>CM057845.1:117821537-117834444 GCA_030068395.1 Apalone spinifera | reverse complement strand
CAGCATTTCAGCATTACAGACTCTCAGACACTGGGCTACTATATATATGATACTAAGTGTTATATAACGCTAGTGAAATATCAGATCCTAGGTGTGCCAAATTGGGCACCCAAAATAGGTAGATACTTTTGCCCTTCATCTCTTTCTGACTTGGTTCCCTCTCTGTAAAATGGGATAATACCTCTTGCAGGGAAAACAATTTCAAAGTTTGTGAACCATTCTGAAACTGTAATGCTGAGTGACATAGTAAGGACCATAGGAAATAATAATCATTTTGCCTTCAGGGCAGCATTTAATAGTTTTGCAGTGAATAAGCCATGGACTACATATTGAGTATCAAAATAAGAAAATGAATTACTGAACAGCTGCTCATTGAATACCATCCATTCTGTGTACTAAGTGAGGCAGGGGAAAAAAGAATGTAATATATACCGTATCATAATGCATACAGCACAATGGAATCAAATAAGGTACCACAAGCAACCTGAATTCTGGAATTTCCAAATTTTTGAGTGCTTAATGATAATGTTCTTTTAGTCTGAGTATGAGTAAATGGATTAGGATGGAGGGTGCTCATTTTCTGAAGTGGAAATAATAGGGAATTTGGATGTGATCACAAACATGCTTTCACTTGGCCTGAAACAGATTTTAATCTTCGTTTTCCAGATGTGAAATTCCACTATGGTAACTCACTGTTTCAACAAAACTCAACTAAACTCATTTGGTTTTTGTTTGCTTTTTTTCATCTGATGTTCATTGGCTGTTGAAGTGCAAAAGTCTAATGCTCAATGTATTTTTTTAAAACAGATCTTATTGTTGTGATAGCCTCAATCATTGTTCTGAGTGTAGGATCAAATGGGCAAGTGTTCGCCACATCTGCTATAAGGTACATTAATCTAGTGACTAACTTAACTAAATAATTGCAAGAACATGCATCTATAATTCCATCAACTGTTATTGCCAGAGATGATTATTGAAATGTCAAGGTAAATGTGCTATGAAGAACATGGTGTACGTTTGCACCACACTGACGGGGAAAGGCAGTATCAAAGCAAAGCATATTGCGTGGGTGTGACTGTGGAAACAGAGAGGACACAACTAAAGAAACATTATGCTCCATACAAAGCATAAAACACTTTCTAGGGGGTCGGGGAAAGAACATTACAATACGTTGGTTTATTTAAGATGTAATCCAGACTCCACTTAATTCACTTGATACATTTTGGAGTACGTGTAATTGCTTCACTTAAATTAATCAAAGCACAATTGCCTTTTATCTGGCACAGGTAACACATACCGTGTGGGAACCAGACACATTTGATTTATGCAGTGTTTGTTCAGCTTGCCCCAAGTAGCACAATCTTGTTTTGGATGATAAATTGAGTAAATACAGGAATGGATCAATAAGGAGGTACATTCCCACTGTGCTTAATTCAGCAAAGGGACACTTCACATCCTATAATGTGCTAAGTACCTCCTTCTCACATACGTAATTGAGAGCGGAGGAAGTCAGCATTTTGCAGGACTGGGTCCAACATATATACAGCTCCCTTTTATATCAGTCTGTGGTATTTATATGATACTGACTTTTGGCATAAATAAAATGACAAGATTATAAAGACACAAGTGTCCAGAACAAACCTATACTTTGTATTTTCATGAGGGAATGTGTATGCCCTGGGCTCATTCTGATTCCTTCTGGAAAGAGATTTCATAGCCATGCTCCTAAAACTAAGGATATTCAGTTTGCAGAGACAGAGAGCCTAAATCTTTAGTACTTAGTATTGCATGTTGGGTCAAAAAGTACAAGGCTCTTGAAATTTTGTTGTTTTTTCTTTTATGGAAGCTTAGAAAAAAAGTGAACTTTAAACTGAGAGATTAGAGTTTCTAAGTGCCAGTGGACAAGTAATTGTGATTGCAGGACATCGTTGTGGAGAACCTGTTGTGGTTTCTGTCTAGTAATGGTGCATTAGATAGCATAGCTCTAATGGGATATGAAGGAGAAAAAAACTGGCTGAATTTAAAAGAAATCCCCCTAATGGCTGCACTTATGAGACTGTAAATATGTACAAGTCACTAGAAAGTAAAGTTGAAGGGCAATCCGGTAGGAGTAGTTGGATAGACAAGATAATTCCTTCTTTCTCTGATTACTGAGATTAAGTGATCAAACTTTCAATACACTAGTTGCTATAAGCAGTAGCTAAGAATATGTATGTGTTTGTGTGGAGGAATAAAGATCATGACAAAACAAACAAAACATAAGAGAAATATTCTAATGTTAATTGTTTGTTTAAAATTATTCATACATTTTTTCTGAAAATTACTGTTCTGCACATCACTTGAGTTTCAAAAGTTCCCAATTCAAAATTCATGCTCTGTTGAGTTACTTAAATTGCATAGTATTGTCTCTATTAGCTGATTGGATGATTTATGTAACTAAAAAGAAGCAAAAAGTGAGAATGAGGACTTTTATAGTTGAATGTTCAATTTAGGTTTTGCTTTTGGAAAATATAAGAGTTAAAAGTTTACTTTTTGCCAGAGTTCATGCTAGTAAAATTTTGGTACTGAATTTTCCCAGGAAGGAAACATTTGAGAGTAACAAGTAAAAATGTAATGTGCTTCTGAATATGAAGAAATACTTGTACAATGTATTTAATTGTTTGGTATTGTGTACACCTAATTAAAGAATGGTATATGGTATTGAAATGATGGGTCCACACATGCAAGGTACTAAACAGCCTTAATTCCCAGGTACATCTCTGGGAAGAGAATTTGCTCAACATCCTGAAGGATGATGAGGCATGTGGCTTTTTTTATTATAGTATACCAATTGAAAATTAAAAATAGTTTGCATCAATACCTGTAATTAAGTTTTTTACTTCATTTCACATTTTTTACTTCATTTTATTTAATTTCATGTTGTTGTTTTTTTAGGGGAATCCGGTTTCTCCAGATACTTCGCATGCTTCATGTAGATAGGCAGGGTGGCACTTGGAGACTCTTAGGATCAGTTGTTTTCATACATCGTCAGGTACGGGATATTTAAAAATTCCTAACATGTAACCATGATGCTTATTGCTTTCTTGGATTTCAAATCATCTGGTTTAAAATGAACAATTATTGTTGCAAGGTAGAATGAATCACATTCAAAGACAATCACTTTTTTTTTTCCTTTTTAAAAAAGGAACACAATCTGGTTGAATGTTTATTTCAGTTTGGTGACTAGTGGACAACAGCAGTGATATTTTCTGAAAATTAGCATTTTAGCTGTGAATAATGATGCTCTGTTTGATGAAAATACTCTGGCATAATTTATTGAATGCACTCATGTAGTTTGTTTTGCATATAAAAGTGCTGTCAAGTGTGTTCATAGGAAATGTGTTCTAACCCAGGTTATTTTGGCAGGAAACCCCCCACCCCCCTCACAACAGTGGAAACTCCTTATATAAACACATCGACCATTTAAATAATTCTTTATTATTTAGTTACTTACACATTGCGGGTTCTAATCTGTGCTATAAATACAAATATTGAATATAGTGTTATAACATGCAGGAAACATTATTTTATCTAAATAGCAGCCTGTTTTTGTTAAAGGTTTTACATTTTACCATTACCTTTCCTGTTTGGAAGTATCTTAAACTTAAATAATCACATCATGTATAGACTTCAGCACAGACTTCAGCAAATGAATGATTGAGACCCCCTTTTTTAGGGTTAATTTTGGATATTTTTTGGTGAAAATGGATGCTTGTAGTTAACTATATCAACATAATATTATTGTCATTATCTCTTACTCATCTGGTCATATCATAGTGGCTCATTCCACACTATAGGTTTCTTCACTTTTACAGTCATTTGTTTCTTTTCCTATGACAGTCTGTAAGCTGGCCACTTGAGTCCTGGATCCCTGACCTGTGCTCAGGCCTGTAAGAACCAGTCTAGTGGCTCCAGACAAGCTGGGGACCCTGAGATCAGGGCAGGCAGTGATATAGCTGCTGTCTCACAGTCAGTAAGCCCAGGCCTCCTGGTTCAGGGCAGGCAGTCCAACAAACTCTGTCCCAAAGTCAGTATGGCCTAGGCCCTGGTTCAGGGCAGGGCAACAAACAAATGCAGTTCCAATTATTAAGGCCCAGGCCCTGGTTCAGGGCAGGGCAGCCAAAGAAACAGTTTCCTTCAGCACGAGCGGGGAGGGGGAGACTGCCACCGGGTATGTGGGGTAGCGGGGGGGACGTGGGCCCTCCCTACTCCACCACATCCCAGCCTAGGGCTCTAGCAGTGGCAGTCCTGGCTGCCACCGGGGTCAGCGGGGATCCGGCCTGCAACACACTGACACTCTCTAGAATGTCAGGAGGTCAGACTGAAAGTCGTCGGCTTCCCCTGGACCACTTCCTAATTCCCCTAATTCCCCCTACTGGCTCCATGCCAGCGGTGGGTCCTCAGGGGCATGGTAATCTGAACCTTTGGGCAGGGTATAGAAGGTTCCGGTGGTCTGGGCCAGTCCTTAGCCTCTTCAAGGTCCTCAGGGCTCTCCTGGCTTCAGAGCTCCGTGCAGGCGTCTGCTTCCTCCGGCGGCTGCGACCCTACTGAGCTCCTGGGCTGGGCTTTTATGCTCCCTGCCCTGCTACCCTTGGCCTCTGTGGAGTTGAAGAGGCAGGACCCAGCTCTGCCCAGCTGGGCTTGGAGTGGGGTTCTTCCCCCTTGGGGTCAGTGAGTGGGCACCCCTGCTCACTACATAGTCCTTCCTTCACACTCCTTCATATAAATCTGTTCTCCAGTTAGTGTAAACAACTATGAACTTCCGCCACAGGTGCCACCTGCATTTACTTTGTCTTCAGCAGAACATTGTTATGTTACCATGCCTGGCAGCTGCTTAAAGCAAAACACTGAAAATCTGTAGTATAGTTATTCTTGTTCCATTAACATTTTTGCTGCACCACAGGTAACTTCAGACCCAACAGGAACTGTATTGAAAAATATTGAATTCCTGATTAAAAAAAAAAATTCCTAAACAAACAGCCAAAATACCTCAGTCCCACAATCCCACTTTATTCCTGTATGTATGTATGAATTTAATGGTCTATATCCATGTAAGCTTCACTGTTTACCTCTATACTACATGGATATCCCTATAATGTTGAACTAGACTCCTAAATTATTTTCTCCGCATTCATGAGGCTTACTGTGGGAATTTTTACTGGCAAATTAAAAATGCCATGCAGAATTAAAGACCATGAACCAAATGAATGTGAAGTTCTGTTACACTAGATTAGTGATTATTGAGAGCTATAAGAAGTCTTCATATCGTTAAAAGACAGGAAACAAAGGATACGAATAAATGGGAAGTTTTCAGAATGGAGAGCAGTAACTATTGGGGTCTCCCAGAGGTCTGTCCTGGGACCAATCTTATTTAATTTATTTATAAATGATCTAGAGAAAGGGGTAAACAATGAGGTGGCAAAATTTGCAGATGATACCAAATTGCTCAAAATAATTAAGACCAAAGCAGACTGTGAAGAGCTTCAAAAATATCTCCCCACACTAAGTGATTGGGCAACAAAATAGCAAACGAAATTTAATGTTGATAATTTTTTCCAATGTGTATTACTTTACATTTATCCCAACTATACATACAATATGATGGAGACTAATTTAGCTACAACTACTCAAGAGAGAAATCTTGGAGTTATTGTGGTTAGTTCTTTGAAAACATCCATTCAGTGTGCAGCAGCAGTCAAAAAACCAATAGAAAGTTAGGAATCATTAAAAAATGAATAGCGAATAAGACAGAGAACATCTTATTGCTTCTATATAAAACCATAATATGCCCACATCTTGAATACTGCATACAGATGTGGTCTCCTCATCTAAAAATATATATATCTTGGCATTGGAAAAGGTTCAGAGAAGGGCAACAAACACGATTAGGGGTTTGGAATGGGTCCCATATGAAGAGAGGTTAAAAAGACGTGGACTTTTCATCTTAGAAAAGAGGAGAATAAGGGGGGATATGATAGAGGTCTATAAAATCATGACTGGTGTAGGAAAAGTGATTAAGGAAAAGTTATTTACTTGTTCCCATAATATAAGAAATAGGGGTCACCAAATGAAATTAATAGGCAGTGCATTTAAAACAAAAGGAAGTTTTTCTTCACTCAGCACAGTCAACCCGTGGAATTCCTTGCCAGAGGATGTGGTGAAGGCTAGGACTTTAACAAGGTTCAAAAAAGAGCTAGATAGATTCATGGAGGTTAGGTCCACCAATGGCTATTATCCAGCATGGGTAGGAATGGTGTCCCTAGCCTCTGTTTGTCTGTAAGTGGGTGACAGTAGAGGGATCAGATGAGGATTACCCATTGTGTTCCCTCCTTCTGGGGGATCTGATATTGGCCATTGTTGAGAGACAGGATACTGGGCTAAATGGACCTTTGATCTGACCCAGTATGCGTTTTTTTGTTCTTATGTTTTTATCTGTGGTGCTTGACCAAGGAGATAACCCACTGATATATGAGCAGTTCAGAATCAAACATATTCTTTATTGACATTGGACAAGTGCAGCTGACTTGCAATGAACAGAAGGGAAAACAGAACTCTTGTTTCCCTCTAGTCTGCAATAGAAATATGGGTTTTAAAGAAAAACAAACAAAAACCTCTGCTTGTTTTTCTTTGCTTTGTGCTCTGGTCACAGACTTTTTTTGGTCACTGCTGAACTGATTACTTTGTCAGTACCAGATGGGATCCTAAATCCCTGAAAGTGTAAAAAGGTAAAATATTTGAGTCTCTTTGAAAATAAATGGGCTTGGATGTGTCTGTACCTAGAAAAACTTACTAAAGATTGAACCAATGCTTTCCATGTGTGTTTGAGTTTTATCTATAGGTGTATTAGTTCACTGAAACCCAGTTTTGGCCAGGGCACTCAGCTATTTTCAGCAGGTTGAGCTTATACAAATCTTGATGCCAAAGGCAACAGAACACGAGTCAATATCACATGTGGTGATGGAAAAACTTGGAAAAATCGTGCAGCTCACTGAAAAACTATTAAGTTAACTTATCCAGCTCCAGCTTATGACCCTCTAATCTTAGAGGTTGACTTATCCCTCATCTTGCTTTGTGAACTGCCATAATGTTTCTAATAGAAGGTCAATTGATAGTTTTTCTAAGAGTTCTCAGTGTTATTATTTGGGATATTTGTCATTATTAAAATGTGTCTCAGTTTAAAATAACTTATTGATGTTAGCCCCTGAATAAAATCTATCACGTTACCTTACATGTAAGAGTGATTTTTTTTTCACACATCCACTAAAAAACTTTTAAGTCATAACAGAAAAGTATTGGATTACTGTGGGGAAGAAAATAAAAACAGGGTTTTTTTTGTTACTCTGTTGGTGTTGCACGTTAGATATCTTAATCAAAAGCATTAGAATAAGCTTTGTTGTGTGGTAAGTGCATGTCCTGTAATCTTGAATTGTGAATCTGGCCTGCTAGAAGAAAGCCAGTAGAAAAACAAGTTATTTAATTTCTATCTGTTACTTCATCTATAATATATACATATATGTAATAGTATGAACCTTGATTTCAGCAAAATATTCAGGAATTTTTTTCACTATATTAGTACAAGCCATTAAATCCTGCTTCTTTATATGTACTTTAGTTCACTTTTGTTGAAATGTTCATATCCTGTCTTATACACCTCCGCTTAGTATTAGGCTGCTGCAACTATTATTTTTAATATGCATAGATACACACATACACACTTGCATTATTTATTTTTAAATATTTGTGTACATGTTCAGAGTTACTGTTAGAGATGATCAGAAGAAGTGGTGTTTGCTTCCAGATTGAGTTTTGACAAGGGTTCAGGATTTGATAACTAGAGCCCAAATTTAGAGACGCTGATGCTGAAATGTCATCAGAGTTAGTGAGGATATTTTAGCCATAATGGTGGGAAACTCATGAGAGCTTGCCCAACTCCACTTAAAATGATATTGGTCTGCATGATTTTTAAAGCCAATGCTATACATAAAAAAAATTTCTCCAAATATTGTCTGGTCTCTGGCCTCCATCTGAAGACAAAAATCAGTGAGAAAGTAGTGGATGTTATGTTTTGATAACTGGTAAAATCTACCAGTAGCTTGCATCTTTTTGTTGTTGGGCTTTGGTTTGAAACAAGAAATGGACAATGTTAGTGGCACTAATCTGATCATTTCATTCAGTGGGAAGTGATGTCATCTCTTGGGGACAGAAACAAAGGAACTTCCTACTCAATTGCTGTCTAGCACATCTGCCTCGATTAGTTTTTGTGACCATTTGCAGCCCAGTGAATTCTGTCTTTCCAAGTGTTAAATGGGCATTGTCATGCTCAAGACTGTCTGCTGTCCTAGGTGAAATTCAAGTCTACCGCTCCTCTCTTTAGAACCCGGATGGCAGAGTTGATCCAGCTGCTGATCTGTCAAATTTGACTAATTGGAACTGCAACCTTATTCATGGGGTAATAGTGGAACTCACATTGTGCCTGTCCACCACTCCAGCCTAGTAGAGGTGCAGCTGCTTAGTTTGCCTATAACTAGAGTAACCCATGCCTACAATATCAACAATATTGTAAAATGATAAATGGATGATCACTGTTGAAAGAGGAAGGTCTTGAACAAGGTAAGCACAGAAAGCAGCCATAAATCAAGAAAAAACAATGCAAGCTGCAAATATAAACAAAACGCTTAACAGAGTTTAAAGAAATAAGACCAGACAAAGTGTATTATCTCCTATCCAAAGAGAGGCAACAGAGATAGTGGAGGGGAGGTTGGCCATAATGGAACAATGAACTAGTGAAGATTCAGATCTGACTTGCTCAACTAACATATTAAGTAGCTAGAGCTGAGAAAAGGACTTATAGGTAAAGTTGGATGCTACTAAAAACTGAGACTATAGAGGAAACACTCCGGACTAATGGATTACCATAGAGACAAGAACCCATTTTGTTTTGTGCAAAAGTTGATTAGATACACTGAATTTGGATTATCTAAGTGAAGTTTCAATGGACGGCATATGTAGAGTCTTGACTCCTGATGCTACTAAAATAGAAAGTGTCTTGGGGAGGATTCCAAGGTTTCCAAGGTTTTGCCATTTCCACCAATTTTTTTTTCTATACAGCAGCTAAGGGAGCTGAAAAGAAGTTGCATTAAGGTAACAAAATCCTGATCTTGTAGGAACTCTCCTCCATGAAATTTAGCTTTGGATGCTAGGATAAGACAGGACAGAAGAATAATCGGAGAAGAATGCCTATTCTGAATAGAGGGGTCCTTTGTTAGATTGTTTTTTATTTTTTTAAACCATTTTTGTGACACAAAGAAAGGAGAACAATTCTTTTGAATCCAAAATGGTGACTAGAAGAACAAGCGAAAAACTGCAGAAAGATAGAGATGAGGTAAGTAGTACATTTTATTATTCA
This sequence comes from Apalone spinifera, assembly GCA_030068395.1. Taxonomy (NCBI): domain Eukaryota; kingdom Metazoa; phylum Chordata; order Testudines; family Trionychidae; genus Apalone; species Apalone spinifera. The sequence goes on along the minus strand of CM057845.1, from coordinate 117,824,999 downwards.
GTCTACATGCAGATGGCAAAGATAAAATAAAAATTATTACAAAAGTCAAGAAAACATAAATTAACATCCAATATCTCAGGCAAGACAAAGTAAATGTGGATGAAATCTCAGATCATCTTTAAAATGTTAATTAAAGTTTGAGGTAGAAGGCAATAATTTACATACTTGAAAAAGTCTTGTTTGGGTAAATAAGCAGTCTGAAAAAAAATATTTAGAGTTAAGCATTCTGTATGTGCTTGTGGTTCATTTATTAGCTCCATCTCATTCAAGTTGGTTATTCCTACATGACTAAATCTATAATGATATTACACTGCTGTTATAAACAGATTATTCAGGAAAAGTGTTGGGTAATTTCACTGTGTCTAATACTGCAGAACATTTTATTAGATTACTAATGAATTTTAGCTGTTGTACCTTTTCTGAGATACAATAAATGACAAGAAGATGAAGTAAAATATTATGTATACCCAAGAAACTTGATCAATGCCGATGGTGGCATCAGAAATGAGGTTAGAAGAAGTGCTTTAGCGAGAAGTGCTGCACAATTGATGAAATTATGCACTGATAAAAATATTACATTTGGTACCAAGAATGGAAATGTATTAAACAAGTATGTTGCTCTATGGCCTGGAAGCAGCTGCATTAAATGAATCAGACAGTTGGAGACAGTAATGATGAGTTCTTTGGAAGAGGGCAGATGTAAAGTGGCATGATTTCAAGATAAACCAAGTTAGAAGAAAAGGAGGATGAGAAACCTGGGCACAGAATTGGCTGCCATTGAAAAAGATTACAAGGGTGGGGACACATTAAAGATAGACATGATAGGACATGAAAGAGACTAACAGAAATGCAACCAAGGTAAGTCAAGTCCAGAGGTTGACTTCAGAGCAAATGGTGGGACATCATATGCAGGGACATGAATGGAGGAACAAGCCATGCACAGGAATGAATGGTGATGCTGTCCTCCCCATGCCTGGTAATATGCTTTGAGATGCAAAGAAGAGACAAATATAATGTAAATAAATTATGTACTCTAAGAGTGAGGTAGGATTTAAAAGGTATTAATTTTTGGCATATCACCAAGGTTGGCCAATGACCTTGCAAAGTCTTATGTCTATTTTTAACTGTCAAAATAATCTACTGAGACCATTTGGTCTTGAATGACTTAATCTTGAAGCAAACAAAAAGCTCTTCATTGATTCATCTTTTTTTAATGGAAGTAATTTTGCATTATGAACTAGCTGGCAATGTCTTTTTAACACTGCCATAGCACAACACTGCCATGATAATGCCTTTCAGCCAAATATACTCGTATGTAAACCAACAAAGTTACTGGTTTCAAACAGGAAAGTACATAACTTATGCTTTCTGTGCTATTTCCTTTTCTTTTGTGATAGGAACTCATAACCACTCTCTACATTGGATTCTTGGGACTGATCTTCTCTTCCTATTTTGTCTATCTTGCTGAGAAGGATGCAGTGGATGAAGCTGGAAGAACAGGTTTCTCCAGTTATGCTGATGCCCTGTGGTGGGGTGTGGTAAGTCATCGATAGCAAAGCACGTGCCCTGTCTCTTTGTCCACTCTCATGCAAAATAGACCATGGACATTAATAGGGATTATTTTCTTGAGTAAAGATTTATATATATGCAAAATCAGGCCTTTTATTTATAATCAATAATCTAGAAGGGAAATTTTACTTGAAAAAAGTAAACTTAATAAAACTAAAATATTTCAGAGCTAAAGAATATTATGGAGGCTAAGTAATGACCATGTAGTAAAAGCTTTTGTTGTGTTTTGTACTTAAAGTAAGAATTAAATCCTTCTTTTAAAGAGTGAAAAAAAATCTTGAAATTTTACATGCTCTTCTGAGCTCAAATGAATTTTCGGGTCTTTCTCTCTCTCTCTCTTTTTTAATCTAAAAAAGAAACATTATTTTAAGTAAGTTCCCTCTTATAAATCTAAGCTAGGATGTTTCATTATTCAGATATATCTAGCTATACCAGTGTACTGACAGCCCCAAAGCATGTGTTTGGATGTCAATCATGTAGACTACAATTCAAACTACATATTCTAAAAGATGGCATTTGTCATAACATGGAATAGTTCTATTGAGAGTAGTTGACAGAACCTTCCAGATCCATCAGCTGTTTTGGCCTTGGAGAAGAAGGTTTGGGGCTGCTGGTAATGGTCAATAACTGGTGTTGTTTAGGGGCATGAATGCCCAGTGGAGTGGAGAAGAAAATGAGTAGTTATGTGGGGAGTGAAGAGAACAGGCATCAGTGAGCTAAGCTACCAGGGTTATGCTCCTCTGGCCATGTTCCTCAGATTAATGACTCATGTCTAGGAAATGTCTCTCCTCTGCTCACCAGCAGCCTAAGTCTGATATGCCACAGGCTCCTGATACACCACAGGCTCCTGATACGCCTCAGGTGCTCCTGAGGCACCCTTTCCTACTGGCAAATTTCATGTAGTGGATGACCTGGGAGTGCCAGTGTGACAAACTAGAGGAGGTTGACAAATTAGGCCTGGTGATAGAAAGTGACATATCTTGAGTATGATGACGAGATTTTACTGGGCAATTTTTGGGTGCAGACTCAGAACCACTAGCTCCCAAATATACTTCTCACACATGCACTGTCTATTCTTCCCTCTCCCACTGTGCTGTAAGCAAAACCTCAATTCCCACCTCATACTTTCCATGACAAGTAACCTCTCATGCACTTTTACCGTGCATACATGTATATATCTAACAGATGTTACATTTGCTGTGTTTATTACAGCACCCATAAGGAAATTTTGTGTGTGTTTTGAACTGTTTTTTCATATGTGCAAGGGAGTTCATAGCAGAGATGTGCAGCTTGTTTGTAAGACTACTGAATGTGATGGGTGAGTGCTCAGATATGCTACAGAAGGCTTTGTCTTAGTTATGTGGGTTGGTTTTGTGCATAGGCAACTTTCTTTTGGCTTTGAGCCGTGTGTGTGTGTGTGTGTGTGTGTGTGTGTGTATGAGAATGAGAGAGAGAGGGTATGTTTACACAGCAAAGTTATTTTGAAATAACAGCCGTTATTTCGAAATAACTTTACTAGCATCTACACAGCCTAACCGCTATTTCAAAATTAATTCGAAATAGTGGTCCATTTATTTCGAATTTGGTAAACCTCATTCCATGAGGAATAACGCCAAATTCGAAATAGCTATTTCGAAATAAGTGCTGTATGGACACTTATATTGAAATAAGGGGCCTTCAGCTTTCCTAGGGTGCCCTGGTGGCCACTCCAGCCTCAACCAAGAACACTCTTCTGCCTCCCTGCTCTCCGGAGCCCTTAAAGGAGTTGACTCTGGCCACATGCCTGTGCCAGCTCCAAACCTGCCAGTCCAGAGCCAGTAGTCACTGCCTCTGACTCAATGGCCCCAAAACATGAGCCAGCAAGCCACTGGCAGCTAGCCCTCCACTGCTCCC
>CM057845.1:117795917-117808027 GCA_030068395.1 Apalone spinifera | reverse complement strand
TGGATCAACCCACTTTGCGGGCCAGATCTGGTCCATGGAGGCCCTTTTGCCCACCCTGATCTAAATGTAGAAAATGATAAAGTGTAAATTAGATGTTACCATTCATGAAAGAGATCTTTGAGTTCTTTGAAAAGATCTGCTCATTCTGTACAGCTTGTACCTCCCTGGTCTGGCACCTGAGTGGTCCCAAACCAGAGAATTTGCTGGACCAGAGGAGATCAATTCAGTGTTGGGGGGATCTGCTTTCCCCTCGTCCCCCCAGAGGTTCTGCTTTTCCCTAGGCAGCTGCACAGCCACCCAGCACTCTGCTTTCCCCACAGCACTGGGGAAAGGGAGCTCTACTTTTTCCCCTGCCACTTGCTGCTCCTCGGGGCTCCACTCCTCCGCTGGGGCCCTGCTCTCCCCACAGTGGCTGGGGATTCAGCTGCCATCTGGAGCTCTATTCTCTCCCTGGTGGCTTTGCTTTCAACTGGGGCTCTGTGCTCCTGCTGGTGGTTGGGGACCCCTCTTTGTCCCCAGTGGGTCTGCCACCACCTGGGGGCTCCACTACTGTCTGGCAGCTCCGTATTCCACCAAGTAGCTCCATTGCCACTTGAGGGCTCTGTGCTCCTCTCAACATTTCTGTGCTACCCCTGTCCAGTACGCTGCTATGGCCCAGCCATGTTGCTGTCCTCTACCGTGACAGGGAGCTACAGTCCCTGTCCCCCCCACCCAGGAACCAGGGGCTCTGTGTTTTTCCCGGCAGCTCTGCTGCCCCGGGGCTCCATCTTGGCCCTCTAGTTTAGCAACGCTCCTGTCCCCAGCCCGACGGCTTATCCTTATGAGTGCTCTCACGGGGGTCACCCGATGATGCTGGACCAGGGGTGTTGCTGGGCCAGCAACTCCAGATTATGGAGTTTCAAACTGTTGCTGAAATTTTAAAAAAGCTAACAATGTTAGGAACCATTAGGAAAGGGATATATATAATAAGAGAGAAAATATAATGCCATTATATAAATCCATGGTACACCCACATCTTGAATATTGAGTGCAGGTCTGGTCACCTCATTTTAAAATTACATTAGAATTGGAAAAAGAACAGGAAAGGGATTATGGGATATGGAACAGTTTTCATACAGGTGTGTCTGTTCAGTGTGAGATCACTCGGGGGCGGGTGGGGGATTTGATAGAAGTCTATAAAAGTGACTGGTGTGGAGAAAGTGAATAGTGAAGAGATATTTATCCTTGCACATCATAAAAAATTATTTCATTATCTAAATTAATAGCCTGCAAGCTTAACAAACATTAGGGAGTGCTTCCTGACACAAGGCATAGTTAACTTGTGGAACTCCTTCCCAGGGAATGTCATGAATGCCAGAAGTATAACTGGATTCAAAGAAGAATTAGATCAGTTCATGGAGGATGGGTTCATAAATGACTATTGGCCAAATTGGTTAGGCATCTGACTACTTTCAGAAGGCAGGAGACTGGGCTAAATGGATCAGTGGTCTGACCCGCTCCAGCTGTTCCAGTGTTCAAAGTACTGTGTCTAGTAGGAAATAGGGTTTGATTGATTTTTAACCTAACTTATATTTGTAATGCTTTCTGCTCCCTACCAGTCAGTAACAAAGGAAAATCGAGTGGTTTTTTTTCCACTTCAAATGCGGGAAGGAGAAGAGGATTAAGGGTTTTCGTCTTCAAATTTGCAGAGGCTAGAATTCATGGTATTCTAAGACCAATTGTACTTCTATCTTATTTATCTCTTTCAGCTAAAGCGAAGTGGTAAATTACACAGTGTTTCCTGTTCTGATTTATTCCTTGTGTAACAAAGCTTCCAAGAATTTCTTGAGCCAAATAAATTGTTCAATTGGCTAAATATGCTTGACCTTCCATTTTAATCTGATTTCTCTCATATTCCCCCGTGAGCTATTCAAGGCTTGTAGCCCAGTGCTTTAAAAGGGGGGTGTGGGATTTCCTCACCCACACCCTCTGCAACAAATGAAAATGGAAGAACACTGGAGGAATTTAGCAAGGGATCGAAGGAATAGCAAATTATATGGATGGTAAGGTCTGCTATTTCAGCCTTCCATAGACTAGAGACACTTGGGCCACAGTGTTACAGCTGGAGAAATAGAACTAGCAGAATCTTATTTGGAGGATAAGGCAATTCATGTACTGTTCCTAGCTACTAAAGTTACCCACCACACAGACACACACTCATACACATGGTTCTATAGGTGGGATATAATCTCCAACCTCAGTTGCTCTTGCCATTCCACTGGCCAGGTGGTCTAGATATGAAGCTGGGGGGCAGGGGAGAGACGGGCAGGGAGTCAGGTCATGTCACACTGGTGCTCCTGGAGGATGATGGCAGAACTGAAAGACCAAACCCTATAGTTATGAACCCATTTTTTATAAGTTTTTGTCAATCGAGTCTGTCCTGTTCCAGTGCCCCAGAGCACTTTATGACCATGAGTCAACAGTTAACAACAGATATGACTTCTGTCTTTTTTTTCTTGACCGGGCTTTTGTCTGTCTCTTTCTTGGCTGGGCTCGCTTACATTCTTCGGCCAGCAGGGTAGTGCTGGCAGCTGGTCACCAAGGCAGGTTGGCTTGAGGGACTGACCCCTTTATACACACACACGTACACTGACACTTTTAAATGAGTTTACACATACATGCATCTAACTTTAAACAGAGTTAAGGCAGTACAAAGTTTAAAATGGGGTTTCAGTTACAATATATAAAATGTTACTAAAAAAGTTACAATAACAGATTCTTCAAAGGCAATTCTTAACAGGTTACTAATAAATAAATCCAAATCCCATTCAGAAAAATTGGGCTGCAATTCATGAGGTTACATAATGTCACTTTGGTACATATAATTCATTAAAAGAGCGATTTCATTCTTCAGCCCCAAAATAGGGTGCTTGGAAGCTGAGGGATTTAACAGTGACCCTGACAAACTTAAGTGGGGCCAGGCAGTATTGTTCTACAGATATGATGTTGGTAAGGAGAGATCAGCATTTTGTCTTTTTAAAGCTGCCAAGTGTTTAATTGAGATGTGAATGGAGAGTATCACTGTCCAGCGTGGCCAAGTACCTGCAATCTCTGCACCAAAGGACAAATGGACACAAATCAGACATCAGGAAAGGTAACATACATGAACCTGCAGGAGAATACTTAAACCTCCTTGGGCATTCAGTAATGGATTGAAAAGTAGCCATCTTTCTACAGAAAAACAAAAACAAACCCCTCTAAATGTTGATTACAAAAGGAAACAGCTGAACTGCAATTAACTTGTAAATTCAATATAATCAAATTAGGACCGAATAAAGATTTAAACTGGTTAAAATTTCCCCTCTTGATGTTCACATCTCCCCAGCAGCTGCTGTAAATGAGCACATACACTGTGACTTGATTAGCTTTGTTAACACTGGTCCTACCCTTGATAAGTATCTTCTTTCTTTTGTTGTACTTATACCTGTACTTCTAATTTCCACTCCAATTCATCTGATGAAGTGTTAGGAAAAACCTTATTTCCTAACATATCTGTTCGTCTAAGACTTCTTATTTTAGCTGGTGCTTGTGTGTAGCAAGGCGAGGAATGAGAACTTACAAACTAATGTTTCAGAAAAAAAGTAGTGATAAAAATATTGTATATCAGCAATGTTCAGACTGTTTATATATGCAAAACAATGTTAGAAAATGTTATTTTCATAAATACTGACATGTGGAGTCAGTTTGTGATGCTCTCATTGTGAAATGTGCTGTATAAAAATGTGGTATTGTGAAATAACTATTTTTATTGCACTGTTTTTGCACATGTAATATAAACTCTTCTTTACCTCTGTTAAAGAATGTACAGTACATTATTTTATAATCATGATGAAGTAGTCTTAACCATGGGAAAATTAACCTAGATTGAATAGTCATTCAATTTCCCTGTGAGATAGTTCTCTTTTATTTCACTGTAAAGTCTCCCTTTATTCTTCATTCATCCTTCTTAGCCTTTCCTCAGCCTTTAAATGTTCCTAGCAAAATTGTTTCATATACTTTTAAAACCTTGCATTTTTATTCTCTGCCCAACACCAAGAATACACTATGTGAATACATTGTGTGGGCCACATTTACTTTACTCTGAAAGGTTTTGGAATATTAGTTGTTTCATATGTTTGTTTATTTCTTGGCTTTATAGAATGTGCCCTTTCAGACAGTTTAGGCTTAAGTAGTGAAGGAACAGAAGTTTGACACCGTATAGATCCAAGCACGAGGGTTTATTACTCACAGTGCTGGTGGAGTGTCACTTCGCTTATTAGGCTCAGTGAGACTGCCAAACAATGGATTACTATAGATTATATAGGGTGCCAATGGGCAGAGAGAAGCAACAGGGTGGGAGTTCCCGAGCCACTGGGTAGGTTCTAGCAGCAAGACAAAATTAGCACAATAAGTCAATAATCTAAAAGGTTACGTCATTGCTTTGCCCATAGCTCAAGTTAACATGTTTGCTATTACACAGGTGTTATCTGTCAAACTTTTCCTCTTGCAAGGTGTAAATTAAATCCTAATTTCAGGTCCATAGAAATGATGGTGGCACTTCCCAGACGGGTTGGCCCACACGTACGTTCCTAGAGGGTCTGAAAGCAAAAAGAACAGTAAACAGTACACAGCAATGGCAATTGTGAATAATTTATCAATGAGTCCTCTTGAGCTTGGGTTGGCATCTGTGAAGGAGGATGCCATATCTCAGGCTGACATGCTAGCCCTCTCCCTGAACTCTGGTTGGCATTTGCGGAGTATGTACTTGTTATCTCTTTCTGAACCACGGAGTCTGAGCCCCCTCTCTGTGAATTACGTGCCCGTAACTCAGGAGAAGTCCCCGGTTACTTGCTCCCCACCTGGGGTTGTGCTGTCTTAGCTTGTTTATGGCTGGTTAAACAAACATGTCTGTTTCTTGCTTATCTCAACCTTTCTTTAGCCATGCATCGTCCATTGTTAACTAGGCTTCATGCTTCAGACCAGACCTGTGGAATTTGGGCATATGTGAAACATTCTTAACCGAGACTGTGGTCAAGATCTTACATACATATTACTGGGATTTTAGCTCTTCAGTAGTGAAGATAATTGTAAGATAATCAAGCATGCAATTCTTCCTCACATTTTGCTCTTCCCTTCTGACATGAATGCTTGGGAGGAGACTGGATAGAAAAAGAGTCTTATATTTGTGATCAGTGGCATTAAGAGTTGCAGATGTTGATTAATATATTAACAAAATCTTGGACACCTGACAATTATCAGTTCATATGAGATCTTCATCAAGTGACAAGTGCCATTTTTTGTGTTTAGTCAGGCTCATAGTCAAATGGAAGGATCAGGGAAGTCTGGGGGATCCTGAACAGAACCAGTCATGGCAGGACATCTCCTTCTCAATTATTTTCTCCCCAAAAAGGGAAGCTTATGACTATAATTGCTGAATTCATTTAGCATAAAGCAGAAACATTAAAAAAAAAAAAGGATTGACAGTACCCTACCTTCCCAAAGACACTGCTGGCAATATCTGCTCAATATTTCTCTGCTATTTCTTTACTAGCCACGAGAGACAAAGTACCGTTTTGCTTGCCCAAACTCCTTGAGTGCTTCCAGATTCTTGGTGAGTGATAGTTTTTTGAGTCATTCTGAAGATACTGGATTTATTGCATAAAGTGCAAACTCTGTCTGTATCGATCACATCGGGAAAGGTTATTAAATATTCCTTGCAATGGAAATATACATATTTTCCCCTCAGTAGAGGCAGCATGGATTCATCAAGTGATGAACCACCAAAACAAGTCTTCAGAATATAATTGTGTGAAAAGACGTAAAAGGTATTCTGCTAAATATTTTCTTGTCCTGAATTTCTAGTATTCTTAACCAAGAGCCCTTATGTGCTGATTTACTCTTCTCTGCATTGCTATATAATTTCCTTTTTTAGTATGGAGCCCAGCTTCCTCCTCATTTCAGGTTGTTAGGATAGAAACCTTGATATTGCTTTACAGCCCAGAATTCAGGTTTCTCTGCCACCATTGCTGCATTCTTTATTTTCTTCTACAAAGACATTTAGTATTGTGGCATCATAGTTAAAGGCCAGAAAGGACCTTTGAATTGCATAGGCTGTGACTACACTACAAAGTAAAGTTGGACAAAGATACGCAAATTGCGAACCGCAATTTGGGTATATTTTTCTGCTTTTCTTCCAAAAGAGGCTTTTCCAACAAATGTCAGAAAAAAACCTCTTTTGGAACATCCCTTCTTCCTCGTGAAATAAGGTTTACAGGGCTGCTGAAAAAGTGTGTCTGATTTTTCAAAAAAAAATGTCGGTAAAGCAGACGCTTTCCTTGGAAGTGGATTCATTTTCCTGTTTAGGTCTCCCAGAAAAGCTCTGTAGTCTAGATCGGTGGTTCTCAACGTGGGCCATATGGCTCCCTAGGGGGTCATGCCTTACTTCTAGGGGGGCACATGGAAAAAAACGGAACGTTAGGGGGCCACCCAAACTTAACTGCCAGGTGTATGATGAATGAGGCTCAGAAGGGGGCCATGAGCAAAAAAAGTTTGAGAAACACTGGTCTAGACGTACCCCTAGTCTGACCTCCTGTGGCAAGAGTACAGGGACTTCTCAGCTTGACTTGTTAGCATGCGTATAGGGCTTAGGGGAGACACTCAAGATAACTAGAACAAATGATGGATATTAGGAAGCAAACCAAGTGGAAGAATAAAAGGCTCACTTGAATCCTTTTCTATGCATTTGTGGAGTTTCATTTTCAAATACCAATTATCCAGTATAATATAAGCCTTCCAGAGCTGAACTGAACTGAATAACTGGTTCACAACTTTTCTTTTCTTCAATTAGAAAAATAATTGGGAATTGTTTTGGACACAGAAGGTTAGTGCTTCTGGGGCATCTTTGGCAGATGGAACGTATTGCAAGCTGTTTGTTGTTATAAATCATGTACACAACTCACTGTAAAATGTATCCAAGTCACAAGCCCTCAGAATGCTAAATCAACATTAGGCTCTCTATCCATTGTTATGCTTTTTAAAATTTGCTTTTTGGGATGTTTTGCATAGTAATATATATTCCTTTGTGTATCAGTCAACATTACACAAGACATTTTTGGATAAAAAACACAAGGTCAGAAGCCTCCTATATAAATATTGCTAATGTCAATATATACTGTACACAATGTAATTGTGACACCAATGTTGGCTTCTATTTTCTGACAATTTATAGGTTGTTCTTAGACCCTTTTTGAATTGGCACAGAGTGACGGCTGCCTTCACCTGTGGGGTGGAGGAATTACAATATGCAATATGTGTGTATAAAATATATTATACACATACACTAGAAGATTTATCCAGCATTACTTGGGTCCTACTGAGTGGCTGGGGGAATGTGGGGGCAGGAGTCAGAGCAGGGGCTTGGAGATGTGGGGAGCTCAGGGCAAGAGGCTGGGAGTGAGTGTTTAAGGAGTCAGGGCAGGGATTTGGGAGGTATGGGGGGCTCAGGGCAGAGGGTGCGGGAGGCCACTGTCTGCTCCCTAGGGCTGGATTGGGGTTGAAAAGGCAGTGTTGGCTAGCTGTTTCCTGCTCGCTGGGGCACTAACTGTCCCTTCTGGGGTCATGCAGAGTATAACTGTCCCTGCTATCACAGCCCTCCCTTTCTGTTGAATGGGAAACAATCACATTCCACACACATCCCATTGTCCTGGCACAATGAAACCCCAACCTTGCTTTTAAGTTATAAGAAGAAGCTGCACACCAAATTTGGTGGTTCTAGCTTTTACTGTTTAGGAGGAGTTCTTGAAAAACTGACTTGGACAGATGGACACACGGACGCACAAACTCTCTCAAATATACTGTATTAAACGGCCAGAGCTAGGACCTGAAATGCAATCGTTTCTCATAAAATGGAAAGGGAAGGCTCTGCATGACAATTATACTATATAATAACAAGGGAGCAGCAAGTTGCCAAAGATGAGAATCAGGACAGCCATAACACCACTGGGACATCAGGTGGCAGGGGTAGAGAAAGGGACAACAATCTACCATATATATGAGAGGGGTTGTTAATATGCCCACCAGCTGGGGAACATGCACCTATTTCCCAGCTGTGCCCTCAAACTACAGCAGCCATTGAGAGGTGCTTCTTACCTGGCTCCAAGCTGCTGTGGTGAGAGAGAGCTGGGATAGTCCTCTATTTCCAGGCAGACTGCAAACTGGAACTCTTCATCCCCATCTTCACCACTGATGAATTAAATGAAGAAAAACAAAATTATTTGAGTTAAGGACCTGAACAATGATGGGTGAATCTTCTCATGTGTCTCTGTATAATATAAATTGCAAATATCTTTATGAATCCTCTTCATTTAAACTGCCGGTGCTGACAAGTTGAGTGAAAGGTGAGAAAAAGCATGTGACTAATATTAACTCAATCAAGCAAATGCTCAAATTAGTGAGGATTCATATAACAGTTACTAATGAGAAATAGATGGGAATAAGATAAATAAAAATACATCCTCCATGTTATTCTGAGCAAGTGGCCAGAAATCTGATTATGAAGATCTTCAGATTCAATGAGGACTGAGTTTAATATATACCAGGTGGTATATTCAAGATAGGGCTGCTAAACATTTTGTTGTTAAATTTGTTGCTGGCTATAATTCTTATAGTTTATGGGAGAAGCTGAGTTAGTCTGTACAGAAGAAAATAACAAATGGTCTGGTAGCACTTTATAGACTAACAAAACATGTAGGTGGTGCCATAAGCTTTCATGGGCACAACCCACTTCTTCGGTCATCTGAAGAAGTGGGCTGTGCCCATGCAAGCTCATGATACCATTTACATGTTTTGTTAGTCTATAAAGTGCTACTAGACCATTTGTTGTATAATTCTTATAGTCAGACACTTTTGGCATTTGCTTGAGGTAAGCATTTTGCAGGCAGGTACTATGCAGACTTTTTTTTTACCTTTCCACCAGTGCGTTTTAGTTCTGCAGTTTTTAAAATTTCATATCTGGTCATCTTGAATAGAAACTGCCAGTTTGTTGAATTCTGTGGGTAACTGTGTGGCATGCCAAAGGGTTTGTGTGGGGAGAGGTAGAAAGAAAGAACTTGTGACTGCCAAATATGCTCTTTTATGGGACTAGAGGTGACTTTAGTATGGCAATTTCATTATGCTGCAACTTATGAGGTTTTCAAAATTTGTATTAATTTTCATTGCTCCAATATGCCTGCCTGACTCAAAACAGAGTTTTTCATCCAGTTCCACACAGAATCAGGTAGAGTTGAGTATTGAACCTGGGTCTCTACAGATCCCAGGTTAACACATGATTGTGTATTTCTTTAAACCTTTCAGAGGAAGTTTTTGATGAAACAGATACATCTTTGCAAAACATTTTAACTTTGATGAAATTTCATGTAGTCAAAAATGTTTCAGTTAGCTGTACTTGTAACTTAAGCACATAAATCCAAAGTGGAAAGCCAATGTGTGCCCCTCTTCCAACCTTTCTCACCAAATTGGTAAGTGACATGCATACAGTAAATAACATAATTGCACAGACTACTGTGTAGAATTATTTTAAGAAGTTCATTTTGGTATTGTGGTATTGGTATAGTTTTAGCAAGCTTGGTTTTGTAAACCAAGTATTCTATTTAATGTGAAAAAAATGAAGCCATCATTGCTTTGCCATGCTAAATAAATGTTAATTAAAAACACAGAGTTGGAAAGGAATGCTGGTCCTAGAATCAGGACTTTTTCCTTTTACTGCCAAAAGTATGTATCTCAGATAGTTGTTGAAATCCTCAATATGTATATACATTATACTCATGAGCCAAATACGTTACTTAATAACTCTGTAGCCTATTAAGTTATGAGGCTCATTTAAAAGGACAAACATTTATACAAGTATATTAGTGTATCTGACCAAGATGAAAGTTGGCTTGAGAACCTTGGGTCCCAGAAAATTGATGCTAAGCATGTGCTCCATCTCAACCATATGGATGGGGCTGGGTCCATCATTTTTACATCATATTGTATTTTTTAGCACTTTGACCAAAATACCAGTTGGATTTAGAGCTGTTGTCTCTAACCTTTTTAAACCACAAGATCACTTTTTCAATTTAAGTGCAATGTGAGATCTACCTTAAATCCAGATACCCTTGTCCCACTTCCCACCCCTTCTTTGAGGCCTTGCCCCTTCTCCACCCCTTCTCAAGGCCTAACCCTGCTCACTCCACCCCCTTCCTCTCTGACCCTCATTCACTTTCACCAGGCTGGGGTAGGAGGTTGGGATGCAGGCTCTGGTCTTGGACCAAGGAGTTTGGAGTGTGGGAGGAGTTCCGGCCTTAGTCAGGGTTGTGGATGGGGTTCAGAAAGAGTTTCAAGGTGCAAGCTCTGGGAAGGAGCTTGGGTTCAGGGGGACTCATGTCTGGGACAGGAGGTTAGGTGCAGGAGGAAGTTCAGGGCTGAGACGGGTTCAGGAAGCAGTCTCTGACGGGACACCATTTAACTGAGACAGCTTCCGGGTGGTGGAGCAGTGGGGTTAAGACAGGTTTACTCCTTCCCTGGCTCTGTACCACTCCTGAAAGCACCTGGCATGTACAGCAATGGCTCCATGTGCTGCCCTCATCTACAGGCACTGAGCCCACCACTTCTACTGGCCACGATAATGGGAGCTGCAGGAGTGGTGTCTGCAGACAAGAGCAGCATGTGGAGAACCCCTGCTCTACATTTTGCAGGAGCTGCAGGGACATGCCAGCCACTGCCAGGAGCAGCAATTACCACAGGAATAATTATTCCAGCCATGACAGGTTAGGCTTTAGAACTCACCACTCAGATAATTAAATTTAAGCATAAGAGAGAAATAAAAATTATGAAATGCACAGACCAGTCAAAATCTCAAAATAAACACACTTTGCAAGCAATACAAGAAGTAACAACAACTCCCCCCCCCCCCAAATGTGTTGGGTTGGGAGATGAGAGTGAAGGAAAGTGTGTGTTTGTGAGAATGACAGAGATACACAAACTAAAATATAAGAACAAAAGAATGGCTGTACCGGGTCAGACCAAAGGTCCATCTAGCCCAGTAGCCTGTCTGCCAACAGTGGCCAGCAACAGGTGCCCCACTGAGACCAGTAGTATGAGAATTGAAAGGACGAAGAAGTTTATAATCCAGATCAGATATTGTGTTACTTGCAATAACAGGGGATTTGGTTTGACCCAGGAGTCCAAGTCATTTGTTCCAATGGATTCAGAGAAAATAGTATGCAGGTTGAATCTCTGAAAACTTAAGCATCTGCACATTTTCCAAGTTATGAATTCTGAGCACACGACTTTCAAAAACAACAGAAGTCACACGCTTAAACACTACACAACACTTCAACAATGCACTCTTAGAATCTGGGTCAGCATTTATTGTCTGTATAGTGACTTTTCCCACATTCAGCATAAATCCATATCTGTCAGTCGTTCACAGTGTTTATATTTAATTAACCATGGTATGTGTATGGCAACATTCAAAGACTGAACTAACTGATAATTGATGATTTTGTTCAGGAGGAGTGGGAGTTCTTGTAGCTGACTTGGTTGTCACTCACAATAAAAAAGCCCCTCCAAAGTTTGCTATTTAATCACATTTTGCATTTTTCTCATCATAATTTTCTCAAACTCATCTCTTTTTGTGGGACTTAGTAGTCAGTCTTCTTCTAGTGGACTTGAATACAGAATAATACATAGTATACAATTCTGAGCATGTCATCTTGGGCAAATTTGAGACAGTGGCAAGGTGGCTCAGGGCTGTCAGGGCCTTCTGCTAACCAAAGGCCCTTTCTGTGGAGGCTGCAGCTTTAAGGGTTTCAAGGCCAACGGGGGGAATAGACTGCGCCTACACAGTAAAGTTATTTCAGCATAATGGCTGTTATTCTGAAATAACTATGCGAGTGTCTACACAGCAATAGTGTTGTTTTGAAATAACGGGCAGCTTATTCTGAAATCTGTAAACCTCATTCTATGAAGAATAATGCATCTTCAAACAAAATAGTTTTTTTTTAAATAGGGGCTGTGTAGATAAGGCAGCTGCAGTTATTTTGGAATAAGGG
>CM057845.1:117783730-117795817 GCA_030068395.1 Apalone spinifera | reverse complement strand
CTATTAAAGTGAGACTGGAAAACAATAAGAGCTCCAAATGATTGGTTGGTTGGTTTTACTGGAATCCCAATTGTGTTATGAAGGCAATGTATGTGAAAGGCTTATCTAGCCATTAGAAGAGATCACTGGATGGATCAGGCTTCCTTGAGTCTTTTCATAGCTCTGTTACTGATATGCCATGTGACCGTGTGCAAGACAGTTAACAGTTCCCTGACAGTTCCCAGAGCATCTGTAAAGGGAATATAATACTTGCGTCCTTCACAGGGATCTTGCGTCTTAATTGTTTTCAAAGTGCCTTGAGAGTGGCAAATGGAAGGGCATTATCAAAAAGAGAGAATTATGTTCTCAGTGAAGGTAATGTTAAGCATGAGTATGTATTGGATTAACATAAACAAGCTACTGAAAAAATGGCATCTATTTTGCAATTGAGGAGCTGTTTCATTTTCCTGAAAAATGGTAAATCTTCTCTATAGAAGATACGTAGTAAATCGTGATTTAATTCAGGATATGTTACTTTCCTTCTGCAGCTGGCAGGAAGAGTCAAGACATGATTATTGGGTTTCTCCCCTCTTTCCCCCTCCCCCCCCGAACCTAGTTCTAGTGCTCTGTTCTCTTTGTAGGGCTTCCATGCTCACCTGCAAATCCCTTCCCAGGGAGACCCAAGTTACGAGAAGGACCTCTATGTTCTGGGAGGGAGAGAGCTCTCACAACTGCTGCATTTCCCTGGAGCCATGGCACTGTCACAGCATTAAGGGCAATAGAGAGGTAGCCGTGTTAGTCTGATCTTGCTAAAACAAAAGGAAAAACTATGTTAGTCTTTAAAGTGCTACATAGTTTTTCCTTTTGTTTTAGCATTAAGGGCAAGGCATTTGTGTGTGTGCAAAAGAGTGCTTTTCTTAGCAACTGGCCCATAAATCAGGAGCTTGTGAAAGGATGAGCTCTGGGTGACCACAAACTCAGCACCTAAAGAACAAAATCCAAATCTCACTTCATCTGACCTTTACAGTAATCCCACTATATAAAACAAAGATCCAGTCTCTTCTGGCTGAGGCTCGTACTGAGGGAGAAATAGCTGTAACTACACACTTCATCATTTTTGGAGGCTTTCTCACAACAGATGTGTTGTCACAAAAATCTAATCTTTTCCTTTGCAAAGAATTAGGATCAAATTCAACTTCTTTTAACAGAAAAAATAGCTTAAATGAAAAGGTCAGTTACAGGTTTGTGTCTGCCATATTGACTCTAAGTATATCAAGAAAAACATTAAAATTTCCATGCTAGTTTATATATGATGCTTTTTCATAAGTGACAAAAGGGTGGTGTTATAATGGCTATTCATGTTCCCAATACATGGGAAAGTACAAGACTGAAAACCCAGTGCCATGAAAATTCAGAGAGGTGCAGTTATATATGATAACTCTAGAAAGTTAATGTATATGTTATAGTATTCAAAATATCTGCTAAATATGTCTGCTAAATTCCAGACTCCGTACATAAACTAGATTCCTGTATCATTTGAAAATCATGGGACAATGTGCTGAACCTTATTACTGCAAGGTTTAAAAACATTCTAACTAAATTAACTCATGTGCATAACTACTGTTTAGTACAGAATGTGGGTTCCCCACAGTTGGGGGGGCCCTGAGCATTTGGGGGCCACATCCAGGCAAGCAGGGTATTGCATCCAGCCCCCAGGCCTGAGATTCCCTACCCCTGCTTTAAGAGTTTGCATGACTTTTTTTTTTTTTACCTGACTGTCTGGTTCAATACCGGATACCTGCCAACCCTGCTTGGGAGAGTGGCAATGAAAGGAGCCCCCCAGCTGCACCTCTGCCTAAGGGCTGCAGGGACATGTTGCTATTGGAGAGCTGTACAGAACTGGGTAGGGAGCCTGTCAGCTCTGCACAAGCTTGACTTTTAATGGTCCATTCAGCAGTTTGCCAGGGTCCCTTTCCATCTGGGTATGCTGGTCGAAAATTCCTTTCTGTGGCCATTTATTGTAACTTTCACACTGTCACAATCCCATTATTACCACCAATATGTCATGGTTACAGGGCAAGATCCACTTCTCTTCCTCTGAGTGGTATTCTGGCAGGTATTAGGCCTTGTGCCTTTACCTCTCTCAGGGTGGAATCATTCATTTCTTCCACTCTGAGACTGGAAGCTTGTTTGTTTAAACCAGAAGTTTGTTTGCTTTCTCAGTAGTTAAAGCTTGGGTACCAGCAGTGCATGCTTCACTGCAGTGTCTCATTAGTGTTCCTCCACATTCTTCTGGAGGATCATATCTGGGTGAGAGCAGATACTTAAGTCTGGATGTTCAATCAGTCCCTGACCTTTCTGTTACTTCTACAAACAAGCCTGCCTGTCATCCACTTCAGATTCAAATGCAGTTTGTGATATGGGCATTTGTTCACTAGAAAGAGACATTTCATATGGATGATAATTTTGTCTATGTTCATGTTGTAAAAATCTGAGGTGGATTTTTTATTTGAACACCTTTATTACAGAAATCTTAAATGTCATGATACTACAGAAAATGACTTTATATATACACATTGCACCCTTCTTGCCCACTAGGTCTTACAAGGATGTTCAAGCAATCAGGTAGGTTCAAAGTATCTTCGTACTAATTTAAGGGTGTATTTTCTTATTTGCTCTCTGCCATTGTTCAGATGCAGCATGCCTTAATGATTGAGAGTTCTATTCTGTGCTCATTTATACACCATGCCATTCCACTACATGTGTCATTAGGAATTATGATTCTGTGGAATGTAAGTCCGTATGTAATTTTGTTGCTTTATATACTTAAAAGATTATAGAATGAAGTGAATATTAGTGTCTAATTTCCTGTGTAACATGGTAACATGCTTTTAAAGTGTTGTTTGATTTAAATTGGCTATCTTTTTCCAGTTCATGTATGCTGTTGAAGTCTGTCTAAAGGATTGTCTATATGGCACCTTAGTTCCCACAGGCTGAGGTGTAAATTCTAATGTGCACTACTATATTGAACATTAACTGGCCCACATGCACCCTACTGGTGCATAGTAAAAGTTTCTGAGTGCACAATAAAATAGTGCTGTTTGAAATGGGACTACATTAGCATGCAGAAGGGAACTTTCAGTGTTTGCCAACTGGGTCCACAAAGGCTATTTAGTGCACAACATCATCTCAGCTGGTATGGATTAAGGCACCATCTAAGAAATCCCTACAGTGTTTACAGCAGACTGTCTTGCAAAGTACTGTGTGACTTTTTCAGAATCTCTTATTCTTTTGCCTAAGTCTATTATTATGCTTAGAGTGAATATGCCACTGCATATCTGAGATGAAAACTGAGTTTGTAATACAAGAACAAGGGATTGCAAGCAGTGCTGACAATTCAGATATTTTGGACAGAGAGGTGAGGGAAGTTGCAATCCGAACCCCTCCTGGGAGGGACCCTGTCTGTTCTACTCCCCTCTCACAAAGAGGCCAGTCTTGCTCAGCTCCACTGATCAGCTATCTCCCTTGCCCATACAGTGCACAAGCCAGTGCTGCCAGAAATTGGTTTCTCAGCAACTCCTCTGTGCTCTTACTTTCCAAGGTGCAAAATCATTTGGCCCAGCTGCCCCTCTATCTTTATGGAGGGATAGTCAAGCCAAATATAAATGGCATTCTGACCAAGTAGCCAGAGCATTGCTCCAGACGACTTTGGCAGCATCCTTATTGATTTAGTACAAGACCA
Organism: Apalone spinifera; assembly: GCA_030068395.1. Lineage (NCBI taxonomy): Eukaryota > Metazoa > Chordata > Testudines > Trionychidae > Apalone > Apalone spinifera. The sequence continues at coordinate 117,792,096 of CM057845.1, read as the reverse complement.
GTGCTTAAAAGTGACCAGGCTGTAGACCTTCTAACACTTGTGCATGTCCAACTTTGAATAAGTGCAAAAACTGATGGGGTGGGAGAGACTCTGAACATCCCTCACTCCAGCCACTGTAATCGGCCTTATGGGCTGCCAGTGAATCTGAAAAGCAAAATAGAAGAGACTGCTTTTTTTTACCATATACTTAACCTGTAGAACTCAAGATCACAATATATAACTGAGGGCAAGAGCTTAGAATGCTTCAAAAAGGATTAGATAGATAATGAAAATACCTAAAACCATATAGGATGAAAATATATTAGGGATATAAACCTTTATACGTTTAGGGCACTAGTCCAACAATTGTAATTAAAACTTCTATAATTCTCTCTCATTTGCACTTTCCCTGACACTTTATACTAGACATTCTTAGCTAAGATCACAGGTTCTCAGTCTGTGAACAATTAATAGCAGCATTTGGTAGTGGACAGAAGTGAGCTGGCTTGCCACTTGACCTTGCTTCCAGCCACTAAAATGTTTTAAAAGTACCACATTAAACACTTCCCTAATTGTTTACCATGTAGATAAACTGCCACAGAGTGAGGGGATAGGTGCCTGTGGGACAGCAGGCAGTTAATGTTATAAATAGGAAGAAAGACAATGTTATGGTATAACCGTATATGTAGATTCATCAGCTCACTTTTTTTTTTAAGACACTGTTCACATTCAAAGCTCATCTGAGAACCTCCTGACTAGATTGGCCGTTGGTCTGATATTTATATGGCACTTTGTGAAAAGAGAAGACTTGGATTATTTTCATTCCTGATTTCAAATAAATTAGCATCTATGCCGAGCTACATTATCCTTTGAAATAGTTTTTGCCCTCTCCAAAGATGATAGCCAAAAGACTAGACAATGCAGTGTAATCTCCTATCACAAAGTGGAGATAGGAAATAAAGTATAACTTTGTAACATCACTATTTAGTGGAATTCCTAGCTTAAGAACTACTGTCTCATTTCTGTCGTGGAGCAGCTGGAGATCATGTGTCTCAGATGAACTTGAGAGAGTTATGTTTTAGGGCCCAGTCTTGCACTGACCTTATTCAGGCAAAAGTTTTTAGATGAACTAACTTTTGAATTAAATATTAGTGGGCCGCATATAACATCAATTTTTCGTCATGAACACAGACTTTTGCTTTTGTCTATCACACTTTATACTATCTTCATTGAAAGACACTTCTAAATTAGATGCATGCTGTCTGTAAAAGGGGCAGTTGTCTCATTAAGCTAATGTTATTATCTACTGTACTAGCTTTGAGTCCCCTCAAAGTAAAGAGGTTAATACTTTAGAATATAAAGCCACCAAAAATTCTAGAACAAAGGTAAGGAAACTATTTTGTCACCTTCTGTATGCATGCATTGGAAAGCCAGTCAATTTTTGGCTCAGAAAGTATGCATGTTGGTAAAAACATATCACACATTATAAAGTGGTATCTTGCACAGATTATTTTGTTTCATGACAATTTTAACGTGCAATAATTTTTCTAGCAGCAATATAAAGCTGTTTCCACATAAGGGGGAAATAAGCAAAAATCTAGTACGTAAGAGTGACATGAAAACAAAAACCTTATTGAAGGAATAGACTGGAATTGACTGTTGGTCTTCTTAGTCCCTTTTGTATAGTGTTCTGTAATAAAATACCTGTTTTCAGCTTAACTCCTAATAGAGAAAGAGACCTGATCCTCACTGTCTCTCTGAATGTTAATCTTCTTACTGCTTTGGCTGAGCAGTGGTTCATCATATTCTCTGCTTCCTGTCTGGCCCTGTGTTTTTTGCAGCAGGTCGACAGCTTTCCTGGTCATCTTTATCCATCTGTGCTACAAGCTGTCCACCATCACCAGGTACAAGGCATAGTGTCTACAGTACACAAACCATCGTGTATGTCTTGTGGGACTGATTATTGATGTGACAGTACATGTTTTTATGTAATTAAGCTGGCTCAGGTTTACTGCCCACTACCATGCATGTGCCTCTCTTACCCTGTTAATTTCTCTAGATGTCTGCCTTCTCTCAAGTTCTTTGTTGTCCATGTCCAGGGTATACCTGGTTCAGGTGTATGTGTGTGTGTGATTCAGATTTTCATCATGTGTCTGTTTTTTGGTGAATCTGACTTTATTGGGTGTTGGTGCAGCAAAGTAGGAAAAAAGTAGCAGCCAATGATCAGGACTGGATATATCTTGGCCATTCTGAATATCCTCTGAGAATTAGATTGAACTCATAAACTGACCTGCGAATTCTGCTGTAGTTTCTTTGCTCTTTTGGTTATGTAGGGTACATCTACATAGCAAAGTTATTTTGGAATAAGCTATTCTGGAAGAGATCTTCCGAAATAGGTTATTTTGAAATAGCACATCTACACTGCAGGGAAGCCTCAAAATTAGTGGCTTCCCTAATGTAGATGTGCTATCTTGATTTAGAGCCCCAGGAAGCACTGGGACGTAATAACTTAGGATGGCCCTGGTGAGGGGCTATTTTGAAATAGCAGAAGTGGAATGTCTACAAATGCCTTATTTCAAAATAATTGTTTTGAAATAGGCTTTATTCTTCGTAGAATGACGTTTATAGAAATCAGAATAAGACCTCTGTTATTTCAAAAATATTTTGAAATAATGGAATTGCTCTATAGATGCTCACATTGTTATTTCGGAATAATGGCAGTTATTCTGAAATAACATTGCTGTGTAGACACACCCATAGTAACTGAATCTAAACAGTATATTTAAAACTAAAGAATGCATAATACTACTTACCTAAAGCTAATGAGATTTTTTCTCCTTTGCCACTTCCTTTCCTTCTTCCCTCATTTCCCTTAACACACAATAAATGTCAACCTCTCATTCCTGCCTGATTTGTTCAGTGATGCCCCAATCCAATATGGGAGACAGCATCTTGGCTTCAATATCAAATTGTGTGATGTTATAAAGCGTGGATCAGGGCACCACAATGGAAAGTCTCTCCCCAATGATAGGGGAGGATTTTGAATTTTCCTTCCCCCTTGTCTCTGAGAGGGAATGGTGACACAGAACCATATGGAACAATTTACCAAAGGCCCTGGTGGATTCTGCATCACTGACCATTTTTAACTCAAGATTGGATTTTTCTTTTTCTAAAATATATGTTCTAGGAATAATTTTGGGATGCAGTTGATGCTATACATTGACATTTCTCATAGAATACTGCTTCAAATTATTATTCTCCATAAGTCCTCCTCTGAGGATTAGTTTGAACTTGTAAACTGAGCTGAGAATTCTACTGTAGATCTTTTGTCCCTTTGGTAGCACGTAGAATGGGTTTTAAAAACAAACAAATCAAAATAAAACAACCCACCCCAAAACTAAACCAAAACAAACACCCCCCCCCATACAGAGTAGATTGTTTCTGTAAGACCACTCTTGAGGACAGGTTGAAGAAAAATAACATAGAGTACACAATTCCTCAGGTTTGAGGGGCAGCTGTTATAAGCTATGTATATGTGGTAGCTAGAGTTTACAACTACAAAGCTTATTCCTGTGTAGCATCACTATCCAATTGAATCATTACCATGAGTGATTCCAAAGATCTATTTAGTTGCTTAGAAGCTCATGACTTCCTCACACAGAAAATATTTTTTCTCTTTCTGTTATGACTTTTGATATTTTGCTTTGAGTGAATGCTCACTTTGAAGTGAATTTTGGAAATCCATCTTGCAATATAACAAATTAAGCATTTTTGCAAAGAGCATTTCTGGACAAAAAGATAACTGTTCCCAGCTGTTACAATTGTCTTTATGATATGAAGTGTGAATTTATCACTGATAAAGTGTTTGTGGTTTAGAATGGGAAAACAAGATTAGAAAGCTAACATTTTAGAGAGTTAACTCTGTGGAAAGGGATCATGACTTAGAATGACAGCAGTGGAAAGGGATTTAACACTAAATTGCTTTTAATGTTAGGGTTACAGAAATCAAGAAACCTGAACTATCTAGCAGTGGCTTAATATTTTACAGAATAACTTCCTGCATAGTCTGACGCTTCATGAATTGAATGGTTCTGATAGAAAAGCATATGGAGAAATTGTCTTGGTTTCCCTCTTGGCCTCCTATTGGTATAGGAAGCAGGATAAATTGTGTGAGGAAAAGATTTGCACTTTGCCCTTTTTTGGGGTGAAATGCTGTTGCTCAGAAATAAATGTTAAAATATCACCTGGCAATATGGTACATCTGGTTACTAGAAGTTTTGGGATCATAAAGAGCTTCAGAAGACAGAGGAGATAACTGTGGCATAGTCTGTGGGCAAGAACGTTTAACCTTGAGTGAGCTACAGCTTGAATACCTTTGCTGATTGCACAGAGGGAGAAAAGCAGTCTGTCATAGTTATATCCCAGCTGCCTAGCATCTTATACATGAAGATGAACACCTTGAACTCAACCAGAAAAAACATTATTAGAAGCAGTGCAAATTACAGAGCAGAGTGCAGTGTGCTCCCAGCATTGAAGCAGAGTTTAATAAGCAAGCACCAGTATTCTGCACTAACTTCAGCTCCCAAGTGGTCCTAACAGTATACAACATTAAGTTAATTTTGAGCTGAGAAGGTTGTAAGTAACCATAGAAAAGTCTGCACTGAAAGAAAACATTGGCTACTTCTCATTAAATGCAGAAGAAAGCAAGCATTTCTGGCCACAGTTACATTAGTTACTGATTACAGGTGAGTCTGTATCTTCCTAAGCAAGCTGTCATATATCCTGCTGCTCTACCACCATTGATTTAATAAGGGTTTGAGTGAGGGATCATGAGAAATGGTCATAGCAAGTAGAAGGGAGAGACAAATTCTGAACTGGTTTCAGTCTACCACATCCCCCATCTTATAATGTACATTTTTAGCTAATAGTCTTTTTCACCTCCTAATCCCAGTGGAAAGAGATTCTTTGGTCCAATATTTTTGTTCTGTTTCTTGGTACCAAGTTCCATGTTTGACCTTTCAACTGGGAGCACTGGGGATCATGGATTTCTGAGGTTCCTCTCTGGCAGGCTGTCCCCACTCCACCCATACCTCAGGGAAGCAAAATGCATACTCATGGTCTCTCTACAGATTCCAACAAAAACAGAGTTGAGTGGCTGTGTAAGCAATGTGTGTTTGCAACTGAGGCTATGTCTAGACTGCAGGCTTCTTTCAGAAGAAGCTTTTCTGGAAGAGATCTTCCAAAAAAAAAACTTATTTCAAAAGAGAGCATTCACACAGCAAAAGTACATAAAAAAAGCAATCTGCTTTTTTAAAAGATAGCATCCACATTGATTGGACACTATCTCTCCTTTTAGTTGTGATTAGCATGAATGGAGTGGCTACTAGGGCACCTGTGCTTTTTCCTGGAGGCCTCCTCTTTTGGGAAAAAAAACCCTCTTCCCCGTCCACACACACCTTTTTCCAAAAGAGCTCTTTCGGAAAAAGGCTTCTTCCTCGTAGAAAGAGGTTTACCAATGTTGGAAAAAAAAATCCTGTTCTTTCGAATTTCTGTGAAAAGAACACAGTTGCAGTGTGGATGTAAGTGTAGTTTTTCCAGAAAAACTCTGGAGTGTAGACATACCCTGAGTGATTCCTTCTTCAAGGTGTTTGTAATATTCAGTGCCTATGAAGCCTGGCATTTGGAAATCTCTTGCACTCTGTGCTTGGTTAAATGAGAACCTGGGTGTAGTTGAATACTATTTATTTGGTTTATTTCTCAAGTAAGTCCCCAATTGTTTTAATTTATTGCAGTGTCCAATTGGTGATTCTACAGACAGTACATTTCCACTTGGAGCAAAAGTGGTCCTCTGGAAAAAAATGCTTAACTATAAAAGGGTTCCTGTGTGTTTGTCCTTGTGGTGTCTGTACCATGGTGTACATGTTTGCATATGGCATACGTGTGTCTAATAATCATCAAAACAATTCATCATGGGTGCTCTAAAACACTGTATTTTATGATAGGACTGTTTTTTTAAATGATCAAATATGGGCATTCCTAGGGGAGAAGAAAGAGTGTGTCTGTATATATATCCTCCCTAATGCATTACACTTTTTCTAAATTATTTGTCTAGTGAGAAGGCACTTAGAAGGGAGCAGCAATGAAATGTCACAGGCCAACAGCTTCACAGATGACATAGACTTCATATCAGAGGAGTCACCACTACCTGCTGTATCTAATGTGGCACAGTAAGTGGAATAATGGTTTTTACTCGATAATATATACATCAGCTAATGGTTGAAACAGCCATATAGTAAATAGAAGTTTTTTATTTCTTTTTTTTTTAAATGAAGAGCAGTATAATGTATTAAGACTGAAAAACTACTCTTAAAGCCGTGATTAGGAGACTTGATGTTTTTGGTTTGTGCCTACATCTTTTGTGTTCAAGAAAAAATATTTCCTGCGACTGGTTCTCAAAGGCAGCTTCAGATTCTGTAGACTTCTGAATGGATCTGATCTTGTTCAGCTAGTTCACTGTAGGTCATAATGAAATACTTGTCTGGACATGGCCTGAAAGGAGAAACTATTGTTGAAAGGACAATTGAAGTGAAATTTTGTCCTCCAAGGGCAAATGAACTTGTGGGTTATTACCTCAAAGGTAGCGTAGATGATTAAACAGCTATGTTCATAAAGGAGTCAGGGCATACTCAGTAGGGAAACAGTGCTTTCAAGAATTAGAGAATAGAATAATTAATACAGTTTTGACTGTCATTGAGTAGGACCAGAAAGGCATGTCTACATTCCATCCACTGTAGTGGTATTGAGTTCCTGAATTGGTTTGTCACATTGCTTACCTTTTGGTTTAGTAAGTGCGTGTATCACGTCTGTTTGATAGAACCACACAGCGCCATGGCAACTCTGTAAAAGGTGCATTCAGGAATGCTGAAGCATCTGTCATATAATGTTCAAGTCTCTTGTTGAGTGTCATGACTTTGGGGGCTACTGTCAAATTTGAACAGCACACTGACAGTTATAGCTGGGACTCTCTGAACCATTGAAGTTCTTATGTGTGGCTTTGTGGTAAGTTGAAGAGAAACAAATATAATCTGTACTCATTTAGTCAGACCTGAGCAAAAGGGGTCATTTCAGGTGCTGCAACCAATTGGCATGCCACACAACCAAAACTTACGATTAAAAACTGTGACGGCACTGGTGTGTGGCCTAGTGGTACAGTGTGGTACATATTTGTCAGCATATGTACTGCATGATGGTAAAATGCTTAAGAATGGTGAAGTAGAGATGTAAGAATGATACAATGAACTAATTAAATTTTTCCATACTGCTGCTCAGTTGCATTCTATATCAGGTCTACAAGATGTAGATAACACATCAGTTTACAGAAAAGTTGAAATCCCAACAAAAAATTGTTTCAGGGGGAGGCAGAGCTCTGAAAGGACTTTCAGTAAAAGGTGGGAATTTGCCTCTTTCTAAAACATTTTGTGTGATAGTACTATTTTGATGGTTTTTTTCATTTTATTCCTTTGTGAGGAGGAATTATTTCCCAGCAAATACCTATAAATCTTCAGCATGAGCTGAGCATATTTCTTTCAGCTTACTAATTTTAGGAATGTATAAGCATGCTAGAGAAGATGGCCTCATAATGAAATCAAATGTTTTTGGAAAAAAACTGTTTAGCTTTTTATGTTGTGCACAGGCTTAAAAAATGCAGGATTGAATGTTTTCATAGGTTTTGCAAATATTTAAGTGAAAGTCATCAATAGCTAAAAATTGGCAATGATATAAATGCCTCTGTTCTAAATCTGATTGAATAAAGTTACCCTCAAAAGTTTGGTACATTAGCTCTTTCCATCCTACAGATAAAGGGTTATGAGTAACAATATCATCAGAGCAAAAACTATTGAAGAGAGGTAGGGCTATAACTGTGCTGTTGTTTGCTACAGGTTGGACCTCCCTCGTCCGGCACCCTCAGGACGTTACCGGTCCCAAACAATGGGATTTGCCAGACCGGGGAGGTCCCTTCCAACATGGCCTGTGCTGCCCCTGGCTAGGGCTCCAACCAACCCCACTGCTGTCTGTTTGGCCATGGTTCCCCAGGCCAGAGTTCCATGGTCAGGGCTGGAGTTCCCTAGCTGCTGCTGGGGCCGGAGTTCCCTGGATGCCACTGCTGGCCCCTGAGCTCTGTGGCCGGAGCTCCACAGCTGCTGCTGGCCCTCCCCTACTGCTCAGCTGCAGGAGTCAAAACTCCCTGCTGCGCTGCCTGCCCCTCTGTGACCCCTCCCCTAACACAGGAATCCTGGCTGAGTCGCCACCCAACTCTTGCTACTCTTGTACATCATACGTACAGTATGATGGGGGCTAATTTGGCTACGACAAATCAGGAAAGAGAT
>CM057845.1:117768754-117783630 GCA_030068395.1 Apalone spinifera | reverse complement strand
TTCTTATGTTCTTATGTTCTTATGTACTCCTGCCTGGCAGCTCAGCCTCCCTCTACCTGGCCTCTGTGGTCCAGGAACATCCATGGTCCTTCCTGACCATGGATGTTGCCGGACCAGAGAGTCCCAGTTTCGAGAAGTACAACTTGTACCATTTTCTACTGTCCATTCCTTGTATGTGTGCTCCCAGCTTTAGCAGTTAAAACTTCAATATAGCACACATTTAGAGAAGCCCTTTCAGAGTAACTGGGAACGTACTACATTTTAAGAGACACTAATGATCAATGTCAGTTTCTTAAATAGCCATGTGGAGCTCCCTAGTCATATAGCTAATAAGGACTGGATTGTATAAATTTCTCCTCCTGATGCTATTCCATATTAGCAAACAAAAGGGCTACGTCTACACAGGCCCCCTTTTCCGGAAAAGGGGGCCTGTGTAGACGTAGCCAAGGTGTGTGGAATTAATCACAAGATTCAATAAAATAAATACAGACAGTGAACTGCAAGATATTGCAAACAGTTAAGTGGTGAGATTTGAATGCTTGGTCCCCCTCTTCCCCAGATCTGAGAATTTCCCTAAATGTCAAAGGTATCTGGTGTAAATCTCCCCAGTTTGCCCAGTGGAAGTGAGTGACTTTCACCCTGCAGTGGATTAGTCATTAGATGACAATTCAGTGGGTTTCAACTGTATTAAGGACAAACATGCTAATGACCATTGGGGTCATGAACGAAATCAAGAGTTTATGGCAGCCTTTCTTCTTGATAACCAAATGAAAGGAGGAACTGGGTGTAAAATCCTTGTTAAATGAGAAAGGATCCCTGGGATTGGAAAGGTTGAAACGCACTACTATATGCTATGAAGTTACCTAGTACTCAATAGCACAATTCTGTAAATGTAATTCTGACCTCAGGAGAATAAATAACTGTGCATATTGGTCAGGGAAATTGTATGAGGACCATTAGCAACAAGTATGTTCAAACATAATCACTGATATCAGTTTCAGCAATAGGAAAGGTCTAAAAGGCACAGTATTGTGTCAGTCTTTTTATACAATAAAAAGAGCTAGAATGGCCTGCATGCCACTAATTTGGATGGTCTTGCTTTGGTGAGCTTGTTTCCAGACTGTATATTTGCATGTATATGTGTTGACTATTTTTATGAGTTAAACATTAGATGGAGGTGTAATCAGATTCCAGAACAGGCCTGTATAGCAAGAGTGCATGGGTATCTCTTTCCAAAGTCTGGGGGACTTCAGTATTCCATTAGTTTTGTTCATCTGGGATTTTTTGGACATCCAAATGTGCTATTAAAAGGTTTGGTGTAACATTTTAAAGAATGCCCGTGTCTCCTTTTCAAAAGCAATATAGGCACTTAGAAGTCTAAGTCCCACTGACTTCCAAGGAGATATAAGCTCCTAAGACCTTAACACTGGTCTGAAAGTGGTACTTCAGTTCCTTCACCACCTAGGCATTTTTTAAAAATTATCCTTCTCTTGTTAAAATTGTATTTCTAAGAATTTATTCGGCTGTATAATACCATATTCTGTTGAATTATCCATGTTCATTGGGTAATTTAAACCATGGGCATCTAATAACTAAAGTAGAAGCAAAATATATTGTCCAGTTATGTTGAATGAGGATTTATTTGAAAAATAACAGAATAATATAAATATAGACTGTACTGGTGAGTATGAGATTAAGAGCACAATATTTTGATCCACAGTATAGGTTTTGGACATTCTGTACTCCTACAGAAGTCTGCATTGTGTATCAGAATTTTACTCCTAATATATTAAGCTTGTTGCAATGTTGCTTGCTAATTTGTGGAAAATCAGAGTGTATATGATCCCCCCCAAAATGAGGCAGGCCCTTTTCTCAGAAGAAAAATGACAATTTACTGTTGTAAGATTATTTGATACATTGTACATTTCAAATATTGAACTTGCATTTCCAGATCATATTGAAACTTAAATGCATTTCTCAGTGGAAATTCTAGGGAGGAACTGTAGAAAACTGATGCTCTATTTTTTGGCAAACAATACAGATTTAACCTAACTGAAATGTGTGGTGGTTTTTTGTTTTTTGTTTTTTCTGAATTGCTTCAGTTTTTTTAAAGTAACATCTTAAAAAAATGAAAATGCTTCATTTTAAAGAAAATATTTCCTTTTTCAGTACAAAGTTACTGTTTAAAACAGGCCTGGGCAAAATACAGCCTGCCAAGCCACTGGATCTGGTCTATGGAGGCAGCAAAGAGCCCTGGGCAGGCTCCCTTGCTTGCCCCTCACACCATGCAGAAATATGGCTGCCAAACTTCCTTTTTGTTTCAAACCTGGGGTGGGTAAAGGGAAGGAGTGAAGTTTCAGAGCTGCCCCATCCCCAGCACCATCCCATTGGCTGGCTTTTGTCCAGAAACCAGCCAATGGGAGCTGCTTGTTTCACTAACAAGCAGCCAAGAAGAATCATGTCCCCTCTCCTCGGTTTAGTTCTTCAGTGAAGCATATGGCCAGGCAAGCAAGTAGGCTGGCAGGCTAACATTTTAAGCTCTGCAAGCCTTCGCTCTGCAGGCAGGCAGGCAGGTTTGGCTGCTGGCTGGTAATTCTCCTGGCCACAGCCTGCCTGTGGCACTCCATCACCTCCCTGCCCCAACCCTCTGCTTCCCCACTCAAAATACCCAAACCCTCTGCACCCAGACCCCTTCCCAGATCTGGCACCCCAATCTCCTGCTCCAGATCACAATCCCTTTCTACCATAGGTCACATCCCAAACCTCTGACCTCCAGACCTCAACCCTAGATCACAACCCCTTCACTCAAACTCCCTCCCAGACTCTAGTCTCCCTCCTGCACTCCAGTCTCTTACCCCAAGCTCCCTTCTGCAACCAACCTCCATGGCAGACCCCATATCTACTCCATTAATATCACGGAAGAATGCGGCTCTCAACCACTTTCCAAAATGTTGGAGCACCTCCCCCCCCCAATCGAAAATTATTGCCCATCCCTGGTTTTAAATAACCTTTTGTTCGGGTTTTTGTTTGTTTGTTTGTTTTTGCTTATTTAAAATTGAGTGAAATTTGAAACTAAACGTTTACGGGCTTTTATAATGAAATGTTTAGTTGAATCAGAAAACTTTTTCCTCCCCAATTTTGCCATTTTTTAATGAATTTTTATTTGACCCTCAAAGCATTTTTCCCCATTTTCTTGCAGTTGCCAGGAAACTGAAAAATCATTTTTTTCTACAGTTCTAATAGTGATGTTATAGATTTATACATGCCACTCCATATCTGGACTGAGGATACAACATGGTGTTTCACTTCAAGAATGTTACATTTATCCATGTTAAGTTGAATCAGCTTCTGCTAATAATATACCGGAAACCTTCCCTTATACAAGTAGGAGATATAAATACATAATTTTAAGTTTTTCTCTTAAAACAGTGCTACATCATTGTTCTGAGTAGCATTTTTCATCTTTATTGTCAAGACCACAAGTTTTCCTCTCTATCAATTGTTAATTTCATTTTTAGATAAGCAAAATTCTACTTAATATACCATTATACCAAATACACGTTAACATATTCAGCTTGTCTGACAACTGTAGCATGTGAGAATTACAAATTTAAGTATGCTGCACTTGTTCAAATCCTAATTATGGAGCTCCAGTTTTGACCAACATACCCAATATTTGTTCTGTCTTTTAGCAGAAATATGAGCAGGTATGTATATATGATATACTTATCTTTTGGCATGACCCTTCCTGAAACAGTATGTCCTTAATTTTGCATGTGTATTATAGTAATACATATCCTATGCTACTGTGTCTTCAAATGTGTAAAGCGACTGCATCATTTCTTTTGTTTTGATCTTCTTGAAAGCTACACTTTCACTCTTGAGTTCTGCTTGTTTTAAATAAAATATTGAGTGTAAAGATTAACTCATTGTATGCCAACACAAGATTAATATCCCTTATTTTAGGTCACCTGGGATTAACACATAGCTTTATCTTTGTCTGATAGGAGATGGATTGTGTAGTGCATATAGTTCCACTTTACTGCATTTAAGAGAAATATGCATTTTATCGCTAGTAGGACAAAGTCTGATATCAGTTACACAATGAAGTCAATGGGTTTTACAAAGGTAGAGCAGAGAGTAGAATTCAGCCTAATACCTGTATGCAATGGAGGTTCCTAATATTTACATTAATAATAATCATCAACAGGAGTTTCTCATGATAGCTATAATCACTGCAGAGTTAGTATGACATCCTGATAATAAAACTACATAGTGAGCCCTACATGGCAAAACTTTCCAATTGCATGCTCTCAGTAATTCTTTATTTCAAAGCCTTTCACAAAAACTAAACAAAGCACACTTCTGAAATCTGGGAGTCATACAGGATCAAATTCTTAGGTCTGTGCACCCATTGGGTGGTAACTTGATGTGCACAGAGGATACTCACATAGGCCCATTGGGAAAAGAAAACCTTCCTACTGGACTGTTGAGTGACAGGAGAGCTGTATTCAATAAACTGCAGTAATCCCTGCATGCTTTGTGGTCGTGTGTGTATTAGAATAGCTTGTGGATACTGTGTTGTCATGCATCAATTGACCATGCCATGTCTTCCCCATTCCAACCCAATCCATGCTGAGATTCAGTGTGCACTCGTAGAACAACTTTATCGTCTGTAAGTTGGGCAGATTCTATGGGGGCTTGGCATCCGAGTCATCTTCCTTCTGGTTGTTCTGTGATCAGGTATGAAGATTGTGTGTGTGGGCGGGGCACAGGCCAACAGGATGCGTCTTGTAGAGAACTTGTGTCAATAATATAATTAAGAAAGCCAACACATTGGCTTGCAGTTCCGTCCAACTTGCAGATTAAAGATGAGGTTTGACTGTCAGCTGTAGTTCTGGCCTATAAATGTTGTAATAGCGTCAATAAATAGGAATGAAGGGGAGGTTGTTAGAAGTTAAATATTACCAGACTTGGTTAACCTGAGCCAGTTGCTAGGCTCCAGTGTTTGAAGTGTGTATTTCAAAAGAACAGTAAGTATTAAGCTTGGTGTGTCAAATATGAAGAGCCGTAATGCTATGTACTCATCCAGTTCTTCTGATATCCAGGCATTCTGGGAAACCACTGTGAAGACAATAAAGTGTGGCTCCATTAGTTTGAACAGAGAGTTCATTTTTGTTAATTCTTGGAAACTTACGAAGAGCTGTTCCTAAGCAGGTGCAGGATGACCTATCATGTACAAATTAGTTTGAAAATTACACATTATTATTGTAAATATTCTTGGCTGTTATGTAGAGACTAAGTAGTATCCTTGGGCACAGAGTACTAGTGATTCCATTTTGTATCTTGACTTGAGAGCATTAGCTGCAACCTCACCTGGAGATGGGACAGGAAAGGGTTATGGCTAACAGGGACTCATTGCAGCTGAAAGGGAGATAACCTTTTTCCAGCAAACTCCAACTCCTCTATCCAATAAATCCTGCAGGGAATACTTGAGGCATGAGGGCTGTTTCATTGTATTGATGTAGTTTGAAGGCTGTTAGTGTCTCCTCCTGTGTGACTGATTGGATCCTCCTTTTATTTCATATCTTTGATTCCTTTTTTCTGTTCCACTCTTCTTTTGATGTACCCCAATCCTTTCAGGAGAAAAATGTTTAGAATCATCTGTTGGTCCCTGACTCTATGTTGTTACAAACTGTAAATTCCTAGAGATTGTAGGGGTTATTAGTTTATGGCCCTGGTGGCTAGGTCAGTGGCTCTCAAACTTTTTGGCCCATGGCCCACCTGACTCAGTGCAAGCCTTCCTGCGGACCACCAGTTCCTAATAGAAACTTGCTGTTAATTACATAATTACACCCAAGCCTATTTTGCTAGTATTGCAACTAGGGAAGATGGTTTAATTTAACCAGTAAAAAAGGAAATATTAAATTATTAAACAGATTAAATGCTTTAACTTTCTCATGTTAGCTTATCTAACTTCATTTTAAATAAAGTAAAATATTAATTGATGTCAAACACAAAAGGTTTCAGTGTTTTCTTTAGTTATGTCAGGGATGGGGAATCTTTTTTTTTGTATCGGGGCCACTGACCCACAAAAAAATCAGTTGGGGACCACACAAGTGAGAAGCAAAAAAAAAAAAAAACCCCTCCAACAAGCCCCAACCCCCACTGATGTGGCCCCCAACTGAGACATCTCACTCTTCTGGTACTCCAGCCCCATAGGGCAAGAAGGAGGGACAGAAAGGACTGAGGTTCAGGGCTTCCTGCAAGCAAGATTTACTTTTCTGCGGTTCCAGGGTTAGTGGATTTTGTGGACCCCCCCCAGGCTCTGAGGTGAGGACAGAAAAGAGGGGCTCAATGTGTGGGACAGGGCTGCCAGTGAGTGGGATAGGGATGGGGTGCAGAATCTGATTGGGAGGCAGGATGCAGGAGGGGCTGAAGGTGTGAGATCACGGTGGGAGGTAGGGTGCAGGAGCAGGCTGAGAGTATTGTGTTCGGTCAGGGGCAAGAGCAAGGGAAGGTGAAGAGTGTAGACAGGTGGGAGGGTGCAGGAGCAAGGGTGGGTTCAGGAGCAGGATGGGGGGGAGGGTGCAGGAGCAGGCTGGGAGTGTGGAGTCTGGCCATGGGGCGGGGGGCACACTTACTTGTTTTCGTGCCCCACGCTGCTCTCAGGCACAGTATCCCAGGCAAGCCTCTCACTGCTCCAATTGGTTCAACTTGCTTCTGGCTCCACTTCTTTTCCCGTGAGGCAGGTCTTGTGGAAAAAGTTCAGTGTCCATTGGGTCCTATGGTTTATCACTGAGCCACTGAAGAGGGTGGAAAGAGAAGGCCTGCAATTCTTGGGCATCGAGGAGTCCCAGGAGTTGGGGCTTTCTACAGGGAGCGGAGATGCAGGGACCCATGGTGCTGCACCATACCTCGCTGGTGCTCCCTAGGGTTTGGAGCTCAGTGCGTCTCAGCACTTCCATCCTTGTATGCTCCAATGGGGTACAGCCTGGAGAGTGCAGGAGGAGGTGCTTACTGTGCATCTCTGTCATATGTGTGGAAGCCTTTTCCCCTGGCACTACCTTGCCCCCAGCTTGCCCTTCCTAAACAGCAGCACTGTACACCCTGGATGGTCCCTGTGTGTAGCCAGGCTTGCTGGACTGCAGCCCTACAAAGAAGCACTGTGACAAGCTAAGTGGGTTTGCAGGGCAGCAGCCAAGGAAGGCATGTCCTACTAGCATTTCCTTTTCTGAATGAAGCCTCACAAACATGCCTGCAGGTGGGGCTGCTTTTCCAGAAAAGTTGCTAGTAAGAGGCATGACAGTGCAAATATCTGAATCCTATTAACTCTGACATTACCCTATATTCGCTGCTTGGCTTGCACTGATTTCTTACTCAGACTGAGCATGCTTAATAGCACTGCTGAAGCTGGCTGCCCTCACTCTGCCCCTCCATTGCTGGCAGGCACAGGTTGTCTCTGGACTGATTCTTGCAATATCCTGCCATTAATCATAAGTTATTACTCGTTACCACCATAGCTATTAAGTTAAATCTACTGTGTATGGGTACTTATGCTTTAGAATAGGCTTTCAAGGGAAGCTGTAGAATCTCCCTCACTGGAGGCATATAACAATGAGCAGTCCTGTGGCACCTTACAGACTAACAGATTTAAGGTTCCACGGGACTGCTCATGGTTTTTACAGTTACAGACTAATAAGGCTACTCCTCGGAGACTTGTAAGAACAAGTTAGACAAAACCTGTCAGGGCTGGTCTAGGTTTACTTGGTTCTGCCTCAGTGCAAGAGGCTGGGCTTGCTGACCTGTTGAGATCCCTTATACCTGTACAATTCTAGGGTTCTGTCATAGTAGGCTATAATGGGGCCTTCTGGGAAAGGTGGCAGGAACATAAGACCTTTCTTTCACTCACAATTGGGACAAGATAACATCTGGAATGGAAATCACCACTAAGAGAGTTTGAGGAGACCTATAGTCAGTACATAAAAGCACCCTAAAGAAGGATGAAAAGTAACTGAAGGGAAAGTTCAGGGACAACTTAGGAGCTGAGTGAGATGTGTAGCCAGCAGCCTTCAGTAAGACAAATTTCCTTCCCTCCCTCCTGTACCTCATCCGCCATCAATGGAGGGAGGGCCAGGGCACCCTGATGGAGGAGGATAAAACTGTTTAACCTGGGGCAGTGTACCGGTGTCAGTTTTGTGTCAAAGGGGCTCAAACATCATAAAAATAAAAGAGATGGATGACAGGCTCCCTATACCAACAGGTGGCAGAGGCCTCAGGAGGGCTAAGAACATGTTGTTTGTCTTGTTTGCACTTCTGTGTATCCTGGAATAGGAAAACTTTTGCTTGGCCCAAGTGGACATTAGTGCTAAAACCATGGGAACTCACCTTAGCACAAGAGAGCTGCAGACATAAGGGAAAACAGAAAAGACACCACTATTATGGAGAAATAAGAGCTAAAAATGCACCTAGAATGCACCTCCAATGATAGGAAGTAGCTTGCACTGCTATAGGAAAAGGGAGACATTTTCAGGTCATCTTGAATATAAAATGTGTTTTGTTAGAACAAGAGTAAATAAAATTATTAATTACACTTAAAACTCTTTAAATAAATAATTTCCCTGTACTATTTGTGACCTAGTCTTTGAAGGCCTAACAAAAAATTGAAAGCAAAGTTAGCTAGAATCTAACTGTAAACGAAAAATGAAAATTAGTCTGAAGCTAATCAGTCCAAAACTAACTCTTCTCTCTGGTCATTGTCTGCTGAAAGAATTTCCAAAAGTTAATAGTGTAAGTGGTGAAAATTAGGTTCTATTTTAATGTCCTTTTGGTATGTTCTGGTGAAATGACTTTAACCTGAATGTCCCTTTTTTAAGTTGCAAGTGAACAAACCAGAAGAAGATTTTAAATTCCAACTGTCCTCTCAAACTTTAGATTGAGGCTGGGATAATTGTAGGGCATAAGGAAGTTGATTAGCCATGTCCATTAGCACACTTTGAAAATCCCAGTGAGAAATATACAGTTCTGAGATGCAACACAAATATATTACAAATCTTTTCCATATTTTAAAAATAGCTATACAAACACCTCCCCCATCTAGTTTACCTATTTTTAGTTTCATTAAATAAGGGATAGAGTGGTAAATGACATGCTGGGTAGGTCAATTAAATGATCATATGCCTTGTAAATCTGATAATATATATTATGGGCTAACAGTTTTCTATGGATTCGTGTTATAACTCATGTGCTTGGGAAATAGCAATAAAGTGAAAACCAAGATGGCTTTTGTCATATTTAAACATTAGAGTGGGCAAATACCAGCCATGTGGGCTGAATCCGGTTAGCCCTTGGTAGGCCCCCACACTGCCACACTTACGTGCAGCTCCACAGGTTAAGGGGATGACAGCTCCCATTGGCCACAAATCACCATTCCCAGCCAATAGGAGCTGCAATCGCTTGTACCTGCAGAGGTTCAAATAAATATAGCAGCAGGTAAATATAGGAGCTAACCTTGGTGAACTGCTGACATTTTTATAGCTCACCCGTGCCTACACAATACTTTTGGACTCAATTTTCAGAGGTTCTGACTAGAGCTGCAAGGGCACAGCACCTCCAGAAATCAGGCATTTAGGGCACAATTTTCATGTTTATACCACCATATCGCCAGTGTGTTTTTTGGCAATTAAGACGCCATTGGTGGTCATAGACAAATACTGTTAGGTTGTGTCTACACTGGCGCGATTTTACGCAAAAGCGGCTGCTCTTGCACAAAAACTTGCTGCCTGTCTACACTGGCCACGTGTTCTTGCGCAAGTAAACTTACGTTCTAATGTATGAAATCAGGGCTTCTTGCACCAGAACTCTGATGCTCCCGCTCAGGAATAAGCCCTTTTGCACAACTGTTCTTGCACAAGAGGCCAGTGTAGACAGGCAACATGAATTTCTTGCGCAAGAAAGCCCTATGGTTAAAATGGCCATCAGAGCTTTCTTGCGCAAGAGAGCGTCTACACTGGCATGGATGCTCTTGTGCAAAAGTACATCTCTTGTGGAAAAGCACATGCCAGTGTAGACGCTCTCTTCTGGAAGAGTTTTTGCAGAAGAACTCTTCCGCAAAAGAGTGTTTGCGTGAGAACGCGTCAGTGTAGATGTAGCCCCCGAGGAGAAAGAGAGAGGGTGGAGCAGCAATGCCACCAATATATGTGTAGTGGGGAAGGTGGTTACCATACAAAAGGGGTTGAGAGATGACTGTAGGTCGTATTGTGACAGCAACAGGGGGAATAGTTGTGAGGGGGCAGTCATCTCTCTTCAGAATGACACAGTTCACCTACTTTTATTATGTTTCTTTCTCACTTTTTAAACAATGAAAAAAGCCAAAATAGGTAACCAGTAAAAATATAAAGGGAGGGGGAAAAGGAAAAGAAGTCATGACTTAAAGAGATTAAGCTCTGTCTTTTGGCTTTGTTACTGTTGGACAACTCCCTGGTGTTCTATCAATATTTATTTATTTTTTATTCTTTGTTATATTATCAGAACTCTTAGGTGCTCCAGCCAGGGACTAAAACCCTATTGTACTGAATGCTGTACAAAGAGTTTACAATCGAAGGAGAAGGTAGAGATAAAAGGTGGATACATATTTATGGGGGAGTACAATGAGGCAATACTGGTCAGCATGATAGGTTGTGATCTTAGCATACCAGCAGCCTAATTGTTACCTTGCCATCCTTATCCTTGTGTGAACCTAACATGGAGGACTATGGGAAGATTTATAGTAAGGACAATATGGCTAGATCTGAACACTATATTCATGCTGGTTTAGTTATTATACAACAGCAATTTGGATGGGTGTTTTGGTGTTTGTAAATTGAAATAAGTTGGTTGATGTCACGGGTGCTTGCATGTTATAAGTGTTAACATCCTGGTGGCCACTTATGGTTCCTATATTATGAAATCTGTATTTGCCTTTAAAGTTATGTTTCATCTTAACTTTGCCCCAAAACACTTCTCTTTTTTTTTTGTATTTTCACCCATAGCCAATGGTAAGACTTCCTTAATAAGAAACAATAATTCAAACTTCTTCAGTTTTTATTTCAGCTGCCATCTGAATTCTTTTTGGCCAGTATGTGTCTTTAAACTCAATTTTATAATATATGAAATTGCATCCAAATAATATGAACAAGGAAGGAGAGATACTTTCTTTTAAAGTAGCAAAGTTTGGTAAAATATTATATAAAATATTGGTATTAATATAAAAATGTCAGTATATTAAGTTTTTCAAAGAACCTGTCACACTTCTGCACAATTAAAAATTGAACAATTTATATTTCAACAAGATTTTTTAAGGCAGAGAAAACAGTGATGTTATTAGGACAGTAGAGGGCAATGTATCACAATGGAATGAAAAAAGTAAATAATTCACTTTTTGGAAATGTTATTTGTCACGTAATTTCAAGAAACTTACAAACTTAATTTAAGCACCTGAATTTCGTAAATATTAAACTGTCAAGCTGGGGTTTCATTTCATTAAGCTGTTAAAGTATATTTAGAACATTTTCTCAAAAACACAACCTAATATTGTACTTGGTCCCCTCAACAACAAACTGTAGAATAATAACTTGCTTTTTGGCAACATAGAGATTTGTGTATATGCTGTAAACATGCACAGAGCAAATAAACCATTTTTTATGGAAGAGTCCTATAGAAATGACTGTTGGAATATAATCATTTAAATGTTTTTTTTTCTAATAATCCTCTAGAATTCTAGACTGTAGGACTTGTTCTTGCAAGAAATTAATAATAACCACCTTACTACTTGCAAAACAAAATATAATATTAATTTCTTTGACTTCACTTCTGCCCACCTTCGACCCACAAGCTCCACTCAAAACCAAAACTATTATCTGAACACACATTCAGCTGGATGGTGGAAGAGAGACGATGTTCCTGCTGCCTAATTTTGTTTTATGCAAAGATCTTTTCATAAATGGGCATTAAGCAATAATCTAAAGAGTCGGTATTTGTAGGTGTGCAGTGATTTGTGTATATAGCATATAGAGGCATTAGTAGGGATTTCATAATTCATGTTGTACTGAGAATTTCAGTAAAAAAAGAGTATTCATGGGTACTGCTGCCCAGCAGTCTCCATCCTGTCCTATCACACTCATCAGTACACACACTGTTCTACAATTACAACTAAGATTGAAGTATACAGAATAACAGTGGTAACACTCATTACCAGCCCCATCCTTACCCATACGCAGAATACACAGCTGCATAGGGCACGTGAAAATTTGGGTCCCCGCTGGTTCTTAATGTCTACCCATCCACCACCGTCTATTTCTGTTCTGTGGCTCTGGTTCTTCTGGAGGAAAGCTAGTTAAATTAAAATGAAAAACCCTGCCAAATGTATTAGCAGAACACTGAACCTGTCAAAGAGCCATTCAAGTGGTAATGAAGCTATTTAACAGGAATTTTCCAATTTCTGAATATACTGTTGTTTTACAGGACTTTAGTTATAAATTTGCTTTAAAACTATTTAATTAGTGTATTGCTGAAGATTATAAAATTACATCTTTAAAAAAATGCCTGCCTCTCTCCTCCACGCCCGGCTGCCATTCGGCATAGTAGCACAATTTAACAGTACTGTGTAGGACCTCATAAATCCTAAGGATGGCCCTGCCCATTACAATCCTCTCATTGATTTCAATGTATCTTTACCCAGTGAAACAAATCCACCAGTCAGTTTGGGGCTACATTTTAAACGCCACTCATGCATACATTTCTTTTTGTGAAGCCTGAATTACAGCAAGATGAAAGTTTCCACGCTCCCACAAACAGGAGGCCAGCAAAGAGCAATAATTGTAATACTCTTCACAGTCACAGTTGTGGCTAGCTGTGTGCTAGGGAGAGTGGTGGAGAACACGTGATAGCTGTTCTGTATTGCGTATGGATAAATGTGACTTTGTCCTTCATTTTGTGTGTGTATTGGTAAAATATATGAACTTAAGTCTGTGTGTGTTTCCCTTGATTTTATGGTTTTGTTTCCAAGATCAACTAGAGACCTTTAACATTTTGGCTACGTCTAGACTGGCATGATTTTCCGAAAATGCTTTTAACGGAAAAGTTTTCCATTAAAAACATTTTCGGAAAAAGAGTGTATAGATTTTTTGTTAAAAAAAAAAAGTTGGGGGAGGGGAAAAGGTCAGGGGGAAAGTTATTGAGGGGAAAAAAAAGGGTCAGAGGAAAGTTTTTTTTTTCCTGAATAAAAGAGGTCGCCTGCCCCTTTAAGGGCGGCCATTTTGAATTCTGTTCTCCATGGCACACCTCCGATGGTGTGTCATGGAACACAGTTTAAGAAACACGGCTCTATATCATCTCTATAACATCTATAACTATAGCTATATAATCTGTATAAACTCTATCATATCATCTATATCTGTATCATGCATATCCATATTATCTGTATGAATAATATAGATAATATGGATATGCATGATATAGATATAGATTATGTAATAATCTATATCTATATTTATACCATCTAAATGTAAATCATCTTTATCTATTATATCTATTATCTACACCTACATTATCTAGATATGTAGATCATCTCTATATATCTGTATCTATATCTACATCTATATCATCGTCATCTATATCAACAATGTAACTCATATCACCTCTATTATCTATATTATTTTTCTCTATCACATCTGTGTCATCTTTATAATCCATATAATCTATCAGTATATTATCTATACTTCTATATCCTCTATATCCACATCTATATCATCCATTAAAATATCTATATCATCTGTATTGATATTGATATCATCTAGATATATAGCATCTAGATCTATATAATCTACTTAAGCTATGTGTATCATCTATATTAGCTATATATCATCTGTATCATGTATATATATATATATATATATATATATATATATGTGTAAATAAAAGATAAGATACATCTATAACATCTGTATTCATATTATGTATGTCTATATCCATATCCTCACATCCTCTATATCTATATCTATATCTATATCTATATCTGTATCCTCTATATAATCTATATCTCTATAATGATATATAATCTATATCTATATCATCTATAGCTGTATCTATATCATCTGTATCACCATGTCTAATTGGGATTAGTCTTGCCTTGGGCAGGGGGCTGGACTTGATGGCCTTCTAAGGTCTCTTCCAGCTTTATGGTTCTATGATTCTATGATCTATATCACCTCTATATATAATCTCTGATTTACATCTTCATCTATATATATATATTCCTTATCAACATCTGTGTCTATATTATTTATATCTATATCTACATCTATAACTATATTTATATTTATATGTCTATCATCTATTCCTATATCATCTATATATGTCTAAATCTATCTGTAAATCTATATCCTCTTTATCATCGATATCTGTATCTATATCATATATATCTATATCATGAATATCTTCTATATCTTCAACATCTATAGCTAAATATATATCTATATCTACATCCATTTATATCTGTCATCTTTATCATTTATATCTATATAATCTTTTTCTACATCTATAAATCTATCTCCTGTGTGTGTGTGTGTGTGTGTGTGTGTATTGTGGCAGGGTCAGTCCCACTCCTGGGCCCCTGAGCCCTGTTCAGCCCACTGTCCCACAGTCTAGGAGTCACAGTATATGGCTCACTTGCCTTGGTTTGAGATTTGTTGTCTCCCTGTAGTCCTTAACAAGATTGATGCTGTTCTCTTGGCTCCTCCGATGTCTTTTTCTCTCCAAAACTCCTTCACAGCTCTCCAAACTCCTTCTTAATTCTCTCCACATTCACAGCTCCCCAAACTCCTTCTCAGCTCTCTCTT
>CM057845.1:117745177-117757169 GCA_030068395.1 Apalone spinifera | reverse complement strand
AGGTCAGTATGGCTAAATTATACCTGGTGATGTGGCTTCCACTATTTTCCTATGGTGAAACCATTCAGCAGTTTAACAGGTTTCACCATCTGAAAGATATCCTCATATTCTGCTTAAATCTTCCTTTTCTTATTATAGTTCTGTTACTCCAAGTTGTATTTTATATGCCGTTCTCAAATAAGTTACCTCTGTCTCCTTCTTGATCCTTACACACACACCCCAGGAATCATTGCTTAGCCAAACAATGCTAATTATGCCTTTTAAACTCTTTATCAGTCTGTCCAGCCTCCTATATGCTCTTCAGATATCACATGCTTGTCATTTACCATGAGATCCATGAAGCGGAAGTTCTTGAATAGCAAAGAATGGATAAAATTGCCATGTTAACTATCACCACAGCATATTTGGTATTTTATTAATTTTAAGATGCTTGGCTTTAAAAACATTGTTTCCAGGTCATTCTCCAGTTGGCGTTGGCAGGCAAACAAGATACAAGGGGTATGGTTTAATTAGGCTGCAACTTTATTTAACTCAATTAGGAATATCTCACAATAAATTATACAGTGGGGGTCGTTGTTTCTTTAATCATTTGCATCTATTTAGGAGGGTTGCTATTAGCCTTCCCTATTTTCAACCTGGTCCCAGCCCAGTGCTAGTTCCACATCACCCTCCACTCATATGAGGGCTAAAGGGTCTGAGTACAAAAGATTGGGTGTGGGGTCATTTCTCTTTATTGTACGAGATGTTAGAATTCCCAGTTCCTTCTTTCAGCTTCTTCAGGGGCAGTGTTTCCCAAATGGAGATCTTCACCACCAGTGGCTCCTGGGAAGCATCTAGGTAGCTTGCTATGTCCAGGGCTAGATGAATCCATCACTGGGCCCTGGCTTAGGCAAACATTCTTCTCCCATCCAGATGCTGTGCACCATTCCCCACTTCGGGTATTGCAACGTGGTGCATGGGGTTGTAGTCCAATTACCCTCTACAGCCGCACACTCAGATTTGGTCTAACTGCCTGTCTTTTATGGCAGAAGAGGAGCCAAGCCAAACCTGAATAGCAGTGTGACCTCATCTGCCACGTTGCAATGTTTGCAGTAGTGAGTCAGGCCCAGACCTGAGGGACACAACATAATAACATAAGAATGGCCATGCTGGGTCAGACCAAATGTCCATCTAGCCCAGTATCCTGACTTCTGACAGTGGCCAATGCCAGGTGCTCCAGAGGGAGTGAACAGAGAAGGTAAATATCAAGGTATGTCTACACTATGGGATAAGGTTCAATTAAGATATGCAACTTCAGCTATGTTAACTGTGGAGCTGAAGTTGAAATACCTTAACTCAATTTTTGTCATTGTCCACGCTGCAGGAAGTCAGAGGGGACACTCCATCCTTTCCCTTACTCCTTATGGAAGCAGAACCACTGGCATCAACCGGAGTGCCCCTCTCAGTCCTAATTAGTGTTTCTTCACCAGACCCGCTAATTCAAACCCTGGCAGATCGACAGTGGCAGCTTTGATCTTCTCTGTAGTGTAGACATACCCCAAGTGATCCCTCTCCTGTCACCCCTTTCCAGCCCCTGACAAGCAGAGGCTGGGGACTCCATTCCTATCCATCCTGGTTAATACATATTGATGGACCTAATCTCCATGGGATGAATGCAAGGTGGGCTTGCTCTTGTAACCCCTCCTTTATATATTGGCTTGGACTTGGGTTTGTAATGCTGGGGCAGATGGTGCATTATGTGTTATAGTGGGTCATGGAAGAAAAAAAGGGGGAGAGGGAGAAAAATGCAGTTGATTGGTAACCATTGTTGTTCAAGATACCTTACTCAAAATCGACTTATAGCTCCACTTTATCAGGGAACCAGATGCCTTATGGAACAAGTATCTGCTTTGAAAACGTGTCATATACTAAGTCCCAACATCTTAAGTTAATATATTACCTGCCTTACTGGATCCCTGACCTGGCCAATCTTGATGTAGGGGGAAACATTCCTTTGTAGCTCATCTACCTCCCCCTCTCCCACCACACACAACACACATACTCCTGAAAAAACAGGCAGCACAATGACAGATCATGAAACCTGGTCCTATTCCAATCCCATTAGTGGGTGGTGCTTTTGTGAGGTGAGGGAGTGTTATGGGGTCTGAGTAATTCACCCTCTGGTACACATAGTGCTCTGGTTCCCTATCCTTACCCCTGTCAGCCAGATTCTTTCTCTCCATGATCCTGGCAACTGCTCCCCACTTCCCCCCTCCATCCTTCTGTCAAAGCCCAACAGCAGTGGGAAGAATCTTAAATGAACTACAACCCAATTTTCTCCTCTTGAATAGCCAAATTTTTACTTTTTTTTTAGGTTGTGGGGAGTGCAATGTTGGCAAAAATGATGCTAGGCATGCACAATTGATATGAATTCTGATAATCTGGACTAGATCCAGAGGTTTGTCATTTGTTTTGTTTGTGACACTAGCAGGAAAAACACTGCATGCTGCTGTAAGATTTAGTTATAAAATAAGTGTTGGTGCTTTGTAACTCAAAATAATAGACTTTCCAAACACACCTATATTATTCAGAAGTGGGCTTGATTGTGAGATGACATGATTGTGAGGTTGCTCAGACTTATCCCTGAATACAGAAAAAAATATTTTATGATGATCAAGGCAAGAAAAGAACTTCCTTTCAAGAAAAGTCTTTGTTATGGCTTTCTTTCTCAGTCAGCACCACTTATTTAAAGCATCATCTCTCAGGCATGAAAAAGCTTTTTAATGTTTAAATCTGGAGGCAATGATGTTTTCAAAAGGCAAAACTGTTGAACTTATGCCGGTAATATTGTATTATAAGCATTTTCAGGAGTTTGTAGTAAATGATGCTCATGATGTTTTCTTTTGGGATGAAAATGTTTTAAAGTGTTGGCATAAATCCAAACAAATGATGGTAAGAAGGGAACAAGTTTGTTACTGGTTTGCCAGTTAAAATGAGATCTGAACTCTGTGAACTGGAGGAACATATGGCCGTTTGACTGAAGTGTGAAGTCTGGTTTTGGTTTTACTTCCTCTTCTTTTCTTAATCTGTACCAGTGTAAATGCCACGTAGGCATTTGATATTGTGGTTACATACACAGAAAGTTTAATTTCATAAGTTGCAAAACAAATACTCCAAAAGCTATGATTGTATATTTAAAAATCCCACAAAAAACAAAATAAATCTAGCAATGAGATTGTATGCTCAACTGTAATAACTCTGCTGTAGGTGTTAGTTTTTCTTTGTACTTACTTTGTCCAAACCTGCAGCCCTTACACACAACTCCCGTTGGATGATCAGGTCCAGTATTTTGCATTTTAAAATGCAGATGTAAAAAAACCAAACAAACCCAAAAAACCCCCAACCCCTCCCCCGCAAAATGTGAGAGACTAGTATTAGAGATCTTAGTGACTACTGCATATGAAGTATCACTGGCCTAGGTTTTGGTCTTGGCTTGCAGTCTTGCTCTGAAAATTCACTGTTTCATGCCTCAGTTTGCCCCTGTATAAAATGAGGGTAGAATACTTCTTTCCTCATGATGGTTTGAGTTTTTTGGATTAAAACTGTAACAGCTGCATTAATAGTTAACAGTTAAAAAAGGTGTAACTAAGCATTAAGGATTACAGTAGAAGGAATAATGTCAGTTGTTACATGAGGGAAGAAGAGGGAGAAAAATCCAGCATTGATTTGGTTTTGTTTCTCTTTGTATATAATGGAAGTTCAGACTTTTCCATATAGACTTGTAAGATTTTCAGTAACTACAGATGTTTCCTCTTTTAACTTCAGATTTTCAGATAAACTCACTGTGAACTCATTTTACATATGGGTGCAACTCTCATGAATTAATTTTAATCACTTTTAATTTGTGCTGGTCTAGTTGAGAATTGAGCCAAAAATGCACTGATCAGTGGACATTATTTATGTGACCAGCAAAATACCTGAAGTCCAAACTGGTTATATTTTCCATTGCATAACTGAAAACACTGTGTTTTGAGCACAATGCACATGAAAGGAGGCTGCTGACTACTATGGATGTTGCAATACAGCAAACATTGAAATGTTTTGATACATCTTAATGTCAGCTACTTTTAGTACAGCATGTGCTTCAATGGAAACAACTTCTTTTTTATAATCAGGGAGGGGAAAGAGCTCAAAGAGGAAGAGACAAAGTAATTCGTTGAGCTACACTATCCTGAGCCAGATTTGTATACTTACAACAGCCAGAGAAATTTATACATGTAATCATAGAGGAATTCTAACAGATAAATGAATAATACAGGAAAGTTAAAAATGCATATTTAAAAGCAAAGCAGTTTTAATTTGGTAGCCCTCAGATATTTTTTTCTGTCTTTATTACTGTGTCTCAATTGGTATTATCCACATTCATTTTCCCTACAGGGCAAACTGCATTTTTGTAACTAAAAATTTGATATTGGTAAGGGGTTTGAAATCATTGGATGAAAGCTTTTAAGAGGTACAAAACATTAGCACATTTAGCAGCATGTTGTGCATGCACATATGTTTTCTCTCTCTTCACATTCTTCCCCCCCTTCCCCCCCATCAGTTTGTTACAGGCTAGGCTAGTAGTGCTGCCTATTATCAAGGCTGCTTGAGACTTCAATTTCATAGAACACTGGAACTAGAAGGGACTTTGAGAGATCATCAAGTCCAGACCCCTACCCTCACAGAAGGACTCAGTACCATCTAAATCATACCTGACAGATGTCTATCTAAACTGCTCTTAAATATCTGCAGTGATGGAGATTCCACAACCTCTCTAGGCAATTTGCTTCAGTGTTTAACTACCCTGACAGTTAGGAAGTTTTTTCTAATGTCCAACCTAAGCCTCCCTGACTTGCAATTTAAGCTCATTGCATCTTGTCCTATCCTCAGAGGCCAAGGTCAACAATTTTTCTCTCTCCTCCTTGTAAAACCCTTTTAGAACTTGAAAACCACTTTCATATTCCCTCTCAGTCTTCTCTTTTCTAAACTAAACAAGCCCAGTTATTTCAGTCTTCCTTCATAGCTCATGTTTTCTAGGCCTTTAATAATTTTTGTTGCTCTTCTGTGGACCTTCTCCAGTTTTCCCACATCTTTCTTGAAGTGTGGTGCCCAAAACTGGACACAATACTCAACTGAGGCCTAATCAGTGCAGAGTAGGAGTGGAAGAATAACTTCTCATGTTTTGCTCATAACACTCCTGTTAATACATCCCAGAATCATGTTTGCTTTTTTTGCTACAGTGTCACCCTACTGACTCATATTTATAAATTGATGTGGTCAGTTGCTTATAAGTCGCCAAAGTTTAACTATTTGTGGTGAAAGTTTATATGTAGTCTGCCTCAGGCTGATTTATTTTATTAAATTCAGCCAATACACTTAATCTGTTTCAGATAATGAAAATGTCATTTTCCCCATATTAAAGATGTCTTGAAACTTTTTATTGAAAAAGTTTTAGCACCCAACACTTTGGAGCAGGGACTTCAAACCTGTCCAAAGGGGTGGCCTTTGGGTCAGGGATAAACCTCTTTGCCACCCTTGTGAAAGTCAGTCAAACTTGTCCAGATAATAAGCCCCTGAAAAATGCCAGTTTGCACATGCTCAGTTGAGAGTTACTAGAACTAAGCTGCTAAAATACCTCCATTCTGACTGAGAATGCTGCATTCTGTCCTGGCTCCTAGTGTTAAGCAGATTGTGTATATCATTCCCACAAACTGAGTGACAGGGTCCCTCCGGATTAGCACTGCTGAAACAAAGATGGACTTTCCTGTAATGGCTGTTTTAGGCCAGGGTGGGGCTGGGCAACAGAGCCAACAGCAGGGATTGTGTCTTTCCTTTGGTCTCAATGGCTACCGTGCATGGCACTAGGGTGACCAGAGTCTGCTTTTCAACCGGAACTCCTGGTGGAAAAAGGGACCTGGGTGGCTTCCGTTAGCACTGTCAACTGGACCGTTAAAAGTCTGGTTGGCGGTGCTGCATGGCTAAGGCACACTAGTCCCCGCCTGTTCTAGCATTGTGCTGCACCCCAGAAGTAGCCAGCAGATCCAGCTCCTAGGCAAATGGGCCACAGGGAGCTGCACACTGCCCCTGCCCCCAGCACTGGTTCTGCACTAGCCAGTGGGGGAAGGAGCAGACGCCTGTGGGCAACAGCCCTGTGGCTTTTTATACACTGAACATTCAAAGAATTACCAGGCCTGCTATTCCCAATGGAACAATACACACCAGCTCGTAAGACTCAACTCAGGGCTATCCCTTTACTTACCACCACAGCACTGAGAGACATTTATAATGAAAATAAAAATGAGCTTATGACATTCTGAGTTTGCAACAATATTGGAAACAAATAGCTACACAGAACACAAATTCGTAACTTGCGTTCTGGCATCTATGCTTGACTAACTGATTAATCCCCTGTGTAAAGAAGTTTACCTAACCCAAAGTTCTCTTCAGTATTTTCAACCAAAGCTGGTTCAAGCCCCCATTCCATGCATGCAGACATTTCATCCATTTACTTCCTAGCTATAGGATGACAGGATGTTGTCTCTGCTTTCTTAGAAATGCCCCAACCACTGTCTTGATAGTGGCTTGATGGATTTTTGTTTTTGTTTTGCTTGTGTGCTCCTTTTCCTTTGCTTTCACATCTTTGTTAACATTTGAGTTCATATGTGACTTCATTGTGTTAGACTACAATGCTTAATTTACACCCAGAGTGATACGTGACTCTTACCTCCTTCCTGGAGGAACCAGTATAAGGCATGCCACCTTCAGATGACTGACTTTTAACCTGCCTGCAAAAGAAAATAATTTTCTGGTACAGATACATAATACTCTTTACATAGTACAGTACTTGTATATGGTGATGAATGTGACACCAGGTTTCATCTGAGACCTCATATATCATTCTTTTGTGAACCAGAATATAAAAAGCAGAATCAGCAAATATCTTCTTTCTTCTGCACTCTCTTGTCAGTTGGCACTAAGAGATTCTTGTGTCACACAAAACCATTCACTTTAAGGAGATCTGCACTGCTTTGAATCTAATTGCCTACCAGGGGTCTTGGAGTCTTTCATCAACTGTTTGAGGTTCAGGTTACCTTTTTTTCCTCCTTCATTCTCTCCTTGCTGCAGGCATAGCCAGAGAGCCCATAAGCAGGCCAGGTGGCTCCAGCCAAGTCCCTGCATCCATTTTGCCCTCCCGAAGGCCCTCTAAATCTCAGCAAGTTGGATTCTCTGATCACACCCACACCTCTCTGGCTTGCCTCTCTGTGAGGACAAGGGACTAGCAAAGTTTGAATGTCCCATTTTTTTGTGGCAAACATAATTTCATATCTGCTGTGAATTCCCTGACAACAGAGAAAATTGCTAAATATTTACAGATTGCAAAGTACACTTATACATTTTGGTATAATTTCTTTTCTTTGAAACACAGGAAGTTATTGACATGGATTCATGTCAGTTATTTGGCTCAGTCTTTATTCTTTCTGTGTCTAATTATAATTTTCATGCATATGACATGTGGGCCTGTTGAAATGTCACATCACAATGCACATTGAAAATTAAGAAGGATGCTGGTTTTTGAGCGCTAAAAGTTCTGCTGCACAAGTTGAGTGCTATCTTTTGTAGTATATGTTATCATTTTTTCCAGATTATATAGTGTGACTTGGTTGAATAGACTATAAACAACGTGGTTTTTTTTTTACAGAAGTCCTTAAATTCCCAAAGGTTTTCATTAATATAAACTAAAGTCTGGTTACACAGAGAGAAGTGTATGAAAATAGCATTCTATGTTTTGCCTTTCAAAGACTTACAGAGGGATGTACTCAATTTAAGACTCCACCCCCCCCCCCCCAAAGCACTGGCCCTACCCACTCAAGTCTGTGATCTGAAAGTCAGAATCAATGCTTGCTTACTTAAGAATTGTTCAATGGATTTGATTGAAAAAGCTGTAGGTGATGCATGAGAATAACATCTAAGTCTAAGGTTATGTCTACACTATCTCTGGTATCCTGGAAAAACTCTGCTGCATCCAGGGAACACGTCTGTGCTTCAGAGATATTGTTTTTGGAAGAGCAGATGAGCTTTTCCGGCATCCCTGTAAACCTTGTTTTACGAGAAAGAAGGGATGTTCCAAAAAAGGTTTTTTTTCTGATATTTGGCCCAGTGTAGATGGGCCAAATATAGGAAAAGCCTCTTCCGAAAAAAGAAGCGGAAAAGCCTACACAAATTGCAGTTTGCAGTTTGCGTAGCTTTTTCTGGAAGAACAGTGTAGTTTAAACATAGCCTAAGTGTACAGACTAAGTAGCAATAAAGGAGTAACCACTACTAAAATCTTATTTTTATAATTTGTGAGCAGATATGTGTCTAAAAATCTCAGAATGGAACAGGAAATTACATAGAAAGATGCCATCTTTACATAATTATGATTATCATTATAAATACCTACAGGGAGTACTGAAACAAAATCACATGCCTATTGTGTGTTTGGCTACTATTTTGCAGTCTCCTCGGTTTTATAGATTGTTCCTCTTCCTCTTCCATTTTCTGATCTAGAAATATGTGATCTGCAGCTAAGGCATCACAATAATTATTGTGGCTAATAATTAAATGATCACTGCTGCTTCATTGCATTCAGGTTGAAGTATACTATCTGCTTCTCTGTATATTATAATATACAATACCAAACAAAGAAATAATAGCATTTTGGAAACTCCTGGAAGAGTAAAGCTACTCATTCACAAAGAGAAAAACCCATTGTCTTTCAGGGTTAAGTCTGGAACACTTTTTACAAGAACATTGCGGACCCAGTTAGAATATCTGTACTAGGAGTGGCTAATGAGAGGCTGGAGTTCATGAACCTAAACACTTCCAGCACACAGAGTGTAAGAGGCTTGGAATGTGGTGATATCATGGGTGACTATGCCAAGGGACTTACAAAGTAGCTTGTCCTTGTTACTGCTGAATATTGTTGTTTTCAAAAATCCTTTCATACTTCATGTTACTGATAGGCTTAATATAGCACAGCCATTAAGACTCATTTTGAAGACTGTGCAGAAACTCCCCCCGATTTTTGGATCATGTTGTTTTCTTGAACCTAAGCTTACAGGTTCCTCAGCCCTTTATTTCCACTTTTGAGTTATTGGGGATATCTGACTCTTAAAACCTCAGAGCTCTCGAACACTCTGGTAGGCAGCTGGCAAGCCTTGTGTCCCTGTCTGAGTTTTGGTGAGAGCAGCAAGGAATCCAGTTTACATTACCTCAATCTGTTTTTATGGCAAACATCTGTTAGGTAGCATGCTGCTGTTCAGTGTGAGGCCACCAAGGGTATGTCTACACATCAGGACTTAACATGAAATAAGCTATGCAAATTGAGCTATGTCAATTGTGTATCTTATTTTGAAATAGCTTATTTCAAAATTGGGAGCATCTACACAGCACTTATTTCTAAACAGAGCGCTCTTCCTCTGACTTCCCTTATTCCTCATACAATGAGGGTTTCAGGAGTTGGAGTAAGAAGACGTCCAGCTTGAGAGTATTTTGACACTATTTTGAAATAATTGTCTGCTGTGTAGACACTGTCTAAGTTATTTCGGAATAGTGCTACAGTGTAGACATACTCCAAGTGGCCTATCCTCCAAAAGATGTCCTATCCCATAGTAATGAGGGAAATAGGGAAATTAGCATTTTTTGGTGGCTCCCCAAAAGATTGCCTAATCCTCCAATTGCTATCACGCTAGTTTAGAGCGGGTTAGATAGACATCTATCAGGGATTATCTGGATGGTGTTTGGTCCTGCTGTGAGGTCAGGGAACCTGATTTGATGACCTCTCAAGGTCCCTTCCAGTTCTAGTATTCTCTGTTTCAGGTGTTACCACACCCTATTGACAGCAGGATAGAGCATAGGAGTTGCAAGCTTCCATTCCAGAAGATGGATGCAGGTCAGAAAGGAGCCCTGGATCTTGCTGGAAAAGGGAGAATGTTAACATAGGCAAACTATTTTCAGTAGGATTTTTTACATGCTTTTTTGCAAGTCAGTGTTTATGATGATATTTCCTTATCTTCCTAAGCATTCAAAGCATAAGCAAGCCCCAATGTAAATAGAAAGCTAAGTATTTTTATAGTAATGTTTCTGGATCCTAGTCCATATTTGTTAACTTTTCTAAATGCAAAACCATGTTTTTGTTTGGGTATCTTTCTCCTTTGGTATACAGAGAATCCACTGTTGGCTTACCACTTACCTTTTACACAAATTTGTCACTGGATTTCATGTGTGAGAAGAACATTGCAACTAACTATGGCTATGTTTATACTACAAAGAAAAGTCGGAAAAAGATACACAAATAGCAAACTGCAATTTGCGGTTCTTTTTACGATTTTCTTCTGAAAGAGGCTTTTCCAACATTTGGCCCGTCTACACAGGGCCAAATGTCGGAAAAAAAACCTCTTACGGAACATCCCTTCTTCCATGAAAAAAGGTTTACAGGGATGCTGACAAAATGCATCCGCTTTTCTGACATTTTTTTTGGAAAAGCAGATGCGTTCCTTGGTATCCCAGAAAATCTCTGTAGTCTAGATGTGCCCTACTGTGGAGGGGAAAGAGGGAGAAATCAGACACCTAATACATTCAGGATCAGATTTTGGGTATCTTTACTCCTTTGAAGTAAGGTGCTTTTAACAGGAGCAATGGTGTCAGAATATGAACTTCAACAATCAATTACATGTACTATTAGGGAAACTAACCAAAGTCATCAAAAGATAATGTCATCCGCTCCTTGCAATTTTTTTTTCTAAACACAATACAGGAATACACCCTTACTCTAAGGGCTCCCCCTCTGTTTTGTGTTATCCATTAGATTGTAAACTCCTTGAAATAGAGACAGTGCTGTAGATTTTTAACTGTTAAGCTCCTATGTAAGCATTTACATAAGGGCCAGAATTTTTTCAAGTGCTCAGCATCCAGCATGCAGTGTTTCTGAAAGTCTGACCGGTTGTGGGTACTAAGTTCTTTCTGGAGGGAAAGGGGAAAATGACCTCAATGCCTTTTGTGTTATGTACACAGTCAAGTGTCCTGGCAATTACCATTATTGTTATAATTATGCATGGGTAAAATGAATGAGATAACATATTGAACCTTTACCTCAAGCTGCATGTAAACCAAATATCTTGCCACCCACGAACACAGTCCCCTATAACTTTGCAGTACAAGCTACAAGCATCAAAACACTTCTGGTAAGTCTGTTTTCACCCTGTACTGGTCAGGAGGGTCTAAATGAAAGAAAAAAGCACCCCAAGGTTCCCACAAGATTTCCAGAATCATCTGGTCAAAGTTTCATCCACTTGGAGATTATTGGTTCCCGTGTTATTCCTTTTTTGAAGTTTTAAAATTATTTCTGAAATGAGTAGAATCTTTTGAAATGGAAGAAAATATTTAAGTGCAACCAATGTAGTTTGATAGAATCTGTGTTTTTAACCAGACTTTAGTACATGAAATGGCAAGGCATCTAAAAATATACCCAGTTGCAAATAAAATACTCAGTAGCATTAGCTTGTACTTTAAGAACATTTCATTTGCTACAGATGATGTGAAACTGTATGGACACATTCTCTGTTCTGTGTAGTTTGTTCATTTTCCTTTTTGCTAATATGGTAGTACAGGCATCAAATTTTCACAAAGATTAACCAAAATGTGGGCATGCAGGAATGAATGTGTTGAGTCATTTCTCAGGCAAAGCCAGCGGAAACACCAAATAAGTTATTTCTAGCTTTTGTTTCTTCCCCAGATAAATGAATGGAATTAGCTGAGGCAGAGACATGATGCATCACCACACAAGATACTGATGAAATGTAGAATAAAGAAATATGGAAAAGCATTTCACAAAACAGAAACTTATCAGCCAGCTAAAAGAAGAGAGCTGCCCTGGGGCTGGGTATGCTCACTCAAATTGGTTAGCTCTGCAAGATAATTAACTGTTAACTGT
>CM057845.1:117680511-117734871 GCA_030068395.1 Apalone spinifera | reverse complement strand
TAAATCCCGGGCTTGATTTGCAATTCCGAATGCCTACATTTGCAGCCCTATTTCAAAACAGGCTGCAAGTGTAGACATACCCACAGATAATAAACATGGTCATCCACATATGTGCCATAGTCAGCTCTGGGGCTACTAGCACTGAAGCAGCCACCTCCTGGCTGCCTGCTTTTTTCTGATTTATGATGGGTTGGGTTAAGCAGCAACAGCTGTAGTGCAGGGTGGGCAAAAATTTGTAATCGGGAGGAGGGGGGGCACTCCAAGATTTTGGCAAGTGGTCAAGGGCCACATTTCTATCAAAAGGGCTTGGAGTCTGGGACAGTGGTTGGGTGCAGAAGAGAGCTTAGGGAAGGAGACTGGATGGCAGGAGGGCATGTGGAATCTGAGAGGGAATTTGGGTGAAGGAGGGAGTTGTGATCTGGGGCAGAGGCTTGGTGTGCAGGGTCCAAGAAGGAGTATGGGTGCAGGAGAGGATTCTGGCCTGAGGGTAGAGCTCTAGGAGGGGGTTTAGGGTTTGGGAGGGAGTTGTGTCCTGGGGAAATGGGTACAGAGAGTTTGGGTGGTGGCCTGGAGTGGGTAGTTATGGGGGGAGAGAGAGAGTGGTTGCGAGAGGCAGGCTCTCGCTGGGAAGCGCTTACCTAGCTGGCTCCCAGTAAGCACCCCTACAGGAACCTGAAGGCTGCAGAAGCAAGATGCTCCACATTGATCTGCACCAGGCAGGGTGAAGAAGCATGGAGGGGAGGGAGGGAAGAGTCTTCATTGGTTGCCTCTGCCACCAGCAAAATATCTCAACAGCTATTGGTCAGAAACTGGCCATTGGGAGCTGAGAGATTTTGCTGAGGGGCGAGAGAACACAAAGCCTCCCTCCTCACTCCCAGAATAGAGCAGTCACATTGAAAGGGTCTGCCACTGTGCTCTGCTTAGGGTCCCAGTGAGGTAGCTGTGGGCCAAATCTGGTGGCTTGGCAGGCCAAATCTGGCCTGCTTGCAGCCTCTTGCCCACCCCTCCTGTAGTGCCACCTGTTAGTGCTGCTATTGCTATACATGGTTCAGGATGTGGGGTTTACATGCTTCAGTGTATTTTACAAAATTCCTCACAGGGCAATTACAGACAGGTAAAAAAACACACAAGGGGGAGGTTGTGGATCTTTCTGTGTTTCTTAGACTGGAGAAAGATGGGATAGGTAGTGGGCCATTGAGGTTGACAAGGCTAGAACATCCCATGAGATTGAGGGGGTGGTTTTTAGGTGAATGTGTATGTTTGCTTAATGTGCCCAGTTAGTCTGACAGCTGACTCTCTGCTTATTCATTGCTTAATTTTTAAGCTCTTTGGAGCAAGGACTCTTTTTTTTTTCTCTGAGTGTCCAGTGCCATGGACAATGTAGACTCGATCCAGGACTGGGGCTCTCAGCTGTTTTGCTACAAATAATAATACTAAATATAATGCATAGACCACTGGTTGCACCTGCGTAAGCACTAAGTATGTACCACTGTATATGTTCTGTGAAAAGACTGAAACAACATTATGTTTGGAAGCTTTAAAAAATGACTATAGAATTTAATCACACAACTCTAATCAAAATTAATGAGTTTTATAGCTAAATCTCAGTCAATGTTTCTAGAAGCACTGGCAAATCCACTGGTAGCATTCAAAGTGCCATATTTTTTAACCCATTTTTCTGTCTTCTAAAATGTGTCAGAATGATGGTCCATGCTGTTATAACTTAAATGTTTCATAAAAGAGCAAGGCCATCAGGGAACCCTGACAGCGATCTGTAGGTAGTACTGCCTCGCCTAATACATGCACATAGGGTTGACGCTTGATACAGGGAATCATTCCTGTCCTGACCGTGCAGATATTGTGGTGACAGATCTTGTAAAAGCAGCTCCTGCAAATGTGTTCTCAAGCTCAACAGCTTAAAGATAGGAAATGGTAGGAAATCAGAGGGCAGGACGGAGCCCATTTAATTTTATCCAGCTCTGAAATCAATCACATATTTCCAGCCCACTATGTTCTTGGATTTAAAGAATGGATCTTAAACTGTTCAAAAAGAAATCCTGCTCAAGGTGATTTTTAAGTCCCAGAGTCTTTTATTTTAGTATGGTATCTTACATGATGCTCAGGTCTACCAACATGGGGGCAAAGGGAGCAATTCGCAGGGGGCCCAGTAATCCAAAGAGGCTTGGGGCTCCCAGCCACTGCCATTGCAGCAGTGGCAGCAACTGGAGCCCTGGGCCCTTTAAATTGACAGTGGAGCATCATGGAGCTAAGGGCTGGGAGATGGGAAGGGGGGGCATGGTGTTCTGGGCAGCACTGAGAGCCGGCTGCCCTCAACCCTGCCCCTTTTTTCCTCAGTCCTGCTCCTTCTAGGAGCACAGAGCTGCCCCCACTTGCCCCAGGGACTCCTTTTTTACCCATCTGACTCTAATTCTGTTATTTTCCCCACTTTCTTCTATATTATACTATGTGCACAATTGATTTGGGGTTGCTCTCTGGAGGTGCACTGCCCTCACATGTCCCCTCCTTGCTCCTCTGAGTGGCCCTCCCTGAACCTCCATTCCCTACAGGCACCAGTACCCACTGACTATGTGAAATATGGAAATCCCATTAACAGAACAAGGAAACCAACAGGGGAAATGATGTCTCGACATGTCTGGAGAAGTGCCCCTCCTGCCCCCGGAAAGGTGTGGTTAAAGCACAAAACTGAGAGCCTGATTCTGTTACTGATTCACGCGGTCACCTTGGGAATGTTGCTTAACCTGACCCTTTTCAGTTGACCTCAGAGAGATGATAAAACTATGCACTCTACCCTCCCTTACAGGGCTGCTGTGAGAACCAATGCTAGTAAACTGAGTAGGCAAGCTCAGCCCAGAGGAGCTCTGCAAGTGTGAAGTATTAGAGTAATGCTATTTGTCTAAGCTGTTCACTTGATCAGGAGTAAGAGAGGGTTGGATCTATCCTAACACTAGCGCTTTGATTTCTGTTTGTCAGTGGATGTCAAAGCCCTTTCCAAAGGACGTCAGTATCATTACCCACATTTTGCAGATGGGAAAATTAAAGCAGAGAGATGCTAAGTGACTTGTCCAAGGTGACTAGCAGATCAGGGAACAGAACTGCAGTTTCCTGAGCCACAGATTAGTGCTGTATCTGTTGGGTCACACTGGCTCACTCTGTACCCAGTTTTTAGGTATATCATAGTCTTTGTTTCTTCCTTTCCTGGACTGTTCTATTTGGAGGAAATAGCAAAGTTGGTAATTGCAACCCTTTCTCATTTTTAAAAGTAGGTCTCAATCTTTTTTCTGTAGCTTCTAAATCAGCCAGTAGCTGCTAGGAGTAAAAGTATCAAGACTCATACAATACGTCCCCATTTGTCTTGTTTCTTCCAAGTAACATTCTTAGCAGATACAGTCATACTAGCCCTGGAACAGTGTTTATTTCCCCCCAGCCAGCCCTTCTACTTCTCCTGGCACTCTTGTGGGAGTGAGATACTTGGTCAGCTTCTTCACTAGATTCTGAGCTGGATGGAGACCTGGTTATTCTGTAGCCGACATTCCTCTGGTTCTACTCACTAGTTCTTTAATAAAACCAAATCAAAAAGTTAACAGTTTATGATAACATCTGCATATTATGCCAAGTTATATTTTCCACCAGTTTAACTGCAGATTTTATCCACAAGAGATCCCAGATAGGCTGAGTTAGTGAAAACAAACAGTTCAAAAATTTTAAAAACAATCTGTTTTGAAGAGATTTAGCCCTTTATATTGGATCATTATCTAAACAGATAATACAGAGTTAAAAATGGATTTTTCTCTCCCGGTTCTTGTTTTTAAAATAACTATAAATTTAACTTTATTTAGAAATACTTTGCCAGATTCCCTGAAAGAATAAATTTCCAACACCAGTCTAGAGTTCCCCTGGCAAATGGGAGATTGTAGCTGCTTTCAGTATACTTGTAATGTTGCTCATGAATCATTGCGAGTCTCATGATCTATATTGCTTTTCATAAAGCCCTAGTTCCTGGATTCATGTGAATAATAGAGAATCTCATCTTTCATTAGAAAGAGGGGAAAAAAGTTTCTATACCCATGGGATAGAAAAATGCTGAAAAACATGAATCCTAAAGGTACGAAAATTCAGAAGGGGAAAAAAATCCAAATCTATACTTTTAATCATTCTTCATTTTTTTTGGAATGTTTGGAGTAGGCAATGCTATCATCACAGATTTTAAGGCCAGAAGAGACTTCTATGATCATCTAGTCTGGCTTCCAGCATCAACACGGGCTGTGAAATTTCACATAGTAAGTACTACACTGGAGATAATTATTATTATTCCACACACATCACATCCAGAAAAGTAACAATTTAATTCA
This sequence comes from Apalone spinifera, assembly GCA_030068395.1. Lineage (NCBI taxonomy): Eukaryota > Metazoa > Chordata > Testudines > Trionychidae > Apalone > Apalone spinifera. The sequence goes on along the minus strand of CM057845.1, from coordinate 117,730,501 downwards.
GCTAACAACCTTACTGATATAATCCCAGTTCTGATGTCATAACAGAAATCTTCATGCCCAGACAGAAGCTTTCATGCAAAGATTTCAAAATCTTTTACAAACGTGACATAATTAAGCCTCAGAATCCCTGTAGCATTTTTATAAACAGATAAACTGAATCACAGAGTTGAAATAATTTTCCAGAGCCTTTTATCTGAGTCAGCACTAGTGATAGAAATAAAGCCTGTGACAGAATGATAATTTCCTGGCATTTCCTGAATGAACGTCATTGAATTGAAAGTCTCAGAGGGGTAGCAGTGTTTAGTTTGTAACTAATAATAAGGAGTGATCCTGTGGCACCTTAGAGACTAACACAAATATATAGACTCATGAGTTTTTGTGGGTGAAACACAAATTATTTGTGTTATTTCCTCTCCAACTCATCTGATGAAGTCTGTTTTACCCATGAAAAATCATGATCCTATATATTTTTGTTAGTCTCTAAGGTGCCACAGGACTACTCGTCATTGAATGAAATTACACCTTATTGAATTAGATTAATAATACTGGGGTCTGTTATACTACAAATGCAACTGTGTATGTGTTACTGTGGAATTGTGTGTATTTCCATGGGTAGGGTAAATAGGAACAGTCAGAAGGTGATTAGGCAGATTCTCTCAGGTTGTGATATATCCAGAGAAGCACCCTTCCTGCCCCCAGAAAGGTCTGCATATACTAGTTTAAACTGGATTCTCCAGGGGCCCATAGACAAAGGCTACGTCTTGACTGCAGCTCTTTTCTGGAATACTGGAGGTATCCCGGAAAAGCTATGCTGCGTCCAAGGAACATGTCTGCTTTTCCGGAAATATTTTTGCCATACCTGTAAACTTCATTTTACTAGGCAGAAGGGATGTGTCGAAAGAGGAGGTTTTTCTGAAATTTGGCGCCATGTAGACTTGCCAAATTTCAGAAAAACCTCTTTGGAAAGAAAAGCAGAAAAAGATACGCGAAGATACTTGAGCATGTGTTACACTTGAAGTAAGTGGGCAATCCAAAGAACATAAATGGGTCTACCCACGTATACTTTGAAATTAAGTATAGGTATATATAAGTATATTGCTGAACTGTGGTCCGTGCTCAAGCTCAGTGAATAATGTTATTTTTTTCTTTTGGTTTGGGGATCAAGATGAAATATTTGGGTGCGTGGCAGTAAAGTGGGGGCAGGTGGGGAGGGGAAGCTTCCCATGGTTTGAACCAAAACTGAATTTTTTCAGCTTTAAAAAAAGAGAGAGACTAAACATTTAATTTCATTCAACCTGGAATTAATTTGTTTCTATCTTTTTATTTTGCTTTTGCGTGATTTTTAACCCTTATTGGGTTTTCTATTAGAACTAAATTTTTAAACAAAGCATCATCATTTTTGTGATGTTGTTGAAACACATTATTTTGACTTTTTTCTAAACAGTACTTTTAGTTTTCAGATTAAATTATTCACTGAACTTGAGTAATTTTGGTGCCCCAAAACATGCATTTTTCAGTGAAAATGAAAAACGAGCAGAAAAAATTGTCCAGTTGAAGTTACTGTACGTAACCCTAAACAAAGAATGCTGTACCAAGAAGCATAACAATCTGAAACACCATGTACTGAACGGTATGGGTTGTATTATTAAATGAATATATGATAAATATTTGCAAGTGCACTAAAACATTAAAACTGTTACCATTTTTAAATAGGATAGCTTCAGTTTCTCCTGGCAAGTGCAGAACAACTACGGAATACCACACTTCTATAAAAACTCATCTGTTTTCCTATGAGGATGAGTAGAGAGAGAAAGGCTGAGACCACAATGTTTGTAGTACAGTAAGTCAGCTTTAGCCTTCCCCCGTCTCTCCCCCCCCCCCATGTAAAACAAAAAAAGACACAGCCACTTGAGCCAGGACCACCATGCTGAGCAACAAGAACCCACACAGTTCTCCTTTGAAGTCAGACACACAGTGCCTATTATGTTTGCAGAAATTGAGGGAGAATTCAAGAAGCACATTGGAGGGGTTAGGTTACATACTGGGTATGGCATACCCCACATGTTAATCTTAATTACTATCCCAGTCTACACATTTTTATATAATCTTATCTGCTAAGATCTGTGTTTGGAGAGCTTTGTAGGACAGATGGATAAACAGAATATTTTAATATTGTTGCAAGTGAAATGCTCTTTTGTAGATGACTGTATGCTTAGAATTTTTTAATAGGAGCAGGCTACATTTTGGTGCTTTCTTTAAAAAATTCAGTTTATTGATGGAGAAAGTGAGAAGTTAGTGTCTGGAACTACTCAGGAGGTATCATACAACTCAACCTAAGAGTGGCAGAATGAGGTAATAGCTGATTTGTCAGTCAATTAAGCAATTGCATTGTAACAGAATTGGAGCTAGACTTCTGCCGTTCTGATACCTACGCCCCAGATCAGGGGTGGCCAACCCCTGCAAGGGTGGCCAACCCCTTGCAAGCCTCATGTGGCTCTTCTCCTCCAAAAGTATGGCTCACAAAACTGCTCCTGTACCCCTCCCCTGGGCTCCCATCCCCAGATTCCCTCTCCCCTCCTCCCCCCGGCCCCTCTATGCTCACTGGGGCGGCAATTCAAAATGGTGCCCAAGATAGCGGCTGTCGACGGGAGCCTGATATGGCCAAAAAGCCTAAGCTTGTTTCTTAAAGGGGCAGCCTCCTTTTTTTTTTTTTTTGCTTGACAGTTCTGGGGGGGCTCTTCGCATTTTTTCCGCCACTGTTTTGGCTCTCTTTGTTAAATGAGTTGGCCACCCCCGCCCCAGATCATTCCTGTAGGTCTTTGCTTCATAGATGTAATATGCGAAACTCAGGTAGGGCCAATAATCCTCATCTATTTTTAGATATAGTCACTCCTCAGAAAAGAGCAACAGGATTTTAAAAATCTGTCAGTGGCAAAATATACATGGTATCTTTTAAAATGAGAGGGAAAAGTTCTGAATCAGTTGTCTAAATATTTTTGACGTACTGTCCTCCAGCACATCATCCAAGTATCCTTCATTACATAGGATTATTGATAATCAGTCGTTCTCATTTTAAAAATGTGGTTACATTAAGCCACAGAAGCTCTTTTTAATTTTACTTGTGAACTAGCAACTAATTGATAAGATTGCAAATTGCCTCACCTATTGAATGATGTAATACTCTTGAACTTTAAAAAAATCAACCATACACAATTAATAAAAGAAAGGCCGAACAAAACAGGTGTCATGCTTAAAAGTGGCCTTAGAAATAGGTAGGTTGTTTTATCAATGAATGAGGCTTTTTGTAATAAAAACAATCAAATTATGGCCTCAGAAAAAAAGAGAATTTTCATAATCCTTTTTTCAGGTAGAAATTTGCCTCATTTGTTTCTGTAGCCAAAAAAGCAGAAGTAAAAATTAAAAATTGTTTTGCTTTTCAGAAAACTTACTGAAAGGTGATTTATTTTACAGCTTCTTCAGCTCGTGATGGAAAATTTTCATTTTGAAGTTAAAAAACAAAACATTCACAGAATGAATCAAGCAAAAAGACCGTAACCAAAAAAAAATCTTCATTTTTGTGGGAGCTATCTTTAGCACTTAGTAATGAAGGATCGGAGGAGGGGAATACCAGATAATTGAATGTTGTTGGGTTTTTTGTTTAAGAAAATGTTTCCAAGCTTTTTCTGTGACATGTTTCAGATGCAAAAATAAAGATACTTTTTGCTTTTAAAATGTACAGAAACATTTGTGCTAGAATTACGACAGCTATCTCACTATTTGCGTTGAATCACGTCCATTTGTTAAATGTCAACTCAGCAGTTTTTGAAAAGCAACTAGTGAGAGTATCAACTTTAGTAGATGCAAGGCCTAGCTTCAGCATGAAAGTATTAAATAACATCTGACCTGCACTTAGTAAAGCATTTTTTTGAAATCAGCTTAACATACTTCCTCTAAACAAAACAAGAAATTAACATGCAATGGAAAAAAACATTCCAGTTGAAGATAAAATCAATTGCTGAAGTACTATCAGGAGACATAGGAGTAATTGCAGAAGTGTGATTGAGTGGAGGCAGCAAGTATTTTGTATTTAAACCACAATACAAGACATCAGAAAAGAAAGCAGAAGGTCTTCAATATGGCACTGTCATTAAAATATGGTTCAGTTAAGCAAGTATATTGTACACAGACAAGAGAAGTGCTATGTTTGTTAGAATGTGTGTGGAAGGAACTCAGTATAATGAGACTTATAATAGAACTTTTTTTGGCTCTGGTTTGTCTCTGTTTCAAAGCCTCCACTGTTCTTGAATTCTTAATAAGTTAAGGAATAAGTATTGCAGAAGAGAGAGCAGGCAAAATCTGTTGTAGCAGCTTGTCCTAGCCAGTTTGCCAAAGACTAAATCAGCCTTTTAAAAGAGCTGTTATTTCTGATGACATCATTCCTGCCACTGTCAAAATGTGACAAGCCTTAGATCTCTCGTTCCCTACCTCTCCAGAGTTTTACAATGACACTATGCAGATTGAAAACATGCAAAAGTACTACTATAAAAGTTAAAAAAAAAGTATACCTTTTTTCTTTGTATTGGATTTTCATTTAGACCCAGCTATTTCTCAAAAACCTTTACTTAGTAGTAAATCTTTAAACAAGGCACATTTAAAAAAGCTGTGGGTCATTCTGTTTCCATTGTACTGTCTTGCTTTAGGTGTTACCATTTAGGTGTAGATACCATTTTTATAGCAGTATCCACAACCTGTTTTTCCTCCCGATTTAGTTAACTTTGAGCCAACTGAAATCTGTAGGTATTTCAAAGATAGCCAGAAGTATTACTGACTAAGTTACTAGCTCTGTTTATTAGTGAATGTTATTTGCTTCAGATCAGAAAGAAAATAACAGGTAAACAAGACCCTTTGGATGCTAATGGAATTACCAAATACCAATTGTACTAATTTGCCTGTTATGAAATGAGGTGTCTTAGTATTGTATTTTTGAATCACATGAATAGTCTGTCCACATGCATATACTAAACAAAAATGAGCGATATTCTGTGGACTTGAAATTGCCAAGTCTGCTGTCTCCAAAGACACAATGTACACCAGCCTGTTCGGACAGCTGAGCAGTCTTCTCAGCTTTAATATAACCGTACTAAGACAAATTGATAATCAAACAAGTATATATTTATTAAGAAAACATGGATTTAAGTGATGCTAAGCAGAGATAAGAGAAACAGAAAATGGTTACAAATCAAAAGTATAATAATGCTTTCTTGGTGACTAAAATTTAACTCAGTAAGCTACAATAATCCTTGTTTAAGAAGTTTCTTACCTGCAAGGAAGAGGTACCTGCCTGACATAGGGCAGTGCATCCGATTCAGAGTGGATCAATAATCAGGGATAATGAATAATGCTAAGATTTAGTCGTGGGTATCTTTAGTAAAAGTCATAGACCGGTCATGGGTAGTAAACAAAAATTCATGGCCTGTGACTGGTCCATGACTTTTACTATATACATACCCCCTAACTAAATCTTGGCAGCTTCTGGGCCCTCAGGGCACTGCTGTGCTGGCGGCTGGGGGGGGGGGGGGGGGGGGCGCATTAGACATCACTGTTCTGCAGGGCCCTGGAGGCCAATGTCTGGCCCCTGCACTGGCTGTGGGAGCCAAAAGCCTCCATCCACCTGCTGCTCCATAGCCCAGCTTGGGTGCTCCCCAGGGATGACCTTGGACCAATTGCTTGGGCACTCCCATGGCCAGTTGCCCCCAGACCACAGCTTGGGTGGTCCCCCAGACCAGCAGCCTGATCAGTGGTTGGCTGCATGGTGCCCAGGCAGCTGGCCCCAGGATCAGCTGCCAAAGTAAGTAATTCGAAAACATTCCATTCATGGTGGCCAGTAGAGAGGCAATAATGTGAATGTTCCTCTGTGTTCTTGGGAAAGCTGGAAAGAGTCATTTATTTTAGTCAACGGTTTCTACTTAAATCCCTAAATAGTGTATATATATTGCTTGTTTACAAAAAAGAAGGAATAGAGAAAGAATGAACATCACTAGCAGCTAATGTTACATGGTTTTTATGTGAAGAGAAAGGCATTTCATGCACCAGCCAGTTCAGGTTATTTAGGTGTAATGTAGGTTCTTTGAATATTAACCTGATACTTAATAAGTAACATATGATGTGATATATTAACATTTTGTTGTAATTTTGCCTTAGTAAAAAGCTTTTTAAAGTCGATTTTTGACTCCCAGGTGGAGATGAAGGTGATATTCTTTGAAGAGTATGCATGTTGCACTGCAAAAGTTATATTTAATCACAGTTCAAAAGTTTCACAGATGAGTGATCAAAAAACTGCTGTGATGATATCTGGGAAAATTAGAAAGAATTGTGGAACATAAAGTAAGAAAAAATATTAGCCATCTGGAGTTCAGTGTGTGTGTGTGTGTGTGTGTGTGTGTGTGTGTGTGTGTGTGTGTGTGTGTGTGTGTGTGTGTGTGTGTGTGTGTGTGTGTGTGTGTGTGTGTGAGAGAGAGAGAGAGAAATCTTGTGTAAATCTCCCTTGCTGGGTAGTCTCATGATGGGTGTTGCCTAACTCCATATTTAAAGTCTACAGATTGTTGTTTTTTTTTCTGTGCAGAGATGTTTACCCATGAAAACAGAACATCATGGAAGTTAATGTCTTCTTCACTATGTTTTGATACAACTTAAACAACAAATAGCCCTGCAGCACCTTAGGGTGTGTCTACACAAGAGGCCTTAACTGGAAATAAGTTACACAAATTGAGCTACGTCAATTGCATAGCTGATTTCAAAATAGCTTATTACAAAATTGGGAGCATCTACACAGCACTTATTTCGAAACAGAGCACTCTTCCTCTGACTTCCCTTACTCCTCGTACAATGAGGGTTACAGGCATTGGATTAAGAAGTCCTCCAGCTTGACACTATTTTGACACTATTTTGAAATAACTGTCTGCTGTTAGATGCGGCCTAAGTTATTTTGAAATTATGTTGCTCTGTAGACATACCCTAAGAGATTAACCGAAAATGTAGATTGTGTCATAAGCTTTTGTGAACACAAACTATTTCTTCAGATGAATGGAGCAAGGGGTCCAGAGGTACAAATAAATGGCAGGAAAAGACGGAAAATGGGAATAGGGATGTAAGATTTTGATTAATTAGCTAATTAACTGATTAGTCAATAAGGGCGCCTCCGTGTTTGAAGTGTAGCAACAGCCCCAGGGCTGTTGTTACACTTCAGGGGTGAAAGTGCTGTGGGGAGCATGTGGCCAGCAGGGGACTCAACCAGTCCCCTGCTGGCCCCGTGCTCCCCATGGCATTTCAAAGTGTCAGTGCCGCATGGTGCCCAGGGTCAGCGGGGGAGTCCTTAGCTGACCCAGGGCTCTTTGTGGTACTGCTGCTTTGAAACATCGAATGCAGCCATGTCAGCTGGGTATGCCGGGCTGCATGCGGCATTTCAAAGCATCAGACACTGGGCTCCATGCGGTGCTGCTGCTTTGAAGCATCCTCTCCTCTCCTGCACATCCCCTGCTGCTTCCTTGTGATAGAGGCAGCAAAGAGGGGCAGCGACTAGTTGACTAGCATGTCGACTATCTGATCAGCATTTGCTTATTGGATAGTTGACTAGTTGTTCACATCCCTAGATTGGGGCAGAGAAGAGAAAAAAATCCTGTAAATTAAGAGTGTACTTGCTAAATGAGGCTAATAGACTGGGTTGCAAGTGCCTGATACTTAGCTTTTGACATCATTAGGGTGTTGAATGTAGCAGCACATCCAGTTCATGTCTTTGTTCACACCTTGATTAAAAGTGTCAAATTTGCAAATGAAGGCAAGTTCTGCAGTTTCTCTCTCTAGCTCAGGGGTTCTTAACCTTTTTACCTTCACTCCTCCACTGAAAGTGAACTTCATGTTCACACCCCCCTGGGAGCCATTTTGTGCACAGCCTAGCCCCACCCCCTAACCTGACAGGAAGCTAAGGGGTGTGGCTAGGACTATAAGAACTCTGCCAGGGAGCTCAGTCGGGGCCCAGCCTCTGAGGGAGACAGAGGCCTGCCCAGAGCTCCTGGCTGACGAGACTGAGACCTGGCCCGGGCCTCCCACAGTTGCCTTCCCTCAGGCCAGTGAAGGCTTCCCTGCCTGGGCCGCTGAGGTCTGGCCAAGCCGGCCAGCAGGGCTACCCTCTGACCTAGAGAAACCCAAGGCTCTACTAGTACCTGGCGATTCGGAGGACCAGCCTGAGCTGAAGGCCCAGCTCGAACCCCGTAATATTTGAAGATGAAAGTTGATAATGCTTGCGTACTGTTATTGTAGTGTGTCATCACATAGGCCTGGTTGATTCACACTGCTATTGTAGCGTGCCGATCTCTAGAAGTTAATAAGAAATTAATGTTTATAATTTTAATTCATAATATTAATTATGAAGAAATCTTAACTTTAGAATTTTATTCGGTGAGAAGGCAATTGCGATAAATTTTCTGGGAGGCACCTCACACCTCCCCTCCATCCCCTTCGCACCTCCTCTGGGGAGGCGCACCTCACTGGTTAAGAACCCCTGCTCTAGCTGGTTTTTGAAATTGCTTTGTAGGAGTATAGTCACTTTTAGATTCACTAATGAGTGCCCGGTCAAGTTATGGTAGCTCGCTCTTGTCTTTTTTTTATTCTGGAATGTTTTTTGTTCTAACACTGTTTTCAGTTAACTATATATTTCAATTAACTATATATTTGCTTAAAAAATGTACCATAGATGCCTTTGAATTAGGGACTTTTTGGCAAAGTGAAGGAGCAATTTGCATTTTTGTACAACTATCGTGGAATGATTTCCCAAGAATTTCAACATGGGCTTAAAAGGATTTTTAAAATAGTCAGTGAGGAGCTGGCGTACCTTAGTGATGATTTGCCACACACTCTACATACTCTGTACAATGCAGTATAAATGCCTGGATGAAAGTGCTCAGCTTTATTGAAAGTTAGTTACAAGTTTTTGGCAGTGGATTGGATGAATATTCTCCTGAGAGACTTTTTCTTTTCTTTACACAATCAGCATAGTACAAATAATTGTCTGTTTTGGACCTCTGCTAGAAACCCTGAATGTTTATCTTCCGTAATCTTAGCAAGGCAAAATGCAGAAGTGACTCAGTAGGAGTGACTCAGTCAGGCAGTGAGGAGGTAGTGAAACTGCAAAACAGTTTCTGTTTTCCAAATAACAGCAGCAGCAGGTCCAGAGGTCCAGTGTGATGCATAGACTAATAAAAGAAATATAATGTTAGTGAGTTACAGATTACTAAAACACTTTCCAGAGAGCTTTTCTTACAACAATTTTTGAAGCAGTCATTGAATATTAGAAGAAAAGTTTTTCTGTGAACCTGAGACACCAGTGGCAGATGACTGTGTGACTTAATTGAATTGACAAAGATTATTTGGATCTATCTATCTAATCTGTTGTCAGTAAGTGTATAGTAATAATTCTTCTAATAATATGATATAGTTCTCATATTATTATTACGTTAGAAGAATTATTACTATACACTTAGTGAAAAACATCAAAACAGATGGGTGAGAAATGTCAACACTTGAGTATGAATGAACATGGCATATGCCAACCATGGATAGGTGGAATATACCACTTAACTAATTATTCTATCTTTAGCACTGTAACCTTCTTCATAAACTTTTAATCAGAAGATGAGTCTCATATATATGAGGCAGCCAAAAGAAGTTGCCAGTTGTGGCCTTTTCATATGCTTTCTATGGTTTTAGTCTGCAGACTTAACACTGAAATATCTTGCAGCAGCTGGCTGTGGAGTGCTGGCCGGTTTGCTGTAGCCATGGTGTGGAATTTCCCTGTGTATTGAGTATATTTAGACAGGAGCACACTTACAAATGTGTTGTAAAATTGGACGCCGGCCTGGGGAAGTTTGGGCCTCCTTGGTTTACTTACTAAGCTGATGTTTCAATGGAGAAGCAAATTTGATTTTTCCAAGCTCCCCCTCCCTTTTTGTCTTTCTCTCTTCTCTTTCCTCCCTACCTTTTGCTAAAGAGACATCATTGATTGCTGAGAAGAACTGAGCAACTTAACCTCATCTCCTGCTGGTGGTCATGAGAACAATACAGACAGGGGGAGGGTGTCAAAGGTTACCTTTTGAATATGTTTTAAGAGCTAATTTATTGCAAGGAGGCAGTTTCACCTTGGCTGTATTTTCTCGCGGAGAAGACCACACTTGAGTTTGTTCATTGGAAGTTCTCTTTAGGTGCCTTTCTATGCCCCATGTGCAGAATACAATAACAGCATTTTTCAACATGGAGGAAGAACTGAAGGGAAAAAAAATGGGTTACTCTGGAGCAGAACGTGGAGGCTATTTGATTACAGATGTTTTTATTATAACATCTTTATTTCCTAGTTATATTTTTATCCTGTAATTGGATACAATTTGCTTAATAGAATGTATGAAAGTGGGTGCATGGAGAAGGGAGAGATTTTCATAGTCAAAGCATCCTGTCAAAGCATGCCCTGGGTCTTTCAAGAAAAGAGGATTCTGATTTACTGTGAGTGGTGGTAGAAAATTCCCTTCTTTGAGCACTCTTTACTACAAACCTAGGAGACATTTCTTTGGAAAATCATGTTGTTTGAGTATTCTGGACCCCTGCACTAGCCTGCAAAACCAAGAGATCTTGTAAATTTTAAAGTTATGAGCTGTTTGCCTAGATTTAAACAATCTGACCATATTCGGCCCCCCTGTTGCTCAGCTACAGCCCAGCAACCCATTCCCCAGGCGTTCCCTGTCTTTTGTAAAAACTCTAGATCTCTTAAATTTATCTTAAAAGCAAACTGCACTGGTTATATTTATAGCTCAGACCTCAAATCAGTTATATGGAACAGTATAAAGACCTCCCCACAAACGTATGACCCTCGACCTGTCTTTGCAATTTAAAATGTATTAACACAGTGAGGAAGGTCTGCTGTTTCTTTGCTTCATGGCAAAAGGAGAGGCTAACTTGCTGTACACTTGGACCCCTACGTCCCTGAGCACTCCTGTGATGTGCTACGCATCTTCAATTCTCATAGACTTCAGTGGGAACTGGATGTTCAGCACCTCAAAGGAGAGCAAAATTCCTTGACAGATGAAGCCATGGGGAATTACTTCTGTGGAGAATCTTCAGAGATTTTTTTTTAATTGCTTGCAGTAGGAGAGGTCATATATTGTTGTAACATCAAACCTGGTTGAAATGTTTTGATGCTACTAAGAATCCTTTGACTACCTAGAGTCCTGCGTGATATAAAATTGGTATCTGCATCCACAAAAATGAGCCACAGAAATCAGTATTGACATCCACAGATGTAGATAAAGCATGGCTATAAAGCAGATATCCGTGGATTTGCAGGGCTATATGAATACCTATTCACCTTGGCTAATAAACCAAGCTCAGTGCTCCATATGGCTTCAAAGCAGGAACACGAGTGAAATGTCACTTGTATTAAAGCAGAGGATGGATATAATAGGATATTCTATGTTGAATATGTCCTTTGCATTGGTACCTTTGTACACCTTCCCCTTTATACCTAATGATTTTAGAGATGTTTTCATGATATTTGTTAAAAGTGAGTTTAGGATACTTTGGACCGTTCTTTGAGTTTAGGTAGAAGTAGGAAAGGGTTTTTTTGCTTGCTTATTTGGAAACAGCCAAGGAGAAAGGTGACTAGTTTAGGGAACTGCACATGGGGGTAGGAATGGGAGGGCATGATGGAAAATCATTGACTCAGTGAGAGCTGCTTTACAGTCAACATAAGTAATTCTTGGCTTCTAGTCTTAGACTCTCATCCTGCACCTCTATGTGGTGGTGGGGTAAAACTCTGAGTTTACACAGAGCCTCATGAAAATCAGTAGCAATCAGCATGGGTGTGCTGGGGTCAGTGTACACACATGCAGATGCAGGATCAGCACCTATACGTACTATTTAGGGAGACTGGGTGATCCCTTTTGTTGGTCAGATGGGAAATGATGGCTTTATTTTTTTTTCTCACAGCTGAAAAGTAAGGATTATAGCACCTACTTTCCTCACAAAGCAGGGTAAAGATGAGTGCCAGATTTTTTTTTAAAATATTTTGGTGCCTAGGGAGGCAGGTAGGTGCTTTATCGGATTTTTCATAGCATTTAGACATGCCTAACTCCCACTGTTTTCATTAACTCCCAATAGTGTTTAGGTTCCTGGGCACTTCTGAAAAGCTCACCAAGTGCCTTTCTGGCTTGTTAGGTACCAAAATACTTCAAAAAAGTCTGGCCATTAAGCTTTTTTGAAAAGTATGGCACTAATATTTATACCTAATCTAAGTGCTAGGAAAATATTAATAAGCCTGGGGACCAATTATAATTTTGAGTAGGACTGTCAGTCAATTTAAAAATTAATCACACAATTAAAATTCTTAATCATGAAGTTAAACTGTACGACACCATTTATTTTAAATTTGGATGTTATCTACAATATACTGATTTCTATTACAACACAATAAAAACTGTTCAGAGCTCACTTTATATTTATTTTTAATATAAATGTTTACTCTGAAAAAATAAATATTTTAATTCACCTAATACAAATTCCATAGTGTAATCTCTTTATCATTCACATTGAAATTATAAATATAGAAAATGTACAAAAATAACTGAATTAAAAAACAAAACAATGTAAAACTTTAGAGCCTACAAGTCCACTCAGTCCTCCTACTTGTTCAGCCAATCACTTAAGGAAAAAATTTGTTTACGTTTGCAGGAAATAATGCTGTCTTCTCTTTTTATGTCACCTGAAAGTGAGAACAAAAATTCACATGACACTGTTGTAGCTTGTATCACCAGATATTTACATGCCAGATGTGCTAAAGATTAATTTATGCCTCAACCACAATTCCAGAGGACATGAATCCATTTTGCTTATAGGTTCTGCTCAGTAATGGTCCAATACAGAGTGGATTGATGCATGTACATTTTTGCCGTCTGAGTGACATGCCACAAGAAGCAGCCTGATTTTCATTTTTGGTGGCGTGGGTTCTACATTTTCTGCATTGGAGCATTGCTCTTCTAAGATGCCAAAAAACATGCTCCATACCTCATTCCTCTCAGGTTTTAGAAAGCTCCTCACTTTCTTAAACTTTCGGTCAAGTTCTGTCGCTGTCTTTAGAAATCTCATATTCCGTTACTTTCCTTTTGTTTTGTCACACCTGCCATGAAAGTGTTCTTAAAACAAACATCATTCATGACAGCTATAACATGAAATCTATAGCATAATGTGGGTAAAACAGAGCTGGAGATATACAATTTCTTCCACCGCCCTCTTGGGAGTTCAGTTGCACATTTTATTTAACAAATTTTTTTAACCAGCATCATCAGCGTACGAGCATATCCTCTGGAATGGTAGTGAGGCATGACTAGCTATATAACAAAAAAATCTACATTTATAAATTGCATCTTCACAATAAAGAGATTACTCTATGGGCATATCTAGACTATGCTGAACGGTCGAAAGAGGATATGCAAATTCCACGGGAATTTGCATATCTTCTCCGATTGCACTTTTGAAAGTAGAGCTTTCGAAAGTGAAAGTAAGTAAGAAGCGGTGAACTGCCTCCATCGTCGAAAAGCCACTTTTCCTCTAAAAAGGAGGTTTACGCCGCTTTTCAACAAAGTGTGTGTGTGTGTGGGGGGGGGGATTGTCAAAAAAGCTGCATGTTAATTACTTTCACTTTCGAAAGCAGATATGCAAATTCCCACAGAATTTGCATATCTTCTTTTGACCATTCCCCGTAGTCTAGATGAGCCCTTCAGTACTTATATGAGGTGAATTGAAAAATACTGTTTTAATCATGTTTACAGTGCAAATATTTAATAAAAATAATGTAGAGTGAACACTGTATGCTTTGCAATCTATGTTGTAATACAAATCAATACATTTGAAAATGTTGGAAAACATCCAAAGTATTTATAAACAATAGAATACTAATTGACATTTAACAGTATAATTAAAACTGATTAATCATGGTTAACTTTTAAAATCTCAATTAATTTTCCTGAATTAATCATGGGAGTTAACTGCTATTAATCAATAGCCCTAAATTTGAGGACTAATGTTGTTCAGGAAAATTTGTGACTACTATATCAACTGTTATAGATAATAAAAGGTGTCTTGTGAGTCCATTAATTCTTTAGATATCATAGGAGCAAGAAAAAGATGAAGGAAAGCATATATCCACTGCTTAGTAGGGAAGGAGAACTAATAACACAAGCTCAAGAAAGCTAAGATGCTTTGTGCCTATTTTGCTTCAATTTTCGCTTAAAAAGCTAATGACCAGATTGCTCAACACAATTAATATGAACAAATCTCACCAAGCAAACTACATTTCTTTCACTGATAGGATTATTGACTTAGTGTAGTGTTTCCCAAATGGTGTTCTGTGGAACCCCAGGGTTCCTCGAAGTGAAAATAAAGGTTCTGCGAGAAAATTCCATTACAATAACATTTTATTATTTAAAAAAAATTGTATAGATTAAATGTGATTTTTGTTTTTAAATATATGCAATTAAACTAAATATTGATCTCATGACCTTGTTTAGCATTTGTGTATTATTATCCCTACTTATTTGTGGTCTACTTTTTCAGCTCCATATAGAAGACTGTTATTAGGGGGTCTACAAAATTCTTTCAAGTTTAAAAGGGTTTCGTGGCTAAATAAAATTGGGAAACACTGACCTAATGAATTGGTGGGGGCACAGTAGAGATGATACATTTTGATATTAGTAAGGTTTTTGTCACTCCCATATGACAACTCATAAGCAAACTACGGAGAGGTAATCTAGATGAAATTACTATAAGGTGGGTGCAAAACCAGTTTGAAGACCATACTCAAAGAGTAGTTATCAGGGTTTGATAAAGTCTTCCAGTATGTAAGGGTTGTTGTAAAGGAGATGGTGATCAATTGTTCTCAAACTCCACCGAAGGTAGAACAAGATGTAATTGGTTTAATCTGCTGCAAGAGAAATTTAGATGAGATATTAGGGAAAATTTACTAAGCTCTGGAGTAGCTTCCAAGGGAGGTCATAGAATTCCCATCACTGGAAGCATTTAAAAACAAGTTGGACCAACACCTATCAGGAACAGTCTGGTTTCTGTTGGTCCTGCCACAACATGGACAGCTGGAATTTTTGGGAAAAAAAAGATTTTGAATTCTTCTCTTTGGTATACTCTTTCTTTTTGCATTGGAGAGAATGAGAAGATTCAGAAGAATGCACAGAAGTCCAAGAAAGGAGGGTCTACCCCAAATGGGTAATATTATGGGAACTCTGTAAAACTCCTCACTGGACCACTTAAATACTTGGTATGTAAGAGTCAAGGTGAAAGGGTCCTCTCCCTGAGGTAAATTAATAAAGTTGCCGCCTGTCACTTACCTACATCCTGTGTCTGCTTTTATTCACCAGCACATCCGGATGAACTTCTGGTGTGCCCACTCTATATACCCATATGATAAAAAAACAGATTGGTTGTAGGGACTGTCTCCTTTTGTTAAATGTCATACACCATAAATAGTCTGTCTGATTAACTTCAATTTGTGTGTGACTGAGAGAGAAATAGGCTTCCATTGATATGCCTCCGTAGCAAATTTAAACTTTTGGTTTTGTCTCTGTAAGAAAAAGGGCAAGATGACTTGCATCGTCTTTTAATGAAAGCTTAGCTCCATGCCAGTCTTTTGTGGCCCTGATTTAAGTCTGCCACACTGATGTTCCTAGTTGAAATCATAACTAACTTTTAAAATTAAACATGAATAAACTAATTTCTGCTCCTGTGCACTAAATCTTGAGAGGATGAGTCCGTTACATTATTTATATCACAGTTTCTGGTTTTGTTTTTGTTTTGCTGTTGTGTAGGGGGGAAAAAAAGCTAGATTTTTGAGCTGGTGAAGAGCTGTATTTTAAGGGGAAGCGTGTCAGTTGAAAGCCACTTAACTCATCTGAGTCACTTCAGATTTGGTAGAAATACTCTGCCTTGACTCCAGACCTGAATTACCCCAGTTCTGAGGATGATATTCAGTTATTTATGGATTTTGGTTGTAAATCATAATCAGGATTACAATGGAAATTTCTGGGTCAGAATACTTACTGAGGGTCAGGCCAAGTCTCCTCTTTCATTTCTGAGTTTGGATGTGGGTGTCCAATAAAGAAGGGAGTTTTTTTAAAGAGAAATGTTCTTGGGTAAATTAAAATAATACATTTATAGCTCTGGAACAGACCTCAAGTAATGCAGTCTGAAGCATGAGACATGGAAGTTTGGAAAGTATTTTTTGTACAGGTTGTTCATGTTGGATTCATTTATGCATCAAAGTACTCTACTGTGTGATGTACACAGATGTGGCTTTACACATAAACTGAATAGCCTCTTACTCTTTATTTCAAGGTTTCAGAACCAAATTTTATAGCTTTTGGCAGTGTGCACCTAGAAGTTTGCAAATAGTTCTATAAGCAACATCTTGTGGTCATAAATCGTTGCAGTCATTTTAGGTTTGTAAAACCCCTACATAAATCTCCATGTAAGCACGACAATAAAAAGTGCAAATGTGTTTCTTGGGTCACCATTGCTGTGAGTAGTGTGTAATAGTACCCTAAAAACTACAACGGGAAACCTATCTTATTACTTATTTTTTAGTTCCCACCACAACATACTGCAGTAGTAAAATTGCTAAGCCTTCTGTTTATTGCCCCTTCGATGTATGGCAATGTAAGTGGACCACAGGCACTCAAAGATAAAATAGGGCTGCCTTTTTCAATATTAATAGTGCAGATGCCAATTGTCTGCTTTGCTGGAACAGACAATCCAGATTTAATTGTTATGGGCTTTCTCAGCAACTTATTTACTCATTTCACACAGCCTTTGGGTTTCTTGTTTACTGGTACAGCTTGTATTGTTGAACACATGGCTGGTACTAGTCTGTGAGTCATTTTTTAAGAGTATTGGCTAAATGGATGAATTGTTATTGGAAACATCCCTGGCTTGCTCTTATATTTTACATTGCTAGCATTTATGTGGAAAACTTTTATGCATGTTAGTCTTTGAGTAGCTCTTAAGAACAGTTGCAAAACTTATTCTTTATCTGTATTATGATAGTGAAAGAACGGTCAGGAATTTTTTGATTAAACAGTTTATCAGAAAAATGGCAATTTGTGAAATCTGAAATTGTTTTGTGAAGGGATTGGTTTCATGAAATTTTTATAATTGGGAAAGTTTTTCGGGTCCAGAGTGGAGTCAAGAATGATTCCACACCAGGAACTCGGTGGTTTGGTATGGCAGTCAAATAGTCTCAATTTTATCTTAATGCAGAATAGGAGTTGTTTTGAAAATGAGAAAATTTTCATGGAATGGTAAAACTGTTTTAATTGGATTAAAAAAATGAAACAGCTTAAATGTGGATTGGAATGAAACTTCAGATCCTCAAAAGTTCCTGAAGTGTAGGAGGTTTATAAATCCATATTTGAAATGTGAAGGACAGATACTTTTAAAATTGTATGTTTAAATCATACGAACTGTAGATATTCTGAAGTGAAAAGTTCCACTTCTCTTGAAATAAAATGTTACAGGTTAAATGTGTCGGGGAAAGGAACTGATTTTTGCATTTACTCAGATTTATAACTGGGAGGAGTTGATGTTGCATGGGACTTGGTTTGAGGATCTAGCTATGATGGGGACAAGGGAAAGTCATTCCGTATCTACTATATACCTTTCTCAGGTCAGAATCTGTAAAGCTCCTTGGGCAATTGAATGACATGGTTTCTTTTCAAGAGACTGTTTAGAGTCAAGTATCAGAAGGGTAGCCGTGTTAGTCTGAATCTGCAAAAGCGGCGAGGAGTCCTGTGGCACCTTTTAGACTAACCGAAGTGTTGGAGCATAAGCTTTCGTGGGCAAAGACCCATGTACATGCATCTTATGCTCCAACACTTCGGTTTGTTTAGAATCAGAGAGGTTGCAGATGCTAAAATAGGTGATTTGGATAGAAATTGATTTAAGGCTAAAATTGCTCCTATTTGAACAGATCAAAATCCCTCTAGTTTCACATTTTAATACACCTTTCTCAGTGTGTCCTGGATGGCTCCTCCAGGAAACTTGTTGCTCTGTGACCCTAACCCTATTTTTACATTACCTGCCCCTTTAACTGCGAGAAGTACTTCTAAACTTAAATGGCCTCTCGCAGGGGAGTCCTGCATGCTTAAAAGCAGATTAGCCTCTCAGGTCAGTGGCCCTTTATGACTCACTAAGACATCTTTAAGAATGGCCAAGCCTGGTGCTTTTATCCTATTACGTCTAGACTACAATGTTTTATTTGAAAAAGGTATGCAAATTGTGCTCCACAATTTGCATACCTTTTTCTGATAGTTTTGTCGGAAGAGGCTTTTCTGAAATTTGGCCCATCTACACTGGGCCAAATTTCAGAAGAACCTCCTCTTTTGGAAGAGCCCTTTTTCCTCATGGAAGGAGGAAGACAGACCTTCTGAAAGAGCATGTCTGCTCTTCTGCAAAAAAAAAAAAAAAAAAAAAAAGAAGAAGAAGAAGAAGAAGAAGGCAGCGGAAGAGCAGACGTGTTCCCTTGACGTGGCGGAGATTTTCCGTGATACCTCGGTATCCTGGAAAAACCCCATAGTCTAGATGTAGCCTTACTGAAAGATCCACTAGCCTCACTGTCAGTCCTTACATAGCCACAGCTGCACTAATGCTCATATACTGCCTCTTTAAGATAATTCTGAAATACAGTTGCTTAAAAAGAAGAAAAAAGTTACTTCTGATTACTCATTGGTTAATGATACTATCAGTAACTAATTTTGATTTATTTCGAAGACTGCCGCCTCTGGAGCTAGATGAATCATAGAAACCCTTTGAATAATTATTCTATTAAAATGCCAACGCTTGTAATTAATACATTTTCAGTGGCATAACGTAGGCATAGATTCCACCCAGAGATGGACTGGGGCAAGTGATAACACTTTGCTGCACCTGAAGAGGCCTAGAACTGGTTGCTGGAGTAGAGCTGTAAAATTTTGGGGGGGGATGAATAGTTTATTTCACCACAAAATGCAGTTTCAATCAACTCAAAGCTAATCACAAATTGGACACAATTTCTATAGTATCAGCCAAAAATAGTTTCAGGATAGATTCACAATGGGACTTAGGCACCAGTAGCAGCCTCTCTCTACTCTTTCGCCCAATGGTAAGCACAATTGTGTGGGATTTGGGATTCGTAGGTTCAATTCCTCCTTCTGCCTGATGTGGAGCAGAGATTTGAATTTGAATCTTGCTCTCTCCTTGGTGAAAGGAGCTTGAGAAAAACCTGCTTCTGAATACCTTATAGTGCTGCAGTTAGGGCTTCTCCTGTGAAGCAGGAGACCCAAAGACAAATCCATGCATAGGTAGGAATGTAACCTAGGTCTCCCATACCCCAGATGAGTTCCCTACCCAATAGGCAAAAATTTACAAGAATACCATACTCCAACTATTTATTAAATCTATACCTTTACAAATCTCTCTCAATTTGCTGCATTTAAACAAACAAACAAAAAAAACCCCGTTCTTGGAACTACCAATCGTGCCCTGAAAAATCAGATATTTGATGAACCCCAAAAGTGGGCAGGACTAGGTAGACCAGAAAACATGCTGAGACATCTCTTTGTCAAAACCTCTATTGGTGTGTGTTGAGTTGCAGGTAGTGCCTGATAGTTGTTCAGTCCTCTTGGGAAATCCAGGTCTAGCCCTTCTGATTATTCAGTGTATATAGCAGCCCAAACTGTCAGGATAATTACAACATAGTACTATCTTGAGTTAGCATCAGTTCAGGTTACAAAACTTTTGCTTGCTGGAGAACTGCTAGTAAAGAGGCAAACACTCAGCCCTGGTCTACACTCGGGTGTTATTTTGAAATCAGCCCCCTCTAAGTCGAATTTATAAGCAGAGCATCCACACTACCAAGCCCATTATTTCAAAATAAAGGGCCTCTTATTTTTAAATCTGTACTCCTGCTTTTCTCGAGGAATAATGCTAATTTTGAAATAGTTATTTCGAAATAGCAGTAGTGTGGACATGCAGGTACCGTGATTTCAAAATAATTGGTCTCTGGAGGCTTCTTGCAGCTGCAGCTCTGACCTCTCTGGCTACACCTGGCATCTCCCCTGCTCCTCCTCTCATGCGGAGCTTAAAAGTCCCGGGAGCAGAAGGGCTTCTTGCAAGTGGCAGGCTTTGCAAGCCCTGTGCAAGAGACCACCATCCGAGGCAGGCATGAGCGACCCCAATGCTCACTTGGACCCTCCCACAGCTGCCAGCAGTTCTGCTGCTCCTACTGTAGCCACTGCCCAGGGACACAGGAGAGCTCCAGCCTGGACTGGTGTGGAGATCCTGGACCTCATCACGGTCTTGGCGGACGAGACCAACCTCCAAGATCTTCGCACCAGGAAAAAGAACACAGACATCTATGGCTGGGATCACCACCATCCTGGCTAACAAAGGGCACACCTGGACCGCATGAAGATCAAGGAGCTGTGGCAGTCCTACCACAAGGCCAGGGAGCAGAGCGGACTCTCTGGGATGTCGATACACATCTGTTGCTGTTGTGAACAGTTCAGTGCCATCCTGGGAGGAGAGACTGGTCACCTCCCCTGCTGACATTGTCGAGTCTGGCCAGGACTCATCTGGGGTTAGCCTGCAAGAGTGTGGGATGGCCGAGGAGGAGGCAGCCAGCCAGGTGACCATGCCTGCCAAGCAGGAGCTGCTCCTCACTCTGCAGCCAGTCCCCCACTCCCAGGCCATCTCCCAGGCTTCTGAGGAACCCAGGGAAGGCACTTCAGCTGAGTTCTACAACTTTCCCTACCTACACATGGGGACAGATGCACTCCTCTCTTGGCCTACTTGGCCTGGAGGGTTGCACAACAGCCTGTTCATATGTGTGCACATGGAGTGCCAGTCCGGACCATTCAGCTCCCTGATACTCTCATACCCTGAGTCCTTTTCACAATGTTCCCAGAGAGACCTGCCTTATTCCAGCTCTATGGTGAGACGCCTTCCCATGCCAAGCCACCACTAAGGAGTCTGGGGTCATGTAACCACACAGCAGTGCCGCACATGGTGCACGGTCATGCCTGCACTCAGTCAGCATCTGCTCCTGGTCAAGTGCGGCAATGTGGAGGAGACTGATTCCCTGCATGGAAACCTGCCGGGAGGAAGAGAAGAGAAACCTAGTAGCACTCTCTCCAGCAAGTGGCATCTGCTTCTCACATGCACCTTCCCTAGCACCTTTCCCCATCCTCCAGCGGACAGGGATAGAAGTTCTCATTCTGCGGGACGCTGCCCATGCCGGACCTGGCATGTGCAGGACACAGAAGGAAGCTGAGCTGCCCTGTCCCCATCTCCCACCCGCAGGCTGCTGGCCTTGCCGACACTTTCCCATGCTTGCTTGTCCCCGGGCCATGGATGTTGCAGTGCTCCCCTGCGACATCTGTGCCCCTGCTGAAAGGGCCCGCTGTCTAAGCAACAGATGGCCTTGCTCGAAGCACATCACCATCATCTGAACCAAGACCTTCAGTGTTCGCTCAGAGATTGGGGCTAGGCTTCATGCATAGTGTCTCCTGGGATAACTGCCCTTGTCGTTTTTCTTCACAGCTAGGCCAGCTGCTAGCTTGGCATGTCCCCCACCATCCTGCAATTGAGCAGGATCCACAGATGGAAATACACATGGGAGGAGCTCATGCGGGAGCAGATGGTGTGTCTGCAGTCCCTTGTGCAGGGACTGAGAACCAGTGCCAGGAGCAGGCTGCTGAATGGAAGGAGTGTCAGGCCAACCCGGCTGAATAGGAGCAGAGGAAGGCCACCTGGGACCAGCTGGCGTGCCAGCATGATGCCATGTTCTCCTCCCTCACCTCGGTGATGGAGTGGATGGTGTCGCGCAGGAAGCGGGTCACCAGCTGTTTCCCTGCACCCCTATGGCTTCCCCTCCTCACCTCTCCAGGGGCTGCCAGAGCCCCCGAATACATGGTAGTGGGACCTCTAGTGCAGCCGAAGCCTCCTGACCACTCAGAGGCAGATGTCACTCTCAGCCCCATCCCTAATATCCTTCTCCCCGCTTACAGGTTCTTTTCCCAGTCTCTCCCCTGTTGTGCATCTTCCCAATAAAGATTCCTGGGCTTTTTTAAAATATGGCTTTATTATTTGCTCTGCAGGGGAGTGGGGAAGGGAGGGCAGGGGAAGGGAGTGGTGGGGGAGGAAAGGTGCACACAGGGAATGCAGGGGCCCCTGGTGGAGAGGCACAGGGCAGAGTCTCAGAACTGGTCTTGCATGAAATTTCTTCAAGGCCTCTCTGATAAGCACAGCCCCTTGATGTGCTCTCTGTATCGCACTGGTATCCGGTTGCTCACATTCCCTGGCCAGATGTTCAGCCTCTGGCCCCCCATCCCGGCAGAAAAGTCTCCCATTGTTCTCACAGAGGTTGTGGAGCACGCAGCAGGTTACCACCACAAAGGGGATGTTGCACTTGCTGAGGTTCAGATGAGTGAGGAGACTCCTGAACCTCCCCTTCAAGTGGCTGAATGCACATTTAACGACCATGTGGCACCTGCTCAGCCTGGCATCGAAGTGCTCCTTGCTGGGGTCCAAGCTGCCTGCATGAGCCAGGGGAGTCAGGGAAGCTGCATCACCCAGGATTATGATGGGCATGTCCACCTCCCCAGCCCTGATGGTGCGGTGAGGGAAAAAAGTGACAGGGTGGCACTTTCAGAAGAGACAGGAGTTCCGGAAGATGCAGGCATAATGTGTCTTTCCTGACCATCCCACACTGATGTCAGTGAAGTGTCCCTTGTGATCCATGAGGGTCTGCAGCACCATGGAGAAGTGCCCCTTTCTGTTTATGTAGTCTGAGGCACGAAGGTCAGGGACCAGGATGGGGGTGTGCGTGCTGACTCTGGCCCCACCGCAGTTGGGGAAGCCCATGGCGGCAAAGTTGTCCATGATGTGGCCCCAACTGTGCATGTCCACACGCTGACCTGGTTCCCGACGGAGCAGTAGCTGTCCAGCGAGGTGAGCTTCCAGAGGGCGAAGGCCACACGCTTCTGCACAGGGATGGCGGGTCGCATGCCAGTGTCCTGTCCCCTGAGGGCAGTGGCGAGCCACCCACAGAGTGCCAGAAATGTAGCCTTGTGCATGCGGAAGTTTTGTAGCCACTGCTTATGGTCCCATCCCTGTGGGACGATTTGGTCCCACCAGTCCAAGCTCGTCTCTTGCCACCAGAAGTGGCATTCCATACTCTCTAGGGGCCTGAGGGGCATGTGCAGCAGCAGGAGCACCAGGACCTGGGTGAGCAGGGCCTGTGGTCCACACTGGGATTCATCCTGCAGGTCCTGCTCCTTGTCCTGCTGGAGCAACATGAGGGAAGTTTGGAAGTACTGCGCCATGAGACACAGCATGAGGCCTGTGAGCCTGGCACTGCTTTGCAGCAGCTCTGGCTCCATGCTGTGAGTACTGTGGTGTCCTCAAGGGCAACCAGAGCATAAGAAGGCAAGTGCCCACTGCGTCCTTTTTGTGTCCTGCGAGGGGGGAGGCAGTGGAGTGGCTTGTGAGACGCAGCCATAGAGAGGAGCCCCTGTAAGTGTCGCAGCTAGCCTCATCAAGCAGCCAAAGGAAATATCCATCCTTCTGGTTCCCTCCCCAGAATGCTTCCATGGGCTCTAAGTCTGAGGCAGGCGCCACTGAATGTGGACATGCTATTTCAGGCTAATTCTGACTAATTTTGATGCTTCCCTGTAGTTCAGACATGTTGTTTTGATTTTGTTAAATGGGGAGGTAAGTCAATTTCAGTAATTTGGAAATAGTTTCTAGTGTAGACATGCCCTCAGAATGCTACTGCAGGTTTGCTTTACTTATATAGTGACTATAATTACCTTATTGATTTGCTATCTGGGAATTTGATGATGGATGAGTTCTATACGTTCTGTTGCTCAGCAAAAAACAGAAAATTTGATACAAAAACTTGAGGGGGAGAAAAGAAGGGCTTTTGTTGTTTTTAAAGCATGTGTTACTATGCAAGAAACACAGAGGGCGCTCAGATACCAGAGAAAATATAACGTATTGGCTACCACGTCTCCGCACTGTATCAGAGTTAAAAGCTATCCTGTTTTTTATCAAATGAAAATATGCCATTAAGTGAAAATCCATTTTTTTCTGTTATTACATAAGCCCCCAAAATCATACTGTGTTGCTTTCTTGTGCTTTTCCTAGCCAGCTAGTTATGCAAATTAATGAATGAAAACAAACTTGGCTTCTGGAAATTTAGAAATGCTAATAATATTTTAATCTGATTTTAGGTATGCAGTCCATGAATATGTGATTGTTTAACATCTTACATATCTTAAAAATGAATGTTCCAATATGAAAATGGCGATTTATCAAAAGATAACACTTGTATTTCAAAACTTTACTTCAAAAATACTTGACACAAAGTGTTTCAGTAATGTGAATGTACTCCCATCTTGACATTTTTGTCATGAAACATTTTGATTTTCATTTTGAAATGACATTGTATTGCCAATTTTTATTACTTTTTGTAAAAAAGTCAAACCTGGTTATTATTATAACTATTTTGGAAATTGTTTCACAGGAAACTTCAACATTTTTGCACCATTTCAGAATACATAACAAATGTCATGTGTGAGAAATTTCCTGTGAAATGAAAAATCAGTTTCCTGCCACTCTCTACTCAAGAGTCCTAATATCTAATTCAGAGTTATCTTAAAATCTCATGAGAATAATTTGAGTACTTGGACATCAGCTGTGAATCCAAACTACTTTCAATTTCAGCCTCAAAATCACTAAGTGCTCCTGAGTGGGAAATGAACTCTTTTTTGGAAAATCTGTCCCTAACGGTGGGTGCTGTGCATATATGAAAATCTAGTTCAATGTGCTCATACATATGTACATGTGTGTAATTATAGGTGAAGCATGTAGCAACATCTAGAGTAAAGATGTGTAAGAACTAAGATACAGTATTACTTTCATTCATCTCTGGTGTTAAAGTAGTGGTGGGCAATTTGTGGCCTGCAGGCTGCATGCAGCCCATCAGGGTTCTATGTATGGCCCACAAGACATTTTGTTTACCACTGCTCACGTGCAGGGTTGCTAGATTCCACTGGTTTCTGTCCACATAGTAGTGAATGTTTTCCTACTGGTATTACTAAAGTGACACTCATGTAAAGCAAGGGCATGTGAAATGAGGTGCATGCTGTTTGCACACAACAGTGATTGTTAGAGCTGTGCACTCCCTCTGCATCCAATCAAAGTGCTGCTACGGTTCAATTGGCACACCGTACAAATTCTAGATACACAAGTGCAGTGAACAAAACTACTCTATTGTGGAAGACCATCATGGTGGCAACAGCCTTGCAGTCCACTGAAATGGATGGCCTTTGAAGCAGCCCACTCACTAGCTGAACTATGGAAAGAATATATTTTAATACAGTATGCATTATGATTAGCAGAAGGATTAATCATGGAGGGATTTTTATAAGGAAACTTTATGGGAATAATCATCCCATTTGATTCATAAGATCTTGTAGAGGCACCGTTGGTGATGCCGTTGAAGAACCTTGAGGTGTCTACTGTATGTGACACAGATTTTGGCACCGTACAAGATACTGTTATCAATTTGGAGTCATGATTCAATAGGTCTTTGAAGTATTCTTTCCATCATATACTGATCGATTCATTGTCCCTGAAGAGATTGGCTCCATTCCTGGATCTAATGGGGGTTAGTCCTTGGGTGCTGGATCCATAAAGGTCTTTGGTGTGGAAGAATCAGTGTATGTCATAGTTGTTGGCGAATTGTTGGATCTCCTCTTTGCTTTCCCTACTTTGAACTCCAACTTTGAGTTGTTGGTGAATGTATTGTTTGTGTTTGGAACTGATGTCACTTAGCCAAGTAGAAAGGTATGCCCTTATAGTCAATCAGGTATTGCATTTCCTGATCATTTTGTCAAACCAGTCTTGGTCCTTTCAGGTTGAAAAGCCCAGTGTGTTCTCTCATATACAGCATGAACTCTTGATTTGAGGACTTGCCACTGATCTTCATGACTCTCTGTCTTGTTTGATAATCATCATGTTCTTGGTGACACACTGCCAGAAAAGGATACATTTTATTGGGTCCTTGACAGAGTGGTGGGTACAATAGTCAGGGGAGGCATTGCCTTCCCAAATCACCAGCTGACCTCCCCCAGATTCCACCCTCAGAATGCCTACTGTAGGCATACTGGGGTGGAGTATTGCTGCTCCCAAGCGCCCAGCCACCCTGTTCTCCCAGGCAAGGGAGGCTTGGATAGTCTGTCCTCCACCCTCCCCATGCTCTGGGGCCAGGGAGGCTGGGGTCCTGTGCCACCTGCCCTCCCTGTGCTCTGGGGCAGGAGAGGCTTTGTCCACATGCTACCCCAGCTCCCTGTGGTGCCCCAGGTAGGGAGAGGGGCATTAGCTTCCATGCAGGACAGGGCCTGAGCAGAAGAGGTGGGGCTGGGGTCTTGCCTCTCCCAGCCCTACCTTCCCCCATTGCCCATGGTCCTTGGTCTCTCAATGTTGATCTTCCATCTGGTTGATTTCTTCTACCTGTGTAATTTTGGTGCGAGTGTGAGGCAAGTGGTATGGCAATGGTCTGTCCAACACTTGCCAGCACCAGTCAGATTTTTGGTGATGTAAATGTCTTCACAATCACAGAAAATGACATACTCTTATAAGCTACCAAAGTTTAGATTGTGTTGTTTTACTTAATGGCTTGCGCTTGTTCTTTTGGTGGAACATGGCACGCACAACAAGCAGGGTATGTTCTGTGCATTTAGTCGTGGCATAAATGCCATTGGAATTGGTCTGCTCCACACCTCCCTATTCAAATCAAGACATTCCAAAGATCTGAGTCACATCCAACTCTTGTGTGAAAATTACCAAGGATGAGCTTGTCCTTGTTAGGGACGGCAAAGAGAATTTGGTAAAGGTTGGTGAAGGATCTGTTTTTGGTTTCATTGTTGGCACCACTGTCGAAGATGTTTTATGCTGGTTCTTGGCAAGTGCAAGACAGAGGGTCATGAATCACTCACCAATGCTAACTGGTAATTTGAGGTGGTTGGTAATTTCATTTTTGATGGCAAAACCAAGTCTGTGGATTCCTCAGTCATTGTTGCCTGCTCCTTTCCAGAAACGTATACATCACCTTGCTCCTTGAGCTTCTCTTTCCTGCACATCTGGTCTCACTCAGAGCAGCAATGTCCATTTCATATCTCCTTGAGTTCTCTGAACAGGTTCACTATTCTTTGCTCTGGATGGTTTCTTTTCAAAATATCCATCAAGGTTTAGATGTTCCAGGATCCAAATTTCATTGTTGGTTTTTCACCATAGTGAAGTGATCCTTTGAGTGCAGTAATCCATTCAAGGGGCCACACGAGACAGACTATGTTAACTGCACCTTTTCTAGCCCTCTCCTCATGTGGGATGAACAGAGGGGGTCCCAAAAAAGGACTTATCACTCTTGGATACAGCTGTCAAGTTGCATTCCTGACTCTTTCCAAAACCTCTGGCATTGAAGCTGGGATCATCTGCCACCAATTCTGCTGGTCTGGTCATGTTCTTCAAATTCCAGATAATTGGCTCCTAAAGCAGGTTGTATTCACATGACACAAGTGAGTCATGACCTATAGATTGGGGAGGAAGGGATGTGTTTAAAAGATGCCTTCAAAGCCAACACGAAGAAATGGAATATTGACATAAACTCATGGAAATTCAATCTGTCCACTGACCCAAATGGAAAAGGGTTCCCATATTTTGAGATCCAACAAAGACAGCAGGAAACAAAGAAATGGGAAATGAGGAAAGAACATATTGCAGCTCGACTCAATAATTTAGATCCTTCCCTTTCACCAGGAAATTCTTGCCCCAACTGTGACTAGATCTATGGATCTTGCATAGGTCTCATTAGCCACCTACAAAACCACTAGCAATAACTGGCTATAATTTTATGAATGACAATCATCATGGAAGTCTGAGGGATTGCCAATATCAGTTGTAATATTTTGTCCTTCCTCATTTTACCCCCTGCGTTTTTCATTGTCTAAGCAGCGTTAATAGCACAGCCTGAGCATGTAAGTGGCTGATCATAGGAACTATGCTGTCCGCTCCTTGTCTCACAGGTGAAGGGATTTTTCTTTATGTTCAGTGGCAAAGGCCTGTTCTCTTTGATACTTAACATTCCTGGTTGTTCACTTCTGACAGCCTGTACTACTTCACTCTAAATATTAGTCTCTGGCTCTCTGACATTGCATAACCACTTTTGATGGGACACAGCACAGGGGAGACAACAAAGAACATACTTGCATCTGAAAGGAGTTTATTTATGTCCCCAGTTAGACACATGCATGCACAGAGTGAAAGGATGTAGGGGGAACCCCTTGTGTTGTAAATCATCCTTTCCATTATGCATACATACATACCACTGGGGTACGCCGGTACATCTAGACTATATTCTTCTTTCAAAAGAAGATATGCAAATTCAATGCTAATTTCCATATTTTCTTCTGATCGCTTTTTTGAAAGCGTTTTTTTTTTTTTTTTTTACAAAAGCAGTTTAGATGCGGTTCTTTCGGGGAAAAACACTTTTTCGAAAGAACACTTCTTCCTCAACAATGAGGTGTGCAGGGTTATTTTGAAAAAGGGTATTTTTTTTAAAGAATTGCATCTAAACTGCTTTCGTTTTCGGAAAAAACGCTTTTGAAAAAGCAATTGGAAGAAGATATGCAAATTAGCATTGAATTTGCATATCTCCTTTTGAAAGAAGAATGTAGTCTAGATGTACCCCAGGAGTATGGAGAAAAGTCATAGTCATTTGGTTCCCCTGGATTCTGTCTAGCAGTGGGCCTTTTATTCTGTCTAGATGGCCTTTTATAATTTTCTGCTGTAGGGGAAATTAGACCTGGAGAAGGCATGCTTTCCCTCTCTGTGCTGGTGATGGAGGAGGGAGCAGGAAGGGGTGGATGACTATTCTTAAAAAAAAAAAAATCTGCATGATGCAATAGCTGATGCTTTCTCTCCCACCAAGTGCTGCTCCACCTAATGGAAAAGATTAGAAACCTCTTAAACTCCTAGCCAGGTATCAGTTCTTCCTGCTGTTACTTCCAATTCTGTCAATTACTGAGTCCCTTTTTTTTCCAGGAACAGTGAAGAGGAAAGGGAGCTTCTGGGGAGTTGAGATGGCTGGTCGAGGAGGAAGAGAAGCTCTCCTTTCCTGTTACCAGAGAAGGCCTGTGGAGCCGAGTATCTCTAGCTTGTGAGACAGATGTCCAGGGCATAGGCTCCCCTGATTTAATAGCATAGCATTAGAAAGTGTTAAAAACTTCTGAAGTGATCATTTAAATTTTTAATTTAAATGTTTACACAAAATGGACAGAAAACTGAAATTTAAAATAAAGTTGAAAAACTGTTGACCAGCTCTAGTGCTGGGTACATATAATAAAACTTCTTCCATAAAGTTCATCAAAATATTTTTGGGGGTTTTCAATCAACAATTGAACAATTGGAGTTCTGAAATTGTAGGAAAAAATCAACAAGAGAAATAAAAACAGATAACCAACAACCTTGTGAAAATATCCTGAGAAATTATTTTAACCATTTCCCCCCAGGTCTATTTGCATCTCTATGCTGAGCCTTTTCAGGCCCCACTGTATTTCAGAGCCTTTATTTTGAAGGCCTAATGTCAAGATACAGGTCTGTCGGAGTTGCGGCTGGGCAGTCTCTCCTGATGAATTGTCCATATGTAGGCTTTTCTAAAATTTGTGGCTTACTACTAACTTCTTGGAATGATTCCCACACCTGAGTTTCTTAGAGCTAACATTTCTCACCTGTGTGGCTGAAGCCAACGTACAGATCTGCAGCATGCTTGTCTGATGTGGAAAGGCACAGATATTTGAAGTCACTTCCTCCTTATTGGCTTGCTGAGGTAATCGCAAGGAATAAATTGCTGTGAGTTCCGTCTGTTTCTTGATTTCTAGGCTTATTTGCAAGCACAGGCCCCTCTGAAGTAACTGTTCAGCAGCTGCAGTGAGCTAGTTAGTCAAGGCACAAATCTTTGTAAGGGTACTATCCCAGCAACATTAGCCTGCTGGACTGGTGTCAAGGCACTTGTGGTTACTTGCTCAGCATCTCTGTTTTGCCTGGCTGATATCAAGGAACAGGCTGCTGGAAATTCACTGGGTGAGCATCTGTATCTCACTGAATAAGTAACCCTGAGCAGGTCCTCAACAAGCTGTGTTTGTGTCCTCTAGGAGTTTGGAACATCCCTTGTTTTCCCAACCACCCTCTCCACCACTTCCTCATCCACACACCTAGAGTGCCAGCGCTGGAGAGAAAAATTCATAGAGGCACTGTTTCCCTTCGATTTTGGATAGGGAAGAAAAAAACAGGGTTTTTTTTACTGCTTTGTCTTTCAACATCCTGCAGGGAAGAGAAACCAGCAGTGGTCAGATATTCCTGTGGAAGAAAAGAGATTAAGGACTCCCAGATAGAGCAATTCAGCTACAGATGTTGCTCCATCTACCTGCAGAAAGACTTGAACTACTGGCTCCTTCTGCTGTTTTCACATCTAAGTATCCTATCTGATCAGTCCATGTTTCACCAACCATTGAAGGAGGAGGCAGTGGTCTGGGGAAGTTCAGTTCCCCAAATCCAGAAAAAGGGAAAGGTCTTCATATGTTCTCCACAGTGAACAGATTTATTTTTTCATAGATTTCTACCAGCATCCCCCCCCCAAAGTCTTTCTGCCAGAAGAGCTGTGTTTTATCACTTGTTTTTAAAACACTGTTTTGTATGTAAAACTAACAAAGCATACTTCATTTTTAGTAATCATTTGGACAACTGCCACAATATGATTACCAGAGTTAAAAGTTGCTCCTGCATTATATAGTGAGTACAAAAGCTGTAGTCCTTTTATTTCCTTCCCTTGACATTTGGAACAATAGAGGCCCTTACATAAGTAGTATTATACCAGTTTTTACTATGAATAAAATCAAATTTAGCTTTAATGTTTAAGAGCACATAGTGACTTTATTTGAAACACATACTTTTTTTGTCTTGGGTTTGGATTATTTTAGAACTTTTTGAAATACATTAACAAAGGCATAATGCGATTGAAAGGAAAAATGTCATTCTTTAAGATGCTGCTTTATTCTAATGCAACATTTTGATATTTTTACACATGTTGCCTCAATTCTTTTAAAGCTGACATTGTCCAGGATCAATATGATGGTACAATGGTTTACTTACTTTTCCTAATAAAATATAATGGATTCCATGTTTATCTCATCCATCGTCATCCATTTTCTAATAATGTACCCTGTTTTATTACTTTTGTATTGTAATTTTTACTCTCAAAGGATTCCAGCACTACTATCATGCAGCTTTTTCTGGTCGGGGGAGGAGGAGTGGGCAGCAGACAGCCTATACACACTTCCCTAAATCACAGAGAAGGAAATAGGATATTTTGGGCAAGTACACCCTTAAAATGCCTAGGATTGCTGCCAGATGCAGCAAACAATTTATTTGATTAATTTAGGTTTTCCTGATGACAGATTGTCAACTAGCAGTCTGCCTTTTATATATTTGTCCCTCAATTGAAATTATTCGTTGAATGGCTTACATGAAATATTTCATTGTGTGGATGTTTTGTGAACTTTATGCCTGTTTTCATTGACTGTCTTCATGCTGTGGGACATTGGTTGAATGATTTTTTTTTCTCCATAACTAGATCGACTCTCAAATATAGCTGGTTAAAACATTTTTGGTTGAAAAATGGGGTTTGACGTATCAGATCATTAGGAGTGGACAAAAATTGAATGCTTGTAATCATAGATTGTTTGGTGTAAAAATTCAAAATTGTGGAAAAATTCCACTTTGTCTCATGTTGTGAAAGTAAAAAAAAATGTGGAAGCGTTTTTCTTCACTTTCACTTTATTTTTTTCCCTGTGTTCTATGCTTCAGCTTATTGTGTAACAGTGAAGTTCAGATCCTAACATTTTTTATTCAGCCCATAATTCTTTTGTTGTGGATATATTGATTTCTAGATACTTTGACGTGTGGATTCTTTTCTCATTGTGGTGTGACTGTCATTTCCCATGGCACTTTCCCTGCGTTAGATGTCACTGATCACAATTCTTCCACACTGCTGCGTAATAGTATAGCCTGAAATAATTTTGTTGCCTAGCAATTTTTCAGATGGGGAAGTTGAGACAATTTAAGGTGGTAACTGGATGGTTCAGACTTTGCCTCTATATAATGTCTGTCAAAGGTTGAGGTTCAATCCAAATGGGACAGAAGAGGTGGGAAGCAGTGAAAGCTAGCAAGGGTGGTGTTTGCCTTTTGTCAAGCAAGTTTTGATATTCCAGGATGTTCCAAGATTCAAAAGACTTTCTTTTGAGTCTTGTGTCTTCAGTAGCAACTTCTTATCCACACTCAGCTAAACAACAAAAAATCCTCACAGATGACTAAAAACTAATGTTGTACTTGGTGGTATGCAAGTAGCAAATACAGTCTCTGCCTCAAGGAGTTTACTGCCTAAAAGATTTAAATATATTTAAAATATTTCTCTCTGATCTGGACCTCATCCACTTTGTCTTTGTAAGACAGTAGTATATTATGAGTCTTCAACTAGTTGAGAACGCAGCAGTCCTGTTTAGCAGTGAAAGTCACAGAGAACATTTGTAGTTCCTGGAAATGCCTGTTTACCTACCAGTGCCATTTAAGGTGTTGTTTATGATTTATAAGGCTGTGTATGGCTTGTTTCCTAGATATCTGAAAAGACCACCTTCAAAAGAGAGATTATGTATGAGCAGCTGAACTAAATAAAGCTTAATTAAGTACAGAGTACATTCTGATTTATGCTTATCTAGTGACTAGCTACTACAGTGAGTGTTGCCCTTCAGTACCGAAGATGTACTACTTGGTTTCCTCTAGGGAGCTATATCCCACCCTGATATTTGAGATCAGGTGTTAACAGAACCTGAATTAAACATCTGAGTTAGGATGAGATTTCAAAGGCACGCGTAACTGTCTTTGTCTACTCCCACTGAAATAAGCATGCTGAGCGCTTTTAAAAGTCTTCACTTAACTCAATGTGTGTGGGGCTGTATTGAGAGGGGCGGGTTTGCCAGAAACAGGAAATGGGCAATACAGGATGGATGACTTGAAGATTATCTGTTCTCACAGCCCAGGTGGAGAAAGTGACCTAGCTGCTGGGAGCCCTGATGTGTGCATTGGGGAGACATGTCAGGGAGAGAGTATATCTAGATAAAGACAGCTGAACCCAAGCCAAAGCTGGCCAAAACACCAGCCATGTGCTGCCCCCATGAAAAGTGAATCATCCTTCACATTTCTCCTATGCATTACTAGGATTTGAATTCAATTTCTGTGTGGAATTGGGGCAAATTTAAAATCTGTTATTTTTACACATGAAAATATGAAAACCTTGAATACATTATTTACAGTATCATTGTTCATACTCGTCTTGCTAGTCCTTCCCTCCAGACAGAAAGCCACAGATTCTAGGATCAGGACCAGTCTCCAAAAAACCAGACCAGACTCACATACCCTCCCAGACCAAAGCACATCAGATCCACACTCTTTCCCACATCAGAACCTGACCCTAAAACATACCCATATGGCTCCCCAGGCTGAAGCCCCTGACCTGAATGAGACCCACATCCCCCCCTAGATCAGGAGTGTTGGGAGGGATGAGGCAGGGTGGACGGGGTCTCCCCCAGGGTGCTGGTGGGAGGGAAATGGGGCAGGGAAACTGGGTCTCCAGTTGGTCTGTGGGGCCCAGTCCAAGGGACCTTACTTGGGTCTGTCCACTGGGTGCTGGTGTCACCTTCTGCTCAACATGACCCAGGATCCCCAGACTTCCCCACCTCTGCATTCAAATATGGGGGGGAGGGTGAGGTTCATGGGAAGAGGGCAGGCATGTGGCAGCTGGGGGTCTGAGTCTGCCCCTCACTTGCACTACCAAATGCTACCAGCCTATAGGGGGAGAAGGTGGAGACAGAGTGGAGACATAGAGGCTGAAGCTGCCTGGGGTCCTCTCCACCCCCATATCTAACAGGAGCCCTCAGTCAGCTGATGAGAAAAGCGAGGGGGCAGGGAAAAGGCAGCTAAGAGCAGCCCCTTATGTATGCCACTGGTTTCCAACCTTTTTTATACTGCAGACTAGCAAACGCATTCAAAAACTTTGAGCAGACCGGCAACATTTTTTGCATAATTGCATGTTCATTGTGAAATAATGAATATGCACATATGCAAATAAAATGTTACTCATTGGCCAATATTAGCCCTGTCCCCAGAGCCCCCCAGTCCCTGCCCACAGTCCCAGCCCCGCCTCCCAGTCCCAGCCCGTGCCTCTTAGAGCTCTGGTCCCTGCCACCCTCAGCTAGCCCCGTGATGCCTACCAGCCACCAGCTGAGCACTGCTGTCTGGGTCACGGCTACTCTAAGGCTGCCATGCCAGGCTCCGTGCAGCCCTCGTGCCATGCAGCGAACTGCTCTTCCGCGTCTGGAGGAGATCACTCCCCTGCCCGGTGCTGGTTGGCTGAGAGGTGGGCCAGGACACGCCTCTCTCAACAGCCGCAGAGAGTGAGGCGGTGCTGGGTGGTGTACCCCAGCACTGACCCCCAGAGCTGCCATGGCCTGGCAGCCAGTAGTTTGCAGCCCAGCACTGGGCTGTGGACTGGCAGCTGGGAACTGCTAGTGTATGCAGCAAATGTG
Source organism: Apalone spinifera (assembly GCA_030068395.1). Taxonomy (NCBI): domain Eukaryota; kingdom Metazoa; phylum Chordata; order Testudines; family Trionychidae; genus Apalone; species Apalone spinifera. Next base: position 117,695,666 of record CM057845.1, on the reverse strand, counting down.
GCTGCATAGTGACCTCTGAAAATTTGGCACCTCAAATTTTCAGATGCTCTATGCAGCTGAATGTGCCGTGGAATTCCCTGCCTGTATCATGAACAAACAGTGAGGGGGCGGGGATGGACTTACCTTCCAATCTTCTATCGTATTGAGGCCTTTCCTGAAAGCTATAGCAACTGCAGACTGCCTGGACCCTGAGATGGATCTGACCAACATGGGTACATCTGCAGGTTTGCGTAAATCTGCGTAGCAAATGTTACGGAGATCATCAGAGCTTTTCTGGGTTTGCTGAGTAATAAAAAGGCTGCTCTCAGAGGGTATGTCTACATTACAGCGCTATTTTGAATTATCTTAATTTGAAATAGTTAATTCAAATTAAGCTAATTCAAATTAACACATCTACGCACAAAATCTATTTCGAAATAGCGTTTTGCTGTTTCGAAATAGCGTGTCCACACTGAGTGGACCCTGAACCGAAGTTAAGGCTGGCCGGAACCAGTGCCGGCAGGGCATCAGGTTAGGACTTAGTGTGTGGGGCTGTTGCCTGAGGCTATCTGAGCTCCGTGCTTAAAGGGACCCTACTTCCACCCTGGACAGACAGTTCTCAGGGTTCCCTGCTTGCATGTCTACCTCGATGAGGGACATCAAAGCAGTCCTGTCTTGGAGTGCGTTGAGTGCCCGCACTCGGGACACCACAGCACTCGGCCACATGGAGCCAGAGCTGGCCCTGGGCATGCTGGTGTATCTTGTGGGGTTGTTGCCATCAGCCCGGCTGCAGGCTGCCATCCGGGGGGTCCAGCAGGGGGCTGTCAGGATACAGGAGCCCCTGCGGGAGAGCGTCCACCCGAAGGAGCCCTCAGAGCTAGCCCGGTCCTTCCCACCGGGGGCTCATGCACCATTCCTCTCTCACATCCTTCCACTTACCCCTCCTTAGCCCACCTTCCTGATGTCAAATAAAAGACACGTATGTTCAAAAATAGAAACTGGTTTTATTGAACAAAACTGGTGGGGGGGATGAACCTCTGGGAAGACTGGGAAAAGGAAGTGGGAGAGGGGAAGAGAGAGGGTGGGAGAGGGGAGGGGGAAACCTGGGAGGAGGGAGCTGGAAGGGGGAAGCAAGGGGAGGAAGGGGGAGGGGAATCTCAGGGCTCAGGGTTGGGGGTCTCACTGGACCAACTTGATTTTCATGCAGATCTGCTCCTGGGTTCGCATGTGGCCTTTGGTGGCCAGGCTGGCAGCTTTCCTGCCATATACGGCCGCATTCCTCCATCTAGTGCGGAGATCATGGACGTTGGGGGCATCCCCCCCAATCCTGAATAAGGTCCATGATCTCCACCCTGGACCAGGAAGGTGCCCACCTTCTCCAGCCCCTGTCAGGCTCCTGGGAGCTGGCAAACTGCTTCTGGGGAGCGGTGGAGGGCTGGATGCCAGTGGCTTGCTGGCTCATGTTTTGGGGCCACTAGGTCAGGGGCCCCGGTGGCCACTGCTGGCTCTGGCTGGCAGGCTTGGAGCTGGCACAGACACTGTGGCCAGGGTCTACCCCTTTAATGGCTCTGGGGCTGGGGGAGAGGAGAGTAATTTTTCCTGGTTGTGCCCAGAGTGGCCACCAGGGCTCCCTGGAAGGACTGTACGTCCCCTATTTCAAATTAAGTATCTACACAGCACTTAATTCAAAATACCTATTTTGAATTTGGCGTTACTCCTAGTAGAATGAGGTTTACCAAATTAGAATTAATTTTGAAATAGTGGTTTGCATGTATAGAGGCTATTAAAGTTAATTTGAAATAACTGCTGTTATTTCGAATTAACTTTGCAGTGTAGACATACCCAGAGAGAACACCTGGTCCTCTGGTATCATTCACTCTAAGCAGAGCATATGATTCAGGATGTCCCATTGAATTCAAGCCTGTATTACAGCTTCAGCATAGTTAAACCAGGCCACAGCCCCAAAAGTATTGTGTGTTTCCTGTATTATGTTTATACATTTGATTAATGCTGGGCTTCACTTTAGCCATGTTTATAATGCATATTGGCTAGAGCACAGCCCCAATTTTACAAATCACACAGTTCGCTTTTTTGCCTATGTGTCAGAATGCAGGGGCAATCTGTTAGTTTCTGAAGTTCCAAATGTAGATTGTCTGCATCAATAACAGGCAAACTTGATTGCATCTGTCTTGTGAAATGCAAAAATAAGCAAAGTATGTTTAGTCCATCCATATTTTGGGCAGAACTTTTGTGGGGGATTCTTCACAATCAAACCAGCAAGATAACAAAGTGGCGAGATCAATGAGTTTTAAATATTTATTTTACCTGTGTTTTCCTAAAACAGAAAAGTAGTGTGTGCAGCATTATTTTTCCAAAACTAATTTTAAGTGTAATGCCATGGAAAATGTTCCTCAACTTATTGTTCTGAAGTGATTATCCTTTAAATCATGGCTGTTTCACTGGCTGCCTTCATCTGATCCTGAAACTATAAATGAACTCCAAGGCTTTGATGTTGAGGGTTCAAACTCAAAGGAGATTTTCAAGGTCTTTGAAGTTGATCTCTAGAAGGGACAATGCACTGTGCATTTATTCACTGGGGGAGTGCTGTCATCATAATACAGCTGAGCCCTTTGCCAGTGTAAATTTATCATGGGTGTTTGAAGTAGCCTTATTGCATCAGTTTTCCTTTTATTTAAAAATCAGAACATTGGTAAACATTGGTAGGCCTCTGTTCCTTTTTTTCATTCTATTTGTGTGAAATGAATAATTATACCAAAGGCAACATAATTTGGACAGAATTTTGTGTAATATAAAGAAATCTTTTAGCAACCTCCCCGCCCCCACCTTTTAAAAAGTTGCCATAAAGAGTTCTTTAAAAGATGACAAACAGATGATGTGTCATAGATGAGATTAACTCTGACTAAGTTTCAAAGGATTCCTCCGTATTTTGAAAGACCATGGATGTGACCCTCACCCTTCAGCAGTTTTGCTCTTTAAGACCCTGGTCCTGCGATGAGTTCTTTGTGGATTGACCCTGATGCTTGCATGGATTACCACTGAAGTCAGTGGGGCTTTGCACAAGTGCAGGGGTTTTGTGCATAGATCATTGCAGGACTGATGCCTAAATGGAGAACGAGCATGCTGCGACATATGACATCATAAATTCATGTAGTGAAGAATGAATGTGGGACTGGCCCTTTGAAGTGCCGAGTGTGTCCAGTGGCATGCTGTGCACTCTCAACTTTAGATCAGTTGCTGGTGAGGGTATCCAACACCTTCCATCATCAGGCTCATATTTGGTACATGACATTAAAACCAAACTGAACAAAGCACTACAAAAATACTTCTGGGAGAAATCCTGTGTTCTTAAAGAGACGGGTTAGATGTGTTGCCAACACTCATAATTTTATCACAAGCCTTGCAATATTTGTGTTTTTTTCCCCTAAAAGCCCCAGTTCCAGGAATCAGTTTCTGGTGTTTGTAAGTAAACTTCTAGTCCTTATGGTTGTGGGGAAAAGCTTGAAAACATCACACCTTCCTCCCAAAGGCTCCAAATAGAGGAGGTAAATAAAAAGAACTTGATTTTAACCATCTGATGTTATTTTTGTGGGTGTAATGTGATTTTTTGAACATGCTTCAACAATTCTGTGATAGTTGTTTTCTGTCTGTTGTGTCCATTACAAGACACACTCGTTTTCGTACCCTATTTCAGGAGCTAAGTTTTGTGAATAGCTCTTCAGAGAGTTAACAGTGTATCATATTTTTAGGACTCAATGTAATTGGTAACAAGATACACAGAAGAGGGTTTGCTATAATATACCCTCATAAATATGTGAATATGTTCGTTCTTTTTTACTTACTTACTTATAGTTCTGTGAACATTACAAGGAAAGAAATCAAAATGCAGGTAACTGGAAATGTTATAATATAGGCTTAAGAGCTCTCTGTTATAAGTACTAATTTACAGTATAAGTTCATGGCAGGAAGGGACTATATTATATTGTGCACTTGAACAGAGCTAACACAATGGGGTCTTGATCCTGACTGTAGCCTTTTGGTGTTACTGCAGCATAAAAACTAAGTAGAGATATTATTATTATTATTATTATTTATCTGTGTTCAGAGGGAAATTTGGTGAATTTCACTCATAAATATGGAAAAAAGATGGAGCTGTCTAATGTCTAGAATAGTGTTCAGGTCTCAAAAATCCATTTTTCTCCAAGCACGGTTGCATGTGACACAAAAATCAAATCCATGATGTAGGGTAGAGATAAATATGTGTGAGCTATGCCATATAGTTCTACCAGTGCACTTTGGTCCTTGCCTCTAACTGTTCCTAATTCTGTATGTTTCAGTCCTTGAACTCTGCCTGTTGTACTGAATTGCATGGTAGCTTATTGATATGAACATTTGATTGAAACCACCAAGCTCATATCACTTGTGACCTGAAACCGATTAAAACAGAAATCTTTATAGATGAAAGGGTTGAAGGTTTATCCTGTCTGCTATCTAGCCCCAAACAGCTATATACTTTTTCAGTAATTTCATGGTCCTTTTGTTGGAAAACAGTGTCATGGGACTAGGAATAATGACACGCTGTGACTGGCTGTTTCAATAAAGACAGGATTATGATGATGAGGGCTTTTTCATTCTATACATGCCTGCTTGTATGACAGATATACAAAACTGAGCTGGTAGGTCCATCTTGATATTTCAAGCTGATATATTAATTTGTGATTAAAGGCTAGGGCAACTATTTTTTTATATTTGAAGTTTGAAATGTATGTTTTGTGTGAATTAGAAGAGCTATATGAACTTCATAATCATGAACAACACACATTTTGGTCTCTGTTCAACAGATACTTCAAATATTTTCATAGTCTAACTTAGTGCTTGGTGCCCCTTGTTGGTGAAATTTTAGAGACTCTTGTATACATTTGGCTCTTTCTTCTATTTGTATTATTTTTTCCCCCTAAGAGTTTGTTAGCTTATAGGCATGCTGCTCATAGATTATATTAGTTAAGGATAATAAATGGACATACAATATTTCTCCTCATACCCAGGCCTAACAGTGCTCCATGGTCCTGTCATCAGTCCTAAGTTTTACTGCTTTGGTTCCCTTTGCATTCAAAGACGCACACTGTAGTCACCATCTACCCATCTGGTAACTGGGATCTTTTGGATCTCATCAGTGCTACTCTATAATTGGTCACGGGGCTTGCTGTTGGTTGAAGCAAGCAGCTTCCATTCCCCACCAGAGGTAAAATGTTGTCTCTCTCATTATCAACATTTGATAATTTGATAACATTTGGTAAAGCAGGTAAATTCTTAGAAAAAATGAGCCTCCCTTTCTGGGTGTGCATTGTGCATATTATCCCATGGATCGTTGCCACAACTTCAGTCTTTTCTGTATCTTTTCTTTTACTGAAGTACTGAGCCTCTTCTGAGCAGCTAATACTAGTGACAAATTGTGATTTTTGTAGAAGAGTTAGAGTTGCCAGGTGTCCAGTTTTGAACCAGACAGAGTCCGTATTTGAGCTTTCTGTTCAGGAAACAAATTGAGAAAATATAAATGAGAAAATATAAATGTCCGGTATTTTCTAAATAAGATGTAATGTAGATTGTGATGTAATATCAAGTGTGTCCGGTATTTTTGTTGAAACCATCTGGCAACCCTAAAAAGAGTGTGTAACTTTACCTATCATTTAAAAGGACTCAGTTGTGAGTCTGTATCAGAATAAGTTAAAGCCTAAGAATAGACCTTTTTAGACCAAGTTTAGTTTCATGTTCAGAATACCAAAGGGGCCACTTAGCCTCATCCTTCAGAATTTTTTAGCTAGACACTCTCTACAAGAATTAATGGGACATGAGGTAGAATGAGACATTTAGGCAAATCCAAAACACATGTCTGCAAGGGTTTTTTTTAGCTTTATTTAGACACTGTTCTTGAAGAACTGAATCACAAATATACAGTGCTAGAAGGGACTTCAAAATCATCTAGTCCATCCCCCTGTGCTGAGGCAGGATTAAGTACAGTGAGGCCTTCCCCAGCAGGCATTTGTCTCTCTTTTTAAGAGATGCCACAACCTTTCCAGGGAGCATGTTTCCATGCTTAACTATCCATATAGTTAGAAAGTTTTCCCTGCTATCCAAAGTAAATCTCTCTTACAGGAAACAAGGCTGGATACTTTTTACTCTACCATCATGGAAAACAGTTAATCACTGTCCCCTTTATATCATTCATTTGCATATTTACAATTATCTTCCTGTCCTCCCTCTTTTCTAGACTAAATATGCCCAATTCTTTCAATATTGACTCATAAGTCTTAGTTTCTAAAACTTTTATCATTTTTGTTGCTCTCCTCTGGACACTGTCTAATTTGGTTCGCATCTACCTTAATGTAGAGCCAGTATTGCTGCTGAGACCTCACCAGTCCTGAGTAAAGTGGAACAATTACCCCCTGTTTCTTACATACAACACTCTGTAACTTACATAAAATAAAGAAAATGATAGAATGACAAGGTGGGTGAGATAATATCTATAGTTGGGCTAAATTCTGTTGGTGAGAGAGAGGTTTTCAAACTTACATAAGCTCTTCAGATCTGGGAAATATACTCATAATGTCATTGCTAAATAGAAGTTGGAACAGATTGTTTCATATACAGATTTTCTCCTTGGCACATATTCTGTAGTTTCTGAGTGCTTGCATGTAGATAACAGATTACTTTGGGTGTTTGGAGGGTTGCTAGGTCTGTGAAGGTAGACATGATGATCTGTCGGGTTTTTGTAAATAATTGATTGCAGGGACTACTTATGCTAAACAATCTATTTCATCTTGTGTTTAGCTGTGACGCTCAGAGTACCTGGGATAGACTTGAAGAGCTTTGTGTAGCTTGAAAGCTTGTCTCTGTCACTGACAGAAGTTGTTACACTAAAAAGATATTACCTCACTCACCTTATATCTCTCATATCCTAGGATTGACTCGGCTACAACAACACTGCAGTCATAGTAGAAAAGCACTCAGTGGTTCATAATGGACCTGCAACAATGCCAGTGCCAAAAGGGTTTCATAATCTTTAGTGGGGAAGTGAATGAATACATTTGGTGGCTTGAAGAAGAAAAGAGAAATTTTGAATGATACTTTAATGAGACGGACTGAATGGATTGGGATTGAATGGGTAGTTAGCTGGTAGCTGTTACTGAGGTGGGGGTTAAGTAGGGCTAATTGTGAGTTTGTGTATTTGCCTGATCTATACAACAATGATTTGTATGCATATATGATAGAGTCAAGAGAGCGTGCGTATGTGCATGTGTGCTGAGGTAGGGAATTTATGAATAGGAGGTTCTGCAAAGGGAAGAGACGGTTGTGTTGAAGGTTTTGTGTGTGCATGTGTGTCTGCATGCAGCAGTGTTTCTTAGACTGTCCATAAGCATGTGCATGCAGGAGAAAAAAGCCTCCTTGTGTGTTGTCTGAGAAATGGGGAGACTATCTAAGCTGGGGATCATGTTAATGTAATTTTGTGGGTGGGCTGGTAAGAGATTTTGCAAGGCTGAAATATATATTTTTCTGTGTGTGACAGAGAGGGAAAAAAAGCTTAATATGTAGTTTTATTTAATACATTAATATATAAATCTGGCAAGTATTAAAGTAGCAAATCATTTGGAGTCTGTTTTTTGTAAACTCACAGGAATTTTGGAATTTTATGTGACTTTTTCTCTTTCTTGCTTTTGAGTAAAACTAGGAGCAGATCAGGTTAATTTATATCATCTGCCTTTATGCAGTATCAGCCTGAAGAGTCCCCAGTTTAAAAAAAAAAAAGACAAAAAAGACTGTAGAAAGCTTGTCATGAGTAAATGTGTAGGGGAAGAGTGACCAACCACAGGATTTTGTTTTGCTTTAGTGGGGCTGGTGGGGTGGTTTTTGTTCTTGTTTTGTTTTAAACAAGACTTTCTTTAAAAACAAACTTGCTTCCATAAAAGGAGATGTGATGGCATGATCAAGTATCATATTAAGGCAACAGGTGACTGACTTTTGTTCATTTTAATGAACATTGTATTAATTTTCACTTCAACTATTGTAGGTAAAAAGAAAGAGAAGCCCTTAGATATTTGTAATCAGGCATTTTAATCAACTGTGTTTTTCTCATGTGTTTGCATTATATTCAGTCATGCTAAGTTGGCTTTGTTTTCACATGCTCTGCTAACAGTTAAAATGAACGAGTCCAGTTCTCTGCTGACAGCTGAGTTCAGTGGAGTTACACAAGACGTTTATAAGAGAGTCTGGCCCAGTGAATTGAAAGATAAGGAGATAAGGCAGACCTAGGACTTGTGATCAATAATAAAACATTTTGTGGGCTTTACATGACATGTACACATACATGCATCTCCAAAACACAGGGTATAGCTACATTTTGTAATCCTATTTTAGCAAGTAATATTGGGTATTAAGAGCTACAAAATATGATTGGTAACTATATCATGCTTTCATTATGTCTATACAAATGCTTAAAGCTGTTGGCCATATTTTGTGGCTGTCAGCTCCCTTGATGGAACTACTTATCTGAGTAAAGACTACCCTTAAGAGTAAGGATTTACCACATCAAGACCTCATTCACTGTTGCTGAGGAGGGTAGGTAAGTAAATACATAAATAAGAGGCAGATCCTTAACTGGTGTAAATTGCAATAGTTCATTTAAGTTAGTGGAGCTATGTTAATTTATACAACTGAGGGTCTTCCTTGTACTCTGCTTCTGAGAGGGAATTCATGGTATTCTTAGTTCTTCTGATGTAACCCTAGAAGCCAATTTTTTAAAGTTTTAAAATACTATTGAGCAAAATGGATTTCTCCATGCTAAAACCTTGGCATCAATCAATAAATAAATACACTGTATTTGATATTGTTCTTCTTATTCGGGTTAATGGGAATTTTGTCTGAGGTGAGAAGAGCTGGATTGGACCTTAATTCACTATTGCAACTTGGAAGTTGTTCTGAAATGTGAAGCGAGGAAGTATTTCTGAAATACTTTAAATGCTATTAGAGTGTTTGTGTTTTTTTCTTTTATTTGGGGGAAAAAGCCAGTGAGATGTTAAAGCTAAAATGCAAGTATTAGTATTGACAAATTTATTTTTCTAATTTTAATTATAGTTGTGCAACAATGTGTCCTAGCAAATTGCTGGAATGAATTCCTGAATCAAAAGTGAATACACTAAAAGGAACGTAAATAGTTCTAACATTTAAATTCTTCTAAATATCATCTGTTTCATGATTTGGAATGATAACATAAGGGGATCTTACTGCAGATGCATTTATGAACTTTAAAAAGTAACTTGAAAAATTATGGAATCCTGATATAAGGCCCCATCCTGCAACTCTTAGGCCCCAGTTTAGGAAAACATATGAAGGACTGGTTTAAGTCCCATTAACTTCAAAGAAATGTAAGCATGTGCTGAAGTGCTGTCTTCAGTTGAGCTAGCACATTTTAAATTGCTGGTTTTACCCCTGGTATAATTGACTTCAATTGGAATATTCACGTGTTAACTTTTATTTGTGTGATTAACGACTTCAGGATCAGGCTCTTTAATGGTAAACATCTTTACCAATATTTGATAAGAGAGGAGCCTAAGAGAGAGATGACCAGCGAGGTCTCGTTTTTTCATCTGAGGAAAATATATTCTTCCTCCAACTTTGTCTTTTCATCTGGAAGTATAGATTTTCTGATGTAACAAGAGACTGATTGTTACAGAAAATATTTCTGCAGTTAACACCTGAGGCCAACAACTGGGTTTTGAAATAATTTATTGGTGTCACAGCATGTACAAGTGTTCCAAAGTTAATAGTAGAGTAAGTATAGAGTTAGGAATAGAAATGTCATGAAACTGCTGAGACCAACAGTACTTCTCTTGTGTTGTGTTTTTTGAGGACTGGGTTCAACATACACTATTTCATGATAATAAATAAAGCAAATCTTAAAAATACAATAGATGTTAACTTTCTTTGCCTGTATGCAGGTCAAGATCTTCACAAGGGTGCAATGATTTCGGGTACCTGAATTATGAGGTGACTTTTTAAAGAGGCCTGTTTTCTGACACAGCGCTGAGTACCTACACTCTGAAAATTGGGCAATCTTAAGGTGTCTCAGACTGAGTCCACAAAAATGGCTAGGCACTGGCAGCTTTGAAAATGTCTTAGTGTTGTAAAGTTTATAAAATATTTTCAAAATTGCAGTGGAATTTATTTGAAGATTTCCACATTTCTGTCATGACATGAGTGTCCTCAGCCTGACATGATACACTTCAACATTTTAAATTTCTGCTTTTCTCATAATACCACATCCTATCAAGTAACTTTCTTCCGGGCTAGGGGACTGTGAAATGGTAGGTGGCTTTTCTATAATGTGGCTGGCAGCTGGCTGGATATGCCATGCCATACTCCTCTCTGCTCAGGAACAGAGACTGCTCCATCTGTTTTGTGCTAAGCTACAGAAAACTTGGGAGTTTGAGGCTTCCAAAAGGCATTCAGATTACCTCTCTCAGGACTCACTAATGCCTGCTAACCATATTATTATGTTACTTTTACTTACTCCTCTTCATTTTATTAAGCAAAATGAGGTTTAGCAGCCAGTACTTTTGCTTTTAAACAGATAATTATTGTGTTTCTTAAACTTTACTTTGATTGGTACCATATTTATAATTTGGAGCATTCTGAACACATGGTTGTATGAATGTCAAGATAAGAACTTCTCCTAGACTTATTAGGAGTTAAGGGTCATGCCATATTTTATTTGAAAGGTAATTTTCCCTAGATTGGCAAAAAGGTTACTGTCACAAGGTATTACCATATATATGCTAAATGGGAATTTTATCTAAATAGCAGAACTTAAATGACTTCTAAGATAATAGGAGTTACAGATAATGTCATTCAAATGTTAATTTCCTTTAGATTTGGAATGAAGTTTCAGATTTGACCTATGACTTCAGTGTCATGATAATTCGGACATTCTTACTAGTAGGGTTATGTAAAATGTGAACAATGAAATAGATTTGGTTTTTAAATTTTCTTTTAACTTCATATAATATGTATATGAAACATCATAAAGTTTTGCTTCAAAATAAGATTTTAGTGAAACAGTTTGAGAGAGCAGGGGGAAAGGGAATGTGTAATTCCATTCCTGTTGTGTGTTCATAAAATGGATATTCTTTCATACTTATGTCTCTTCATTTTTTTACTCTGTTCTTTCTTATTTTAGTCTTTTTTCTTGGTATTCATTAGAGATTTTATATTTAATTACTTTTTCAGGTCTGTACTTTCAGTCTCTAATGACAGTAGTTATTGAGAATGTATATACAGATATATGCCTACAATATACATTATATAAAACAGAAGCATAATTAGTAATATTTGAGCCATTACTTCAAATTTTGCTCCTATGAAAATTAATTTTCACATTAGTGTGAAATATTTTGAAAGTTCCATGTTCTTGAGGTAACTGTCATTTCTGTAATAGACAAACATATCAGATTTTTTAGTTTTATTAGGGTAACACAATTAGACCATGCCAGTTATAACATGTCATTGTTTTATATTATTCAGTTGTTTCATAAAAAGAATACACTCACCCTCCTCCTTCCCCAAAAGTTTTGTTTAGAGTTTTTGAAAAAGTTTAAATCCATTAACATTAACTACAGTTACATGTAGCTGATGTTAAACATGTCTTTTTTCTCATTATCTCTCTGACTTTTAATTTAACACTAGCATTTTAAAAGCTCAATTTCAGGTTTCAATTTCTCTCCGCAAAAGTAGTTCATGACCTCTTAGGTTTAACATCCATGAATAAGTTGCCAAATATGCATCATTATTATATTTTTGACAACTTGACAGTCAGAGGAAAATGTCTATTAGATAGATAAAGTATTAGGAGATCACCACTATATCTACAGTAGCTTTAATGAAAGGTTAAAGCATTGACATATAAGTGCTTAAACAATTCCAGCATTGTACTTTCTGCACTACTTTGAAGCCATTATGTTTCATTTATAGTTAACTTACCCTTTTCAGGGCATAAATAAAATGTCAGTCATACACTGTAGCACTGAGGTCATGATTTTATGAAAGCTTCTTTGACAGAATATAAGTGATTTGGGATCAACAAGTGTAGAAAATGTTGTTTATTTTAAGGACCAGCAGTAGACTTGGACTGTATTTTCAATAGGCTTAAATCATCCTTTAAAAACTACAGTACTCTCAATTTAAAGGAACAGTAATCACATTTGTAAGCTCCAAAATTTGATCTACCGTTCCTCATCTTGTATCCATTTGCCAACTCTGTATAATTTCAGATAAATGTTTCAAAAGGGATTAATGATTTTAAGAATGTTGAAGAATACCTTGAACATTGACCTCTTTTAAGAAGTCAAAGTTGTGATGGTTTTAATAATTCTCAGATATTCTTTTTCCTACTCTTTGTAGCATTTCGATCAGGAGTGATAGCAAATCAGAGCATAAAACAATGAGCACAAGGTAAGAAAATGATTGATCTGATTCTTTTATTAACTCCACAGTTTTAAAATTAACTTAAAACAAGTGATAGGAGAGGGGAAAAAAAGAAAAAGAAGGCTCAAACTAAAGCACTGTACTCAAGGGAAAATTTTTGCACATGCATCATTCAGTTCTGTAGTAAACCAGCTGCAGAAGCAGGTTTCAAATTCCTATACTAAGACTGAGACCACAGATCTGCCCTCTATTCCTGAAGGTCAAAGGGCATTTCTCCTGCAGGCAGAGTGGCAGTTTGTCCAATCAATACAAGACTGTTACCCATGTTACCCATGACACAGAAGGATCATTATACTGAGTAAGCTGACATATAATTGGAACATTTCTTCAAGTCTACATGAGGGAGTTGAGAAGACAAGCATAAAGTGGGTACATATGTTCTTTTTGAAAGACAAGTGGTTGTAAGCAGTATGCCTTCAGTAACTTTTCGGAGCGGTGTCACTGATAGTTTTATTGTATACGCCTGCCAACATTTGCTGGAGAATTAATCATATTGGATCTGACTCCTACAGTTTGATTCTTTGCAGGCACAGGATTCAACTGAAATGAGTCCAATATTATGAGTAGGAATTTAGTTAAGAAACATTTTTTGAGAACACATGAAATAGGCAGTCATAAGTACAGAGGGGTTTTTTGTTTTTTTGTTTTTTGGGTTTGTTTGTTTTTTTTACAATAGATTGTTCTTTCTGGTCACACTCACACTAAAAGATTTTCAAGTTGGTCCATCTAAATAATAATCTATCATGTTTTGACAGAGTGAATAAAACGTTATATTTCTGTAATATTCAAGGATTCATCAGTTTAATCACATGATTTATGGTGATTTAACAGGCTGTAAATTCAATATTACCCCCTGTAAGTTATAAATTATATTGTAGGATCTCATCAGCTGAATTAATTATGGGATGGAACATAAAATAGGCTGTCCAGTCTGGGTTTTGTTCAACAGAAGGAAAATATTAGGGTAAACATTGAGACTAGTTGGGCAGTAGAGTGAACTTCCCATAGGGGCTGTGGAATCCTAAAAAATGGAGCTGAAAATCAGCACAGGACACTCATCAAGGGCAGGTCTAAGCTAGGGGGCAATATCGACCTAAGGTACGCAACTCCAGCTATGTAGCAGGAGTCAATGTATCTTAAAATGAGATGCTGCAAGGTCTCCACTATGGGGGGATGACTGGAGAAACTCTCCAATTGACACCCCTCCCCCCTCCGCTTACATTTCTTGTTCTGGTGGAGTACTGGAGTCAATGAGAGAGCGATCAGTGGCCAATTTAATGGGTCTCTTCCTAGATCCACTAAATTAATCTTGGGGGATTGATTGCTGCAGCGCCGATCTCCTGGTAAATGTAGTCCTGTGCAAAGCAGTGGTGGTTAATTAAATCAGTCTTGCCTAATTATGTTACAGGGGGTAGATCAGCAGACCCTCTAGAGGGCCTATTGATCCAAATGTTACTGCAATGTATGAATAAAAAGATTACTCTAAAATTGATGTTGTTTTTTCATACTTAATTCTAGTAAAATTGGCTGACCTTTAGTTAGCATTGCTCAGTTGGAAGGCTTTTTCAATGGCTTTTACTTACTATATTTTCTTAATTCTTATATATATAAAGACCAAAAAAGGTGAAATGTAAATAAGCTCTAGAAGACTCTGCTGTGTTATGTTTTTCTTCATGCATTTCCTTGCCTCTAATAAGTCAGCACTCTCCCTGTTGAGCATGTGTGTTTGAGAATATGATTGCTGATACAAGAAATGAAGGAGAAGGTCCTTCTTTGAATTTAAATGAAGGAATTTCATATTGGATCAGACTTGAAAAAAAGAGGACTTTATATAAAAGTAATTGAAATATTGTGTCATCTCCCAGTGTTGAGGAAAAAAATAAAATTTCCTGTCCCCTATAAAAGCCAACTCACAAGAGCCCATTGTACTGTAGTTTGAAGCCCTCCCCTTAGTTCAAACACTAAGAAATTGAGGTCCAGCAGTTAGATTTCTGAGACTGGGGCACAGGAATCCTGGCATCTTTCCTTGCCTCTGGGAGAGATCTTGGGCAAATCATTTTCAGTCTGCGTACCTGTCTCCCTATCTATAATATGGGGAAAATAATGCTGATCTCCTTTGTAAAGTACTTTGAATTATATGGATCATCAGCACTAAATAGTGCTAGTAGTGGTTTGAAACAAGTACAATAATCAGTTTTCATTACTATTTTATTAGCAATTAACAATGGCAACAGAAATTTGTTTTCCATAAGTATTAAGAGAAGATTTTATAAAGAATAAGGGAAAGCTCCAGAAAGCATTTTTATTCTAGGAGTGGGTGGGTGAGATTCTGTGGCCTGCATTGTGCAGGGGGTCAGACTAGATGATCAAAATGGTCCCTTCTGACCTTAAAGTCTATGAGTCTATGAGCATATATATTATTTTTAGGTCTGTTAATCACAGTTAATTCACATGAGTATAATTGTGATTAATTGCACGAGAACACCATTTGAAATGTAATTAATATTTTGGATTGTTTTCTACATTTTCAAATATATTTCAAAACAGAATACAAAGTGCACAGGGTTCACATAATTAGTTTTACTACAATAATTTGCACTATAAAAATGATAAACAAATACTGT
>CM057845.1:117646553-117671185 GCA_030068395.1 Apalone spinifera | reverse complement strand
AATCAGTGTCCACTCAGTGTGGACACGGTATTTCGAATTAGCAAAATGCTAATTCAAACTGCATTTTGTGTGTAGACACGTTAATTCGAATTAGCTTAATTTGGATTAACTATTTTGAATTAAGATAACTCTAATTAATGCTGTAGTGTAGACATACCCTTACATTGGTATTTTCTATCCTTTGAGGGCTTAAATATGTGACCTTTATGCTCTCGATGCCATTTCTTTCTTATTTCCCTATAAGAAATATCAGAATAGGACATTTGTGATGTAACATTCTTCCTGATCTTCATGTAATTATGTCATGACTCTTAAGTGAACTTAATTCTGAGAAAACCATCTAATTTGGACCGACATTTATTTTTGATGTTTCAGGAAATGCTGAATCATAAAACTGAAGTTATAGGAAAGCTTAGAGATAACTCTTAAATTCCTCACTATAACAGGATGCCTGAAGTGTAACCTGGACTGTGTGATTGATGAGTCCTCTGTCCCACCAGCATGGGTATCCCTTTCACAGTGTGAAGCTGTTGCTAAGCCACAAATCTCTGGCAGCTGCTCTGTTTACATAGACCTCCATGAGCAGAGACAGACCCAGCTGAGCTACACAAATGTTTCTCCCAGCCATTTATGAACCAACAATAGAGAGGTTTCAGCCCCTTCCCCTCAGCTCTCCAATCTTGCACCCCAGAACTGTGCCATCTTGCCCAGGTCAGAAGCTTGGTACGGGCATGACCCAATCTGCCCCTCCCTCAATGTGGAGAGGATAGACACTAACTAACCTTGTAATCTGAGCTGAGATTTCCCAAGCACTTCAACCCAAACATACTTTTCTTAATGAAATATAAAATCAGAAAGATAAATTCAGACTGCAGATTTATTTTATCAATTAAAAAGGATTTGAATCAAGCAGTTTTTTTCACTCTGAGAGATGATACAAATAAGTCACAGATCTTCAGTACACAGTCTGGAATTCTCCTCTAGCCTGGAGCCGCCTTCCTAGTTCAAAGTCTTTGCCTTTTAGATGTTTCTTCCAGAAATTGAGTTGCAAGGAGAATAAAACTAAGTGATTATGTCATTTTCCCCCTTCTGAGATCTCTGCTTGATATGTGGCTGTCCAACCCCATTGGTCAAGCAACTTCCATTGTCTACTTGTTTCTCTGAGAAGTCTTCTGGGATGGTCATTGGAAGTGCAGATTCCCTTTAATGGGCCATCGGCATGGCTGGCTACACCTTTGTTATACTTAAAAGGCTGGTAGTGAGTGTTCCGAACCTCACAACATATTTAAGAAACATATAAAGCATTACTTCGTAACTTCACATATGATAGCACATACCAACCAAAAAGATCTTAATGTTCAGCAGATGAGGACTTTTAAAGTGATACCTCATCAAGCATATTTCATACAAAACACATCCTGATTATACAGCAGCGGGGAATGCCAGGGTTCCAAGGTACTGTTTTGAGATCAGGGTACCATATTCTTCTTTCTTATGCCATCTTCATTTTGCCCCCCATGTAGCTCCTGACCATACATTGTAATGACCTCTCCTACATTTTGGCCTTGGCAGGTGAAAGACTATGGTCTTAAGAAAATATTGAGTCTCATCTACAAAGCAAAATTTTGTAGGTACAATCCCCAAAATAGACTCCTGCTTCATTTTCACCAACACAAAAGGAATTTGTGGTCAGTTGTACACAAAGGTTAGGTCCCATGATGAAATGTAATGTCTCTGGCACAGGCAGTGAAAGAAAGAAAAAAAAAACCTTGAGCACTGAGGTTTTGTGGTCAAATTCCATTAGAAGACACTCTGTCTAGGGATTCTCCATAATACATTTGGAAATACACTGGGTTTTGTGTTTAGAAATTGAATTGGCTGATAGCATTAGGGTTTTGTCACGAAATGTGGCAGTTTTGATTATAGCTTTCATGCTATAATATAAATCTGCTCCAAGCATGGTCACATGGCTCTGGTAAATAGTGTTTTTTCCCTTAAAGATTCATGCCTCTTTATAAAATGATGAAAGCAGTGAAAATAGTTTCATAGACTAGGGAAAATTTTGTTCATTAAGCATGCAAAAACCATGTTCCCACAATGGCAATTATTTAAAGAGTACTATATTTTGCTTTCTCAAAGAACTAAATAAACCTTGTAAGTTACTCATTGGAAAAAGTTCTGACCCTGCTCGAAAAATAAAGCATTGCACAGAACATGGATTCTCACATTGGCATAAGCTTTGTCTACCATCATATTTAACAATGCAGATCCCTTTCTTTGTTTAGGCTTTGAGGTTTTGTGTAGAACTGAGCAAATAATTGAATGTCTTGGTTCTGTGGCAGAACAGGAAAAAAAAATCATGTTGACCTGAAAAGAAATGGTTTTGATGTTTGCTACTGAAATATCAAACAAACAAAAAAATGCAATTGCAACCATGTTGATTCCAGGCTATTAGAGAGAGAAGGTGGGTGAGGGAGTATCTTTTATCGGATGAGCTACTGTTGGTGAGAGGGGCAGGCTTTTAAGGTTACACACAGCTGACGTTAGTCCAATAAAAGATATGAAAGCAAAAGGCCATTTCAGATCAAATAAAACAAAATATCTGTTTTATTTCAGGTGTGTTTTACCATTTTAAAAATAAATAAATAAATAAATCTAACTATATTTCAAAATAATGTCTTTTCAAAATATTTTTATCAGATGTGTTAAAATGAAACACTTCTTTCAAAATATATATCCAATATTATTTGCCTATTTTGGTCTAAATTATCAAATAGTTGTGGATTACCTGGAACTGCACTTTTCAGTAAATAAACTATTAATCTAAAAAAATTGCTTGGCTCTCATTACTTTTTTTGCTGGCTGGGGCTTCCCAAAGTAGGTCTACACTTCAATTAAACACCCATGGCTGGACTATTTCAGCTGACTTGGACTCCTAGAGATTGGGCTCCAGGCCTGTACATTTAAGGTGTAGATAGGCTGTCCTGTTTTTAAAGGAGCACTCCCATATTTAAGCCCTACTTTTTTTTTTAATGGGCAAATTGTCCCATGTTATCTCTCTCCCCTCACATCAGCACTAGTGATTCCTGCTGCTGGCCAGATCCTTGCATATATATTAATACTTGATTTAAAAAAAAAAGAAGTAAGGCGAATATTATTTTTAGAATACTTCAAACAACACATGTTTACTGCTAAGCAGACCTTAATATTTACTCCTTTTTTAACACATTACCTTTCAACAGGTACTCACTGGTCACGTGTTTAAATATTATTCTTATACATTTCCAAATTTTTGCTGTTGATAAAACTTTTTTTTTCCTGAAGATGCACAA
The DNA here is from genome assembly GCA_030068395.1 of Apalone spinifera. Lineage (NCBI taxonomy): Eukaryota > Metazoa > Chordata > Testudines > Trionychidae > Apalone > Apalone spinifera. The sequence continues at coordinate 117,667,853 of CM057845.1, read as the reverse complement.
AGCAAAATTTAGTTTCAGATGCTTGCAGCTTTCTTGAGTGTGTTAATCACTAAATGTAGTGACTAAATACTGTACATACAATTCTCTCTAGTGCTGGACTGCAGTGTGTCTATATTCTGGATACTGGGAGTCCACTATTGATGCACACATAGTAGCACACCAGTGTTATATTAACATAATATAGCAGTGCCTGAATGGTAGAGAGAGACCACCCAGCAATATCTTGGTTTCTGGGTGGGCCACTCTGACACTACTTCTTTCTTTTGAAGCTTAATTTTTAAATTGCTACCAAATAACTCAGGAGGAAAATCTGGTCAGAAAAGGGCAAATGATCTAATTTCAAAGCCACATCAGGGTGGGTCTAACATGGGTGGGTGACACAGTTCAGGATAAATATAAACCAGCTTGAACTTTCTTCAGCCCTCCCTCTGGCCAATCTGAAGTAAAACTCATTCAGGGTGTCAGAAAGGGTCACCCTGCCCCTTCGTGTGTCTAATCCTCCGTGTTCTTCATATTCAACCCTGAGGCTCCTGTGAGTTGCACCCCAGATCATATGAGTTATTGCTCTGGAATGCCCTGTCAGACGCACAGTACATTAACAGGATGCAGCACCGTAGGGAGCTGCGCCCCAAGGAAATCAGTTAGTGGTTCTGAGCTTCCATTTGCAAGTGGGGACAAAAGGACAAATGATTTTCCAACCTACTGGAAAAGGGAAATCAGCGGAGGCTCAGTGAGTGAGAAGGTCACTGGAACTTGGTAACGGTTTAGAAGGTCAATAACGGTTCAGTACAGATTAGAATCCAACATACTGGTGCTTAGCTGAACGTAAATTTCTCCCAGAGCTAGTTTTAAAGGCTTAATACTTGAGCATGCATTATAGCCAGGATTGCCAGTCCCCTGGGCAATTTTTTGGGGGGGAGGTGTCAGGGGTGGAGCTAGGGGCCGCCTTCAGTGCTGCCTGGACTGCATCATGGCCCCCTCCCTCTGAACTGCCCTCAGAGCCTCCTGGAGCATGCAGCAGAGCTCCTGGAGCTCCAGCAGTGAGTTAAAGGGCGCAGGGCTTTGGGCACTGCTGCTGCCACAGTAGCAGCAGTGATGGCCAAGACTCTGAGCCCTTGTGAATTGCTGGACTCAAGGGCAATTACCCCCTTACTTCCAACCACCATCGGCTGGCCTGATTATGGCTGTGGTTCTAATGCCACAGAATTTCCTCTGAGCTTCTGAGCCAGTCTTCAGAGAAGCCAGCCAATGGAACTCCATACATCCTGCATTTTTGATGAAGGTGGTTATCCATGGCAGGTCTTCACAGTGCTCTGAGGATGTAGCAAGTTGAAGTCACGGTCCTGAGGAAACATATAAAGACCAAACCCATAGGCTGTGTCCTGCTTAGATGATCTATGAAGATGAGGCGCCTTTAAAGCACATGTAGGGGATCACATTTAGGACAAATTATTTCCCTAGGCAGGTGGAGAAGCACTGGAATGAGTTACCTGTTGTGGTAGAATCTCCATTCCTAGAGGTTTTTAAGTCCCGGCTTGACAAAGCCCTGGCTGGGATGATTTAGTTGGGATTGGTCCTGCTTTGGGCAGGGGGCTGGACTCAATGACCTTCTGAGGTCTCTTCCTGCCCTATGATTTTATAATTTCAGCCCCTAACACAAGCTTTACCTCAGCCTTTGTTCCATTGTCCATACTCCTTAAATCTAAACTTCACCTAGGCTGTGTCTAGACTACAAAGTTCTATTAGAAAAAGACACGCAAATTGCAAACCGCAATTTGTATATCTTTTTCCGCTTTTCTTCTGAAAGAGGCTTTTCTGACAATTGGTACATCTACATTGGGCCCATTGTCATAAAAGAAGCCTCTTTCAGAACATCCCTTCTTCATTGTAGAATGAGGTTTACAGGGATGCCAAAAAAAGTGTCTGTTTTTCCAAAATATTTTGGATAAGCAGACTGTTCCTTGGCTGTGGCAGGAGTTTTCTGGGATACCTCTGGTATCCCAGAAAAACTCTGCAGTCTGGACATACCCTCGGAGGGAGGGAGGGAGGATAGAAGGAAGGAAGGAAACCCTAGTAGTTTGCTATTTGTTAAGGGCCTGGTTCTGTTCTCTCTTTTACCATGTGTATCAGAAGTAAGTCCAGTGAATTGTCACCGGTGTAAGTGAAAGTTAAACCTACGCATTGTGCTGCTTCTATTTCTGTGCTGTGTTCTTTTATGTGCTGCCTGTAAAGGGTACAAATTATCTCAGTTCATCTGTTGTTGCCTCTATGCCATGTTGTATTATTTCAGAGGCAGGCAATAATTACTGATGATGCCTACTCCTAATATTTGGCATTACCTTAAAGTTTCCCTCTGCAGAAAAGTTAACTTCTGGTGATCTGAAATTTTCAAACTTTTTAATGTTGTATTTAAACTTAGGTTAATATTTTTCCTCTTCCAAAACATTGATGCTTAAGTAATATAAGCTATTGCATATGTAACTATTGCTCATATGTTGCTCTGTAAGCTATTACATATGTAGCTGTTAATATTTAGTTCAATTTAATGTCTCACTAATTGAGCCTGAATTATGTTTTGGACTTTTAGGCAGGGGCTTAAATTTTAATAGGAAGCAAAAGTAATACATAACAGGCAATTACACAATTTTAATTCCCACACACATAGTCATGAACCATTACATTTTATCTGCAGTGTGATGACATTATGTATTATAGAAATTGGCAATATAAGACCTATACCAATACTTCAGTATGTGACAAGATTATTATTCAGTATACTTTATGTAAGGAAACCTTTGTTCCTTGAACCCAAACCAAAGCTTTGGGTTTTTAAATCCAATTAAATCATATTCCACATCAAAAGATGTTTGAATCCGTTATTAGCAAACGTAGTTATGGTGTAGTGATCAAAGGATGTTTTTATCAGTAGTGGGATTTAATCAAGCTAACACACAAATTGACATTAACAAGTAAGCCAATGCTAGTCAAACTGTTAATGTTATCAAACTCCAAATGTCAAGGTTTAAACCTCTATAAGGAAGGAAATTGAAAGTTAAGTTTGAAACTCCATCATTAGCCCATTGCAAAGTTCCTTAATATTGCAACACATAGTGTTATACTCTGTTTGAACTATATAGAGCTGGGTCTTTGCATTTATCCTCACTTATAACTAACTCATCCCTGGATGAGCCTATGAGTTCTACATGTGGAGTTTTATGAGTTTTCTTTTAGTGATGGGCATGCTTGTTTAGCTTTCTCATTCCTAACCTTGTTCCTAAAACTTGAGCTGAATCTGAACCAAAAATTTGAATAGGCTAGAAAACAGCTTAGCACTTCCCTCTTCTCACTGTCAGTGCTAATGCCAAACTACCCCATGAAATTCTGTTCTGGAGGCATTTCAGCTCTGGTCTCTTAAAGAAAGATAATTCTATGTTACTATGACATTTTCAGGCAGTAGAGTTTAGGATAGGTCCAGGGAAGTGCCTAGATATTTAGATGTATGCCCGGAAAAGCCTCCAAATTTCATACCACCATCTAACGCAGTCTAGATATACCCTTAGTCTCTATTATGAGTGTCTGTCCAAGCTCAGTTTATGCATTTTTGAATATCACTACATGAGTGTTCTATTACTGTTGTGTGACAAAAGCTAAATGTTTCTAGTGCCAAGAATTCCACTCCACTGTAAAGTAATCTTATCATCCAGTCATGGATAACTTTTCTCTCCATACTAGTTGGTCACATCTGCAAGAAGGTTGTTTTGAAACCACAGCCTACATATCAAACTTCCGGAAAGGGATGGGAAAAACCTGCCTTGGGGGCTTATTGTCTTTTAACCCCAATCACGTTCAACCCACAGACCTGACACAGTAACTCCCAGCAAACTGTAGGGATGCCATTGAAGCAAAGGCTGCTTCAGGGTGACTAAATTGGTCAACCTTCCATGTAGCATCCTCCCAGTCTGGATTACAATAGGCCCACATATAGTCGTGCACTTTTTGGACTCCCCCCATTCTTCTCAATTCCAGTAAAGGCTGAAGGCCAAGTCTCAGGCTACCAGATTTCTACCTTGATAGCCCAGGCCACAGATCGACACTGAGATTCCCAACAACATGCTGAAGGTAGTCTTCATCTCTTTATCTGCTGCAGTCTCTCATTGTACAGCTGGGTAGTGAGTGGGCATTTGTACTCATGACCACTATGGTGAGGGGCCAGTCTTCTGCGTCACTGCCTGTGTTGGGTGCACACACAATATGAGGTGTAATTTTTGCTCAGACTCTTGCCCACCATCTAGTTTCATGATCCAATGCTTCATCATCATGAGGGAGAACTGAAGGGTAGCGTAGTGGGCACTGGGAGTTTGAATTGCTTGGATTCATGATGAATAGAAGAGGCATTAATTTTGTTTTAATGACCAGAAAAGAAATACTGTAGCGAGGCTTCAAGCTGGGGATACAGAAATGTGACTCATTTGCAGTCTAGTGGGAGGTATCGGAATGCCTGTGATGACTTCTGAGAATACCCGATTGCTTGGAACTCAAAAGGTTGTCCTCCTGAATCCTGTCTCAGCGGTAGAATATTATCTTTGCAAAATGGGCAAAAATGCTGATCTACATAGTAATGCCAGGGTGTTTCAAACTCTATAGAGCAGGGTCTCAAACTCCTGGCCCGCAGGCCAGTCTAGGCCAGAACAATTGCACAATCCAGTCCAGGATTCCCAGTGAGCTGGGGGGGAGGGTGGCTACTGGCCCCCAAGACTTACCCCTTCCTGCCTTCACCTCAGCCTGACCCTAGCCCCTGAGCACCAGGCTTTGACAATCACCAGAGGACAGTAACGCCGTGCAGCAGCACTCCCTGTGGCGGGGAAGTAGAGCACAATGAAGTAAGGCACTCGCCGAATATGCTCTTCTTCCCCATAGCTCTTGATGCCATGAGGAATGTGGGGGGCTGGCTGCCACACAGCTCCCTTCAGTAGTCCCTGAAGCTGCATCCTCAGAGGACGGGGTGCCATGATGGGGAGAGGATGAGGTGATGGCTTAAGGGGGCAGGACTTGGGAGCCAGTAATGGACAGCTCCCCTCCGCCCCACTGGGAGTCCCAGGCCAGGTTGCATAATCGCCCCTAAAAACCAGGGGTGAGCCCTTCAAATCACCCTCCAGGGATACCCCAAGCTCTTTTGCCCCAAAACAGCTTGAAAAAAGAAAAGAGAAAGATAAGCTTCAGTTTCTGGTAGCTGACTCCTCAGTCTAAGACATGCAGATACACACAGACAGACCGACCTTCCAGGACACAAGAATCAAAACTTAAAAAGTGATTTTTATTACAAAACAAAAGATAAACCTGATAAAGCATACTTGGTTGCTAGATGTTACAGAGCAACTAAGGAAAACAAATTAATACACAGAGAAAAAACTCTAGGCACAATGCAAGGTAGTAAATGGGGGAAGGGAGGCATAGATTCACACAGAACAGTTCAAACCAAACCCCATCCTAAAAGTCAAACATCAGCCCTTTGTAAAATATAACTGGAGTTCCTCAGAGGAGGACAAGTGAATGTTGACATTTGCGAGTCTCATACACTAGCAGCTTAATTTTTTAATCAGGGGGAAGAACTTGTAGAAAACTACGCCATTATTCCTTGCACAAGCACAAGACTTTCCTCCAAACTCCTTTCCCAAGATCTCTAGTTTAGCTGGCTACCAGGGTATGCTATCAGAGTGGCACGAAGCTCCTGAAATGTTATGACCTGGCAGTGCTATGGCCCATCATGGGCGGAGAGTGACAAACTAATTTGAGGATCAAATGTGGATCAGTCAAATGGCAGCTTTTCATGCCAAATTTCAGTCAAATGAGAATTTTATGGTCTTTCAGAATTCAATTATGAGGTAAATGCTGTCAGATTCTTAAAAGCATAAGAATGGCCATATTGAGTCAGACCAAAAGTCCATCTAGCCTATTATCCTGTCTGCTGAAAGTGGCCATTGCCAGATGCTCCAGAGAGAGTGAACACAACAGGTAATCCTCATGTGATCCCTCTCCTGTACTCCATTTCCAGACAAACAGAAGCTAGGGACACCATTCCTATCCATCCTGACTAGTAGGCATTGATGGACCTAACCTCCATGGCTGTGTCTAGACTGGCAAGATTTTCCGCAAATGCTTTTAACAGAAAAGTTTTTCCGTTAAAAGTATTTGCGGAAAAGAGCGTCTATATTGGCATGGATGCTTTTGCGCAAAAGCACTTTTTGCGGAAAAGCATCCCTGCCAGTCTAGACGCACTTTTGTGCAAGAAAGCCCCAATCGCAGTTTTAGCCATCGGGGCTTTTTTGCGCAAAACAAATCTCAGTTGTCTACACTGGCCTTTTTGTGCAAAAGTTTTGCTCAGAAGGGACTTTTGCCCGAACGGGAGCAGCATAGTATTTCCACAAAAAGCACTGATTTCATACAGTAGGAAGTCAGTGCTTTTGCGGAAATTCAAGCGGCCAGTGTAGACAGCTGGCAAGTTTTTCCGCAAAAGCAGTTGCTTTTGCAGAAAAACTTGCCAGTCTAGACACAGCCCATGAGTTTAACTAGCTCTTTTTTGAACCCTGTTAAAGTCCGAATCGTCACAACATCCTCTGGCAAGGAATTCCACAGGTTTACTGTGTGCTGCATGAAGAAAAACTCTTCCTTTTGTGTGTTTTAAACCTGCTGCCAAATAATTTCCTTTGGTGACCCCTAGTTCTTATATTATGGGAACAAGTAAATAACTTTTTCTTATTTACTTTTTCCATACCAGTAATGATTTTATAGATCTCTATCATATCCCTCCTTAGTCCATGTCTTTTTAATCTCTCTTCATATCGGACCCGTTCTAAATCTCCTAGAGTTCTAATCATGCTGTTGCACTCCCAGTACAAAACAAAAGTTTTCTTTCTTCCTATGGCTTATTGGCTTTTCTCTTCATCTTTTATTTTTCTGGGATTTTAGGCAGTCAAGAAAAGTCCTAAATGTCTAAAACCTCTAATTGACAGCTATCTTGCTGGTAAGGAGATCAGGAAATTTTATTTGGTCAAAGTACCCAAACTGACCAAAGGAAAGAGTTTACGCTTGGCACTGACAAAAGAAAAGTTCAGTGAAATTATTCCTAATCCAAGTACGCAAACCACAATCTGCTGGAGCCAAATCTGAGACATAGAAATGGTACAACAGTTTGACCAGTTTGATTGAGACGCGTTTTCGCTACAGATAAAAGTATTTGTACAAATTATCTTTGTTGTTTCAATTTCTATGCCCCAGAAAAGAGAGATATGCTTTAAGAGTTAAACATTTACTGTTTGGTTTTGAAAATGAAGTCATTGACAAAATGAAGTACTTGTTGCTGGGATTTCTTTAACAATTGCGTTTGCAAGGCAGTGATGATTAACCAACGTAATAAAAAACCCATTGCTATAACCAAGGCATAAATATATTCAAGACATTAAGTAAGGGAGGAATTTGCAGTACTATAATTTGATGCACACACCAAAACGTTGGTACAGCTTTGTCTGCTGTTGATGTTTTATTTTTGTCAATTTATGAACTGTGAAACATAGAATGCAACTTTGACATTTACAGTCCATAGGAGAAATAATTAAATTGCTTACACCCCATTGCACACCCAGAACATTTCTCTTTGTTAATATTAAATTATTTCACATCATGGTAACTGAATGGGTGGGGGGGGGGACGACATTTATTGGTATTATTAAGTAAATTACCTTTAGACATTGCAAAACTTCTCTGTCCTGTTGCCATGCCAGCTTAGACATAGCCTGACCTGGCATTGTTTCAGGGCATACGTTTTTATTCTCTGAGCTCTTACTGTTGGAGCTGTCTGAGACGGTGGTTGCCAATTTAATGCCTGCTCACCACTCACTTTGAGGCTGTGAGCCAAAGGAACTCAAGTCTGACCCAGATGGTAGTTCTTTTTTCCCCTCAGGAATAAAACTACCATTTGTTTAGGAACAAGAGCTGTGTTGGGTTTATAATGAGGCATGTTAACGTCACTGAGATCTTTAAAATATTTTAACAAGCCATCCAGCATCAGGGTATTATGCATATCCAATAGAGTTTGCAAATCCATACACTACACTTTTAGCAATATTACAGTAAACAGAGTATGAAACCAATATGTTTTGAACGTTAGCCCTACACAAAGTGGAATTAGGGTGCATTTTAAAACACAGCGAGACAGAGGGGCAGCTTCCATTTTGACCTAGGCATGTAACAAGATATTTAAGTTTCTTTAACTCGTTCTAATCATAAGTGCAGCCTGTGTAACTCACTTTGGAAAGTTATTTTAAGGTCCAAAACTTAAGGAGATAGAATGAACACTGGTATCTGAAATGACAGGCTTAGTCTTTTCTAATTATGTGCCTCTGTTATCTTATGGCATATTTTAAGTGACCTCATAACTGTATCTTTCAAGTAATTTCTTTACTCCAGGAATGGTATCCAGTAGGAAGGCAACTGTAACATGTTACTGACAGAAGAAATTTACTTTCAGGCTATTTTCCCTTTTAGTCTTGAATAAGTGGTCAAAAGTTCCTATAGTTTGCAGGTCCTTTGATCATATTCACCCAGATGCTTTTCTTAGGGACAAAAACTTTCCTACATTTCTGTGAGTGGAAGGGAGAAAAGGTGTCAAGTGCATGGCACAGAAGAGTAAGAGAGAAAAGTAGTGGCTCCTTGGCCTGGCCTTGCTATCACTGATAGAGACATCCATTCCTGCAGTTGCCCTGTAGTGATTCCCAGGGAAGGGATAACTGCTTTCTGGTATCTTCCCCACGTGATAATGTCCCTTTTTCCCTCATCCCTTTTCTAGAAAATAAGTATGTATGATTACAAATATTGTTGATGCAATAAACATTCTTTTATTCCTTTTCCACAAGTTCTTTGAGGAAGAGCTGAGAGAGAGCACACATTTTAGCTCCAAAGATAGTGAAGCTATAAAAGTGTAGCAGCATAGTCTCTCTAAACAGATTGCTCTGATCTCGAATGGATCTATTTAGTTACTGAAACCTGTGGGGGAAAGCCTCATCCTTCTAAGCTATCAGTTAGAAACCTCACAAGTCAAACCTGATGGAGTTTGCAGCTTCATAGAATGATTGGCTTATACTTCCTAGGCTGTACTATAATTTTTAACCATGTTTGTGGCCAGTTAGAGCTAAATCATTGGTTTCATGTAGGTTTTGTTGACAACGGGTTAATGCTCTGTTAGTTCCTGTCTGCATGGGAAAGTTTTACAAGTTATACTAGTGTACGTTCCTAAAGCCTACAGGTCCTTTGATCATATTTCCCTAGCCACTTTTCCTAGGGACAAAAACTTCCCAACATTTCTGTGAGTGGCAGGGAGACTCCCTGTTGGATTCAATCACATTGGATTCAATTTGGAAGGATGATGTACAGTGAATATTTAAAAATGAATAGTCCTGTCAGTCTTCGAGACTAAATATATATAGTATCATGAGCTTTCATGGGCAAAATCCATTTCATCAGATGATGAGCTGGAGAGGAATAAAAGTAACCACGTTATTTATAACAGAAGAAAAAAGGAACATGACAATTGTAGAATGGGTGCCAATGTGGCTAATTAAGAGGGCTGGAAGTGTCCCAGACTTAGCTTTTGATGTAACAATGAGGTGTTAGAGGCAGGGAAGATTGGCTTTATAATGTGATACCCAGTTAATATCTTTGTTCAAGCCCAGGGAAACTGTATCAGATTTGCAGATGAATATCAATTCTGCACTCTTTCTCTGTAATTGACTGGTGAGATTCCTTTGTGAATATTTCGAATAACTTCCTTTTAGACTGTGGAATGATGTCTTGGAGAAGAATGTGGAGTTTCCTTTCTTTTTTAACATTTAAAATTAGACTTCACAAAACACAAGAAATATACTGTAGAGAACCAGCCAGAAATTGGATGATAATACTTCTTAGTTTTTTTCCATAACTGAGTGTCTGGCATTCTTAGGATTTTACAGTTTTGTTTATATACTTTGGTGGATGGTTTTATTCCCTTTTTCTTTTTTCTAATTGTATGTGTCATTAATTTCTTCAAGTGACTTCCTAATTCATACATTATCAAACAAGACAAACAACAAATTCAAACTCTAGTGTTTCTAGGAGAGAGAAAGATGTTGTTCTTAGATCCAGGGTTTCCACAGGATGCCGTAAAAAGACTGAGGTTTTATCTAAGCACTGTTGTGTAAATAAAGCTGTTGCCCACTAATCATAGTTTGATATTGAGTTAATGGAAAGCAGAGCAGAAGGGGAGGGGAAGAGTTACAGGAAAACGTTGCCACCATTCATGAAAGACTTTTCACTATTCCATAGAACATTCTTGTTTCCAATCATATTTTATTTTGACATGGATAAGATTTTTTTTCTGGAAGTGATTTATTTAGAGAGTAAGGGTACGTCTACATTGCAACACTATTTCAAAATAACTAGTACTATTCCAAAATAAGTTAGTCCACGTCTACACAGCAGGCTGTTATTTCAAAATAGCGTCAAACTACTGTCAAGCTGTAGGACTTCTGACTCCTACTCCTGTAACCCTCATTGTAAGGAGGAATTCCCATACGAGGAATAAGGGAAGTTGGAGGAAGAGTGCTTTATTTTTAAATAAGTGCTGTGTAGACGCTCCCTATTTCTAAATAAGTGCTGTGTAGACGCTCCCTATTTCGAAATAACCTACGTAGTTGACATAGCTCAGTTTGCATAGTTTATTTCGAGTTAAGCCTTGCTGTGTAGACGTACCCTAAGGGAAAAGCAAGAATAATTCCCTGCCTTTACATATTGACCTAGGTAGTTTGGTAGGAAGTTCATAGAGAACCTCAAAAATAGTGGACTATTTCACTTTCCTAAGTTTACAGAGTAGCTGTGGAACACTCAAAATATGGGAAACAGTTAAATGTGTATAAAAAGAATTCTTTGCAATTAGATAACTGCTTTCATCTGAAAATTTCCAAGTACTCTCACTTGTGTGTAATAGGAATCTATTTGTATTCCTTTTTACAAATGGAGTATTTGGGGCACAGAGAAGTAAAGGGAAACCATTTCCTGGCACGTCTTTTGCCATAAAAATATAAACAAGGTTAATTGGCCCATCGACTGCTAACTAAACTGAAGTTGACTGTTACTTTTAATGAGAAATTCTTTGCTTGGATTAGTAACATCCATCTTTGGAAATGACCAGCTTATGCTATTATGGGTTCTATAGCAAAGTCACGTTATACTTTATCACGCTTAATTTTACTGGGATCTCATAGATCATGTCTCATGGAGAAAGAAAGACGTCCAGTATTAATAGAAACCCCAATCCACGATAGCCTCCATGGGGCTGATTCTCCGATCCCCGGTGCCACTTCCCTACTGAATTCCCAGCACCACCCAGGCGGAAGCCATGATCTGCAGTGCCCCCCTCCCTGCATTCCCAGCACCCCTCAGGCTGAATCCCTAATCCCCAGCACACACCCCCCCCCCAGGGAGAAGCCCCAATCCCCAACATGCCCTCAAACTGGGCAAATCTAGAGGGTGCTGGGGATGCTGCCCCCCAAACTTCAGTGGAAGTACAGGACAGTCACAGTAACAGACGCACACATCTTCCCTTCCTGTCCCCCTGGCCAGTTTGGAGGCAGGAAGCAGGAGGTGGGCAGTGAGGGGCAGCTGCTCCTCTGGCTCATGCCTTGGTGTAAGCAGGGTGCTGTTCCTTCCTCTGCTGCTGCTGCTATGGGCGGTTGAAGCTGCCAATTAGCTCCCAGCCCCCTTTTCTTACACAGCCGGTAAGAGCCACAGGATGGGGGACCCATCCAAGGCTGGCAGATACCTCAGAGAATATGGGCAACTGGGGAGCCCTCCTGGCACACAGCCTCGATCTGGCCACACAGAGCCTCTACCTACCCCATCCCTACTCCCTGAGCTACCCACCTGCCTGCACACAGCCTCTAGCCCTGTGGTTCTCAACTGGTGGCCCATGGTGACTTTTTCGGTGGTCCACAGGAACATTGTCCAAAGTCACACGGCATGAGCAGGCACCGCCATTAGGCTGTTTTACACCATGTTCACAAGCACGCGGTGTGTCATCCATAGAGTCACCTGCAGGAGGAATTTTTGGATCTGAAAAATTATTTTGCGGCTCAAGATGTGTACCAGCAGTCTACCATAGAGAAATTTTGGGCCAGCGTGACTGGGAGTTACCCAAATCTGTCAGCACACGCAGTCAGATTTCTTTTGCCATTTGCATCAACTTATATGTGTGAGACTGGATTTTCATGTTTGTTGCATGTTAAGTCCAATCAGAGGAATCAGCTTGCAGTGGAAAGCGATATTCGTTGTGCATTATCAAGTACCACTCCAAACATTGAAAAGCTTGTCAGTGAGAAGAGAATCCAAAAATCTATTAGTAAGAAATAAATTTCAAATCAAAATGTTCGTTGTCTGCTCTTTTTTATCATGTCTCAAAAAGGAGGTCGTCCACGAAAATTTTTTGATTGGCCTCGTGGTCTGTGGACTGAAACGAGTTGAGAACCACTGCTCAAGCCACTCCTCTTTCTAATCCCTGGGCTACCCGCTCCCTACATCCTGAGCAGCTGTTTTCAGATTTTTTGAGCTGAGTCCACCCCCCGGCTTTGAGTCATATTTTTGGTTGCCCCTCCCCCCACCATAAACAAGACAGGCTGTGTGGCCTACTGGGGTAGAGGTGACACTTTCTCCTTGAACATACTGTATGGAACTGGCTTGAGCCTGCTGCCCCCAAAATAGAAGTCATACTACATCCAGGTAGAGAAAGGGTTACAGCCTAAATGGAACTTGGATCCCTTCAGTCTGGGAGTTATGTCTCTCTGCTTCCTCCTGATCTCTGAGCACCTTATGATCAAACCCTACAGTCACTGGACTGGTGATGCATGGGGGTAGCAAGAGGAGGCATGTACACCCCAAAACACCATAGGCAAGAAGGTCAAGCGGACAGCGAACAGGTGGCATGCCCAGACTCTCTGGGCATCTATGGGGACTAGTGGGCACTATTGTTGCCAATGAATGTGCGAGGCCGTAACTCCTGCTGCAGGCACTGGACCCCGCTGCTCTAGATGGCATTGACTGGGGAAAGAGGTGAGGCAGGAGTGGAACAAGAGCGGGCAAGGTGCGGGGCCTGGGGAAGAGGACTGTTGTCCTGGCCTTTCCCCAGGCTGGATGGAGGTCACGTGGCAGGTGCCCCTTGTCACTACTTACCAGTTGAGCCTGCCTACACCTTTGCCTGAGGCTCTTATAGTATGTTTGGGAGAGTACTGCATCGTTCTGATTGACTGCCATTGTTTGTTTGTTTTAGTTAGGCACAACTCTGAGAAAAGAATATCAAGTGGCTTGCTTCTACAGAAGTAGATGTGAAGTCACTGGACCTTTTGAGAGTCAACGGAATTCAAAATGGAGTCACAAGATTAGGGTCGCAGGCTACCTCAAAAATGCACAAAAAGAACATTTCCCAGTACCTGAGAGAAGGGTGCTTTTTATCTTTAACTTTGGCAGCTAGTATTACAAGGTGAATGATGGGACATTGTTTGCTTTACCTAACAATTTCACCAAAGCCATTTACATGTAAATTAAATAAAAATTAAAGAGCAATTATTCTCTTGCAGTTGCTTGAAAAAAAGACATTTCATTTCTATGCACATTTTTTCCCCTTTGCTGTGACCTCTTCAGGATCTGTCACTGACCCTTTCAGTGTTAGACAAAAATGAAAGCCCAGTCACATGACGAGATATGCCTACCAACCGAGTGATTAGAAATAAATCCCATCAGTCTTGATAAGTTATGAATCAATGTGCTACAACTTTTTCTCATGTAGCCAAAAAAACCCCTTCTATTTTAGCCTTAGATCAGCATATTCTTATTTTGCTGATGTAATTTAAAAGCTCGATCTCAAATTTTAGTGTAGAAATACAGGCTGACCTTCATAACAAGAAAAAAATAAAATACTTCAGAAGAGCATGGAGATGATAGAGCTGCTAATGTTTAAAATGAACAAGTGCTGATTTCCAGTGTTGTGTTTAGATGAGACTTCTACTACAAGAAGATGAGTTCCAGCATGATATTCAGAGGAGCTGCCTTTTGGCTTATATTTCATCACATAAAGAAAACACTACAAGTTCTAAATTAAAATTGTTTCACTTATCTTACTACTAATGTAAATAGGTTTGCTTTGCTTGGAAAAGAAAAAATACCCATAGATGGAACAAATATATGTTCCAATATGAGAGGAAATCACTGTTACTCTATTCTCATTTATTATTGAATTATATACTGTTTGGGAAAATGCAGTGAAGAAAGCATATTCTCACTTAAAAGAAGAACATTTTTTATGCAGTAGAGTTCCTTATCTGGAAAGATTTCCAATTGTATTATTCATTGTTAGGTAAACAAAAGTGAGTTAACTAGCTTTGATTGTGTTTAGCAGTATTTTATAGGATGTAGATTCAATTCACTACATAATTTCAAATTATCATCTTTTGTTTAGATTCTTTAAATAAATGTTCAGCTAAAGTGATAGAAGTGAACTTGAGTGAAATGAAAAGGAGGCATGGTAATGTGGAAAATCAGACTTGGAAATATCATCTGTTGGTTTTCCTTGAAGATCACTAATTACGCATTTAAAACTATTTCTTTCATTTCAGTCTGATTCCCTAGGTGTTTGGGGACTTGCCTTATACTTGCAACATGCAGCATGATTTGTTCTTTCTTCCCACAGTGGAATCTGTCCTTTCCCTCTTTCACACAGAGACATAGTGCTGTGTTAAGTGCTTAAAACGTAGATGTATAATGTGACTGCATTTAGAAACTGCTGTCATCATCACCTATTTTTGAAAAACATAGAATTGCAACGAATGGTTTCCATTAAAAAGTTGGGTTTTTCCCTGGATACCGAATGACAGAATCTTTAATGCTGCCTATTTGGCCTATATGGAAATAGTGTAGTGTTATGTATATCATTAATGTTAGTAACTTACTTTTGAAAGTCATCACTATATATCTAGAAGAATAATGACTGCTTGTTTAAATCGTGTGTGTGTGTGTGTGTGTGTGTGTGTGTGTGTGTGTGTGTGTTTATGTTTAAACTGATTTTATGTTGGATGTTTTATACTTTGTTTGATATTATTTATAACTGTTTTAATCTACATTAGCTTTGAGTTCGGTATTGGATTACATTTCCAAAGCAGAATAAATCCATCCTGATATAACAGTACTTTGCATTTCAGTAGCACATTCTATTCAGAGATCTTAGAGTGCTTTGTATTAATAAGACTTCTTGTACCCCTGTGAGGTATCATAGTTTAAGTGGTATTACAGATGGAGAAAATGAGGCACATACATCTGCAAAAGCAACGAGGAGTCCTGTGGCACCTTAGGGCACATCTACACAGCAGGGCAAAAATTAAATTAAGATACGCAACTTCAGCTACATGATTTTGACTTCAGCTACGCAGTTAGGAACACTCATCCTTTGACTTCCTTTCTGCCTTATGGAATGAGGAGTACAGGAGTCAGAGTAAGAAGTCCCCCAGCTCGACATTATTTTGAAATAATGGTTTACTGTGTAGATGCACATTTTGTTATTTCAAAATAAAACTGCTGTGTAGACATACCCTTAGAGACTAACAGATTTTCAAAAAAGAAATAAGGGAAACATTTTCCATTATAAATTCTTCATGAAATTCTTTTCGTGCTTTTCAACTGGCTCTAAATATTTGAGGCAGTATGGCAGAAACAGGGCCTCCAGCCTACACTGTCCTCTTTCATCCTTTCTCCTTGCTCTCTTTTTGAAGTATGTCAGCATCTATTATTGAATCAGGCTAGCAGATCTAGATTATATCCACATTTCAACAAAGCAATGTTTAGTCAGTTGCATTTCTTGTAAGGGGGAAATGGCATAGTCTTCATTCTCCATACAATTGTTGCTATCTCCTAACTCTTTTGACATTCCCCTGGAAAACTTTGGAAGTATTTTCAGTGTGTCCTTTCCCTAATACTAACATTTCAAATGTCCCATTGATTATGCCTTCCTCTTAGTCAGTTTAAAATTCCATGTGAATAGAGCTTAGTTCACTTTTTCCATTGTCCTTGTCTGGAGAAGTTAAGCAGAGTGTTTCTCTTTAGGAGCAGACTAAGATACAATTGAAATTTTCTTCTGATTCCTAACCTTATTCTCCTCTGTACCAAGTATGAATTAGTGACAGATTAATGTTCACCTGACATTTAGTTTACCTGATAAGCATATAAGATAGGAATTTGTTTTTGCCATCTAGCTGACACATTTGCAAATAGAATCGCTGCGTATATTTTAATTATAGGTATTAAGTCACTTTTTGGATACCTTTATTAGTATTAGTTTTATTTTATATTGATATGCAGTTCATTTCTAGTGTATTTCCACCCTGTTTTAACAGTGTCTGTACCTTCCCTGGTTCCTGTAGACTGCTAAAAAAATGTAGTAAGATTTTTAGAGGTGCACTGATGGTCTTTGCAAAGTATCATTTAATGTATATTATTTTATTTTGGTACCAGTTTACCTTTATAACAGTTTGTTCTGAAAAGTAAACAGAACCAGTGTTCGTTGAAATGAATGGAAAGTCTGTGGGTAATTAGCAAAGGGTACGTCTATGCAAAACCAATGGCTCTGAATCTCAAAGCCTGAGTCAGTTGAGTTGAACCTGTGGGGCTAAAGACAGTAGTGAAGATCATAGAATTATAAAACTGGAAGGAACCTTAAGAGGTCATCAGATCCAGTTACCTGTACTCATGGCAGGTCCAAGCATAATCTAGACAATCCCTGACAGCTGAGTGTCTAATCTGCTCTTTAAAATCTCCAGTGATGGTGATCCTACAGTCTCCCTTAACCATTCTGACAGGAAGCTTTTCCTAATGTCCACCCTAAACTGCCCAATCTGCTGTTCCCTCTGGAGCTGGAGGCTGAGTTCCGCAACTGTTCCTCTCAACAATTTTAGAGTCCAGGCTCCAGCCCAAGCAGAAATGTCCAAGCTGCTGTTTTTAGCTCTCCAGCCCACATCCCATGAGCCCAAGTCAGTTGACCCAGTCTCTGAGACATGGGACAGTGAGGTTTATTTTGCAGCGTAGAGGTCCCGCACGGAACTGATCTGGGGAGCAGTTCCATTAGCTTTATCTTATGACCAAGTGAGGCAAGATTAATCCGCTGCCGCTGAATGTGTGTGGATTTTCAAAGCTCTGTGCATAAAGACTCCAGCAATGATGAGCTTTCAGAAGAATATTGTAAAATGGTAATTTGTACCTGAAACAAAAGCTTTCTAAAGTACCCTCTTCCCTTAAAGCAGTGATGAGCCACCTAGGCTAGTGAGTGAGCCTTGTGAGTGGCGTCGCTTCATCTCAGTGGGCCGTAGGATTATGGCGACTGAGATGCTCTTCCAGGATGTGGTAATTTTGCGAACTGTACTTGCATACCTGGAATTTGCAGGGTATGACGATTGAACCACAACAGCACTTGATTGGCTGCACAGAGATGCACGGCTGTCAGAGTTAATGATGGGTGCAATCAGCATGCACCTCGCCTTGCTGATCGTGCATGTCACTTTAATAATACCACTAGGGGAAAAAACAAAATGGGCAGAAACGAATGGAATCTGGTAACCCTGCGTGGAGGCAACGGTAAACAAAATGTCTCACAGACCCAGGGCTGGCTCACAACATTTTGGCACCTGAGGAGGAGAGCCCAAATGACGCCCCCATGCCCCCTCGCTTGGGCCAAAACTTTGAAAGGTCTTAATTCTGCCTTCTTCCTGTTCTACTCCTCTCATGGTACTGCTCTGCTACCTATATATGCACCAGCAGCAGACACAATTTTCTACACTCTGGGTCCCAGTGTACACACAGTCTGGCACCTGGGCGGCCGCCTCAGTTTGCCTCATGGTAAGGCCAGCCGTGCATAGACCATACACGTGTTACATGTGGCCTTGGGCTGCAGGTTGCCCACCACTACATTAAAGGGCAATGACAAAAAGTGTCTTTTTGCAGGGTATAATGCATTTTTCTAGGGCTTGTAGACTGCAGTCTACTCTTTTGCTGCCTCGCTGGCTCTGACCAGAAGCTTATGTTTTATTTCATGCTGTTGTTTCATTAAACTGTTGTTTCTTATGCAAGTATTGTTCGTTTTATACATCACTGCATCATTATTCTGCTGAAGAAGAATTTTCTTTAATTTTCAGTACCTCCTTTTGTGGCTGCCCCATCACGTTACACTGGCTAGATTTCCTTGCAGCTCCCTCAGTATTTGTTGAGAAATGTTCTCACACCCACTTAGGAGCTGCCTAATTGACACCAGGGGTGTGATTGCAGCTCATGTACAAATGCATGAGCTATATTTAACCTATCTAGCGTGGGCACTCAAGCAGTGAAGTCATGGTAGCACACGTTTTAGCATAGGCTAAACCACAAGTAATCACCCAGGGTTCTGGATGTGCTTGTACTTCAGAGGTTTCACTGCTTCGATAGCTAGCTAGTTAAAGCTTGTGCAGGGAGCTATGTTTATACTGTGAGTGTGATTGTAACAGGAGACATGCTGCTCTGTCAGATTGCACAATCACAGTTAATATCAATTCAGGCATGTGGCTCTGAAATACAAATACAGACATTTAGTTTTCAAACACATGGTTTGTTCAAGTTTTCCTAAACGAAAGGGTAGATTCTGTCCTGTGCCATTATTTCACCTGGTGCAGAAGTGAATTGGGAGGGAAATCATGGATCCACATAACTGCTCACTTATTCTTGGGTCCACTACCAACTTAACTGAGGCTATGCCACAGCTTTTGTGTGGAAGAGGACAGGCAAATGGCACACTCATTTGCATATCTTCTTCCGACTCTTTTTGCGGAAGAGGTTTTGCTGATAAAAAGCCCTGTGTAGACGGGGCCATTTGTCAGAAAAAAAAAACCCCTTTTTCACAAGGTCCCTTATTCCTCAAAAATCGAGGTTTATAGGATCTTGCGAAAAAGGGTTTTTTTTCCCATCAAATGGCCCCACCTACATGGGGCTTTTTAGTGGCAAAACCTCTTCTGCAAAAATTATCGGACGAAGATATGCAAATGAGCGTACCATTTGCATATCCTCTTCCGCAAAAAAACGAAAACAAAAAAAAAAACCCGCAGTGTAGGCATAGCCTGAAAGATGACAGTAGAAGTTATCCCTCTCTTCCCTCAGACGCACCTAGGATGGTAGAAGTGGAAGGTCAAACACTAGTACAGATGCATTAATTTGAAGTTCCCCTATGTAATGGGAATTCTCAGTGCATTTGAGGCTGGATAACAGCCACTTTTATGCCAGCTGAGATGTGCAAAGGGGTTGTAACAAGCCTTGAGAACTTGAGCCAACGAGTCTAATGAAAGAGCTATGAACAATCGTGGTTTTAATGTTAGAGCCCATTCTGATGTATCACATCAAATCAGTATCTGAGGACTTTGGGGAATACCTCTTCCATTTCACAGACTAATAGGCTGTGTCTAGACTGGCCCCCTTTTGCGCCAAAGGCATGCAAAGGAGGCCAGTCGCAATTGCAAATGAAGCGGGGATTTACATTTTCCCCGCTTCATTTGCATGAACATGGCTGCCGCTTTTTTCCGTCTTGGAGCTTTGACGGAAAAAAGCGCCAGTCTAGACAGGGCTCTTGCGGAAAAGAAAGCCTTTTCCGCAAGATCTCTTATTCCCTTTAAAAAAAAGCAGATCACCCCAGACCCAGGGCATTCTGTTCCCCATTGCCATGGAGAAGCTGGACGCAGTGGGTCAGAAGAGGGGGGTGAGACAGAGCAGAACAGGCTGTCTGGTCACTCCAGATCCCATAGCCACGGTGAGTGCAGGGGAAGGGGGCGACCCCTACTGCTGTCCCATAATACCCTGGCTTGCATTGCTTGGGAAGGGGATGGAGCAGGGATATGGCATGGAGAAAAGGATAGAGCTGGGGCAGGGTGGGATGAAGCAGAGGCAGGGCAGGAGTAAGGCCTGTGGCAGGGGGGTGTCCCTGGGCCTGAGGGCCTGGGGTGATGTTGTCTCAGGCCATGTATCCCCCTATGGACAGCCCTGATCACAAGAAGTCGAAGAGGCTCCTTAACTTTAGCCTTGCAGTAGGGCTTGTATCATAAGGAGGGCTGAAGAGAACTTATGAATACAAGGGGCAAAACCAAAAACATTAATAAACAGAGTTGTCTGTGCAGTGTTTTCTGCACAGAGTAAAAACTAATGGCTAATTTGCTCTCAGTGAGCTCATATTGTTTTTTCTCACCAATTTCTAGCTAAACAAAGCACATGGTTTTGTAGACGTGACATGCTGTGTGTGTAATCCAAGGCAGCCAGGACGTTCATGTCATTTTATTCTATCTAAGAGCTGCATTGCCATGTAGAGCCATTGGCATAAGATGTGCAGCCTTACTCTCTAATGCGCTGCTGACCGAGAATGCAGTAGGCAACCATTATCTGTGAATGCACGTGCAATGTTTTTGTCATTATTCCTTTTACTCATCTCTATGGAGGAATCAGTGTGGTGTCTTTAGTGCATCATCTACTCAGTGTGGATCATCCTGTTGTTAACTTGAATGTGATACAATATACCCAGTTCCAGTTGTCCCGGAACAAAGACAGCAAAACCATCAGCCAAGTTTTACAGAGACAATTCTGCTTTCAGAGCTCCAGCTAAAATAGCCATGTCTCAGCACATTCCCACTTCCTCTCCCCCAGCAGCAGCTTCTCTGTCAGTTTCCCATGCATGCCCTGTTTCTAGTGTGTGTCTGTGCCATGTCTAGATGGGGGCGGGAGGGAAATCCCACCATTGCTACCACTATTTCAGTGAGCGGAATTCATGTTGTTGTAGACAAAGCTTTCATTGCTGCCAGTATTTCTGCCACTGTCCTTGTGTTGTGTGTCTTAAACCCACCCCAAACACACACACACGCACCACAAAATCCTTTTGTTTTGGGTCTGTTCAGAATATTACTCACTGTTGTCTGACACCGGTTTCTGGTTGCTGAGCAAGTTAGCTTGTCCCTAATCACTTAGCTTTTTACCATTATTCTTCTCAGTTGTCTTGCTAGGAAAGGAGGAACCATTTCATCTTATTAGATTCAGATGGCACTTCTGCTTTTTGCCACAGGCTACGTCTAGACTGGACCCCTTTTCCGGAAAAGGGAGGCAGATGAAACAAGTTGGAATGGCAAGTGCAGCGGGGATTTAAATTTTCCCTGCTCCATTTGCATGAACATGGCTGCCGCT
>CM057845.1:117635867-117646453 GCA_030068395.1 Apalone spinifera | reverse complement strand
TGCAAATGGAGCAGGGAAAATTTAAATCCCCGCTGCATTTGCAATTCCGACTTGCCTCCCTTTTCCGGAAAAGAGGTCCAGTCTAGACGTAGCCACAGAGTGTAGAGAACCCCACCACTCTGACATTAGGAGGTTCTTTTGCCAAAGCTTTTGGGTGAAATCCTGGCCCCAATGAGCATGTCAACACAGCAGCTGGGAGGGGTGAGTCCCGGGACGTGCAGACAGACTTGCACTAGCTTCTCTTGAGCCAGTGCATTAGCAGTGTGGATGTTTCACCCTAGAGGTGGTGGCTTGTCGGTAGTAACTTTACAAGGGGAGCCAAACAGACACAACAGTTACAATATTAAATAATGCAAACATTAGGGCTAACCATAGCTGATCACATAAGGCAGAGTCAGGTGGCTGTATCTGAAGGGCAGGGTTGAGAGACAGATCAGTCTCACCACTCCTTGAAGCTTGGACTGATCGGGATTGCCAGATGGTTATGGTAGCTGGGCATCTAGTTTGTTGAAGACAAGCAGAGCAGAGCCCCCAGCGCAATCAGTGAGGAGAAGACAAAGTCCCAGTGGAACTAATGCAGATTTTAGATCCAGACATCAGAACACTTTACCTGAGCATGGGTAGGAATTTCTGTAGGGAGACAGCAATGGTTCAAGGGGGGCACTGGGTTTGTTTATGGGAAAACAGATGGTTCAAGGGAGTATTCTAAAGTTGTTTTGTTTAGCCTAGACAATAGAACTGATCATTCCTGTGGATGGGTGGTGTTCCTTGAGAGAGCTCTGCAGTTAGGCAGTTTCAGTATTTTGGATATCAATTACTCAGATTGGTCTGATATGTACTGGATTTGGGTGTAAGCGGGCATTGATTCATTGGCATCCGGAGCAGAGATTTCCCACCAGGCAGTGCTTTCCTGCTTTTTTGTATCCCCTATTTCAGTGCAGTTCTTGCTCTGGAAGTGCCATTCTCCATGCTAATGTAGATGTCTGTCTGTTCTATCTTTCATGCAGATGAGACTAGGGGTGTTTCCTTAAGCATATCACCCTTGTCCAAAGGGGTTTAGGTCTGTCTTCCTCTGCCTTTTCATTGCTTTGTCTTTGGTTCAAGCAGAGGCTTGAGGGGAGGGGTGTCCTCCAGGAGCACCATGAATGCAGAGTTGGTAGGTAAGAGTGGGACAGAAAATGGGAGGAGTGACAGTTTATGTAGCTGGTTCTCAATTTTATTATTCAGGCATGGAATGAAATACCTGATCTGCCTGTTCATTTTTCATAGATTTCAGACAAGACTTTAATCCTGATTGATTTCCCCACTGCTCATTGGTCTATGGAGTCTTTGATGATGGTTTAATGAACCAATTAATGGGAGAGATGTATTTGGAGGGAGTACATTTATAAAAGTAATTTGTAATGTATCTGTCTTTGTTGTGAATTTCCTAATGAAAACTGGATTAGGAGGGGAAGGAATGGGAAGAGAATACATACACCAACAGAAAGTGTCCTTGGACAGTATTAAATGCATTCGCTTAATATCATTCTAAATGCCCATTGAACATGAACAAAGTATCTGATCTACAAGTACGTACTTTATGGAAGTGGTTTATTTTTAATTTTTTTAGTGGTGTTGAGTCTCATTCATCACTGTGTTACTCCAGTTATATGTGGTTGGAATGTCTCTGAAATTAATGGAGTCATAGAGTGAAGGACTAATATAGTGATGGACTGGGGCCTTTAACTATTAGCATCTGGCCCGGTAGTCTTTACAAACAGGCAAAATTCTTATAGCCTCCAAAAGAAGCTGAGACTGAGCGAGGACTATAAAACATGGTCTATAAACTTGATTAGGCTTTTCTAAACAGACATCTGAATATAAAAGAAATTATCTTTCTGCACTGCTAAGTACCACACACTGAATGCCAGATGGCGGTGCAGTGATGTATCAAAGACTATGAAACAGTTCAACAAGTGAAAACGGATACCTGGAGATGCAAACAGCTTGAAAATATGATAGGTGTAAGAAGTAGTGGGCAGGTGACTAGTGTTAACTCCTTGAGCAAGTGAATGGGGCAAAATGTGTAATTCAAAACTCCAGGCACAGAGTAATAAGTTCATTGAGCTTTCAGCAGGTTATATCTATCAGAGCCACATTCGCTGGGACACCATATGGTAAGCTGCCTTATCGAAAGCCTCCACCCTATCCTGTATATGGCACCTACTATTTAAAATAGAGTCTGCTACATGTTTATTAAGCCTTATTAAAAGACTAATGTCACAGCATCCCTTCACAGCTGCCAGATCAGGGTTTGGTTACATGGACAGTAGCATCCAGCTTTCAGCTGCTGTTTTGGTAATATTAAGCATTTGAAATAGAATTAGTTGTATACCCTGGTAGTAAAGAGAGACTGAGCAGGATCATGTTGATATACACAGAAAGGAGTTTCACACCAGCATAGAAATTCTGGAAGCCATAGGGTCCTTAACAGAAAGGTGACATTTGGTATCCTGATCCCCTTTATGAAAAATATTCTCTATTTTTCTTACTTTTGTGACCAAAGGAAGGAAAGAAGATTGTTTGACTTCAGCACAAGCTGTTTGGGATATTAACTCGCTTACAGTGATAAGAAAGGGGACATTTAATGATACTCTTCTGTATAGTAAAATTACATTATTCACTTTAACTGTTCAGCACAATTTATGTGTGTCCGTGCAGCAATAGTCAACCTTGAGCAGATGTGGTGGAATAAAAATGCAGATGCAGAGAACCAAAACATTAATTACAATGTGATGAGCTGATATTGTGTTGCAAAGTTTGCTTTGGGGCATTGTCTTGAAATGACATGACATAATGTGCTGACACACAAATCAGAACACAAAGTCAGGGTGAATTTATAGGAGTGACTGCTCTTTTCAGGGAGGTGAGAGGGAGTGAGATCTAAGATTAGAGTAACCCAAAAATTTGGGATTTGAACTTCATGGCTCAGGTTCATCTCTACTTCTGTTTTTCTTTTTCGGTCTCACTTCCTGCACCCTTTTACCACTTCTGAGGCCTAGCCAGTGAGGATTTGTCTCCATGCTGGCTAGGAGGGAATGAGATGTGTCTCCTCTCCTTTGGTCTTTTAAATAATTAAAAAAAAAACCAAAAACCTCTCACTTAAAAAAAAATTAAAATAGTGTCTGTTCAGAAATACGGTTCTATATTTTGTAAATACATGTTCCTATCTAAGTTTTAATTGGTGGAACTGCAGGTATGATGTTGAATCATTGTGTTTATTTAAAACGAATTGTCTTTCATAAAATGAGGGGGTAGTCTGTCACCTACTAAACTAAAAGCAGCGGCACTAGACTATTGGAAGGCTAGTTGAGAAGTGACAACTAGAAGAGAAGAAACATCCTGTGGTCTACTACGTGGAAGAACCACCATGACTGTTAAATGCCTTTGATGGGAAAATGGAGTTTCTAATCATACATTCAGTGAGGATACTGGCTGAAATCTTGTCTCCACTGGAAGTGTTGTTTGTTTACATCAGTGGGGCCAAGGTTTCAGCCTTCCGTGCTTTGAAAGCAGAAATTGAAGCCCAATTTTTGGGGCTGAACAACATTATCAAGGAAGGAGACACATTTGAAGGAGGAAAAAGGAATACTGGGATAAGACACATTGCCTACTGAGTATTCTCCAAATCTGCACTGCAAAGCCGGGTTATAATTGACTCAAGCTGGAGTGGAATAAAGCATACAGTCCTGGATGGAGATGTGCTAACATGAGCCAACATGGATAACCTTTTAATCTTTCTTACAGAAAGGAGTAAAAATAACCATAATTAGCTTATTTATCATACGTTATGCCTTCAGGGTATTTTATAAACACTAACTATATTTTGGTAGCGTGTGTTACACTTTCCATAGCAGTTACACAGAATATTTAAACAAATATTTTTTCTGTATACCATTCCTTATTAGATCTTAAAATAAATACATGTGCTATGAGATTGAATCAAATTGTGTTTGGGGAAATACTGTATGTTTTCTTGACAATTGTTTCTTGACAAGTCCTTTCTTTGGCTCTAGAAGAAAGTTGAGTATTGCTGGTGTACAGGAGGAGGAGTATTAAGTCAGAAAGGCTGGTGCCATAAAAGTTTTCCTGGCACAACTTAAATGAAAGTTGTGCACCAAAAGATACACAGACTAAGAGGAGCTTGATCAGTTACTCCTGTGCTCTTGTAATTAGGAATATATAAAGGGTTGTGCAAAGTTACCTTAAGGAAATGCTAAATCAGGCAAAATGTCTGCAGGTGTCTGTTGACCTTACTGTTTAGCATAAGTATTGAGTCACTTTCTCTACCCTGCCCACCCTTCGCCCCAAAAAATACTTCTTCACCAGATAATTCTGTTTTTGCTCCCACGACTCTCCTAGGGTACATCTACACTGCACACTTATTTCGAAATAAGCTACTCTGGAAGAAATACTCCAAAATAGCTTATTTTGAAATAGCATGTCTACACTATAGGGAAGCCTCAAAATTAGTCTGAGGCAGACTGTCCTAATGTGGACGTGCTCTACCTTGATTTAGTGCCCAGGAGGCACTGCGGAGTAATTACTTTGAATGGCCTGGGGGAGGAGCTCTTTTGAAATAGCGACAGTGGAGTGTCCACACTACTGCTATTCCAAAATATTCCTCGTGGAATGAGGTTTACCGAAGTCGGAATAAACCGCCTGTTATTTCGAATTTATTTCAAAATAACAGAATTACTGTGTAGATGCTCGCATTCTTATTTCACAGTAATGGCCATTATTCTGAAATAATGCTGCTGTGTAGACACATCCCTACAGGGGAAAAAATGCCACCCATCTGGATTTTCCTTAAAGAATTTCATATCTCCTTTCTGTTGACCGAATCCCCTGACCTGGAGCTAAGCTGGGAGTAAAGAAGATTTAAGGAGGGCTTCCTGCTGGAGAAGAAATGAAGGCTACAGCTGGCTGCTATTCAATTAGGGCCTGCTCCAAAGTCCACTGAAGTCAAAGGGATTCTTCCTATTCACTTCAATGAGCTTTGCATCACACCTTGGTGAGGTCGGTTTGATTAGGCAAAATGACAGAGTTCTGTAGAGGGTTTGCCTGCATTAGTGGCCCACTTCTCCTCAATACAACCTATTTGAAGTAAAGTATTTAGTGTAAACTTACCTAAGGCACTAAGAGAAATCCACTGAATGCCCAGATTCTGATTCTGCAAATGGCTCTGATGATCTGACCATTCAGAGCCTTGTAGAAATTATTGGAGCACTCATCTACCCACAGATCTGCTCGAAGCATCAGGTTTTACTGACATGTTGTTTCACTTTATTCCATACTCTCCTTTCTTTTGGGTGTTGGCTTTTAGAACAAAAATGATTTTCAGTTCAAAGGTTCCATTCATTAAAAATGGCCTAAAAAAATTAAAATCTGCTGTTTGTCCCTTATTGGTTCTGTATTTTAGGTCTGAAATGTTGTTGCAGTGATTTGGACTTTGTTGCTGTTTTGTGTTTTAACTGCTGTTTTCAGCATTGCTCAGCTGACAGAACAAATTGTACTTGGAATATGTACTGAACAAAAATGTTCAAAGTAATACATTTTACTCAAATGACATCTAGAACTAAATAAGTTCTGAACTTATTTAGTTATACCTTTAGGGTTATATCTTTAGTAAGCATTAGATCATTGTTATTCACTTACTTTTATTAGTAGCTGTTATTATTATTTTGTTGTGTTTCTTCAGTATAAAAAACTAAAAGATTTGACATGTTGATTTTATAATCTGACTTGGGATTTTGAAATTGCAGTCAATCTGGAAGTGAAGGTGAAGGTATTAGTGAATCGAACCAATGTTTTAGGGCAAAGGGTAACATACGAAGACATTAACTAACAAATCAAAATGAAAACTTTCACCTTATTTGTAAAAGAAATGTTAGATTTACTTTTAGAATGATTAAAACACACATGTAGTACTGTTTTATGTCTCCAGCAAAGTATAACAGATTGACTGCGAGTTTATTGGGGGTGGGGGGAAGAATGTGCTGAAAGATTTTTATTATGTGAGAAAGAGAGAACAAAACCAAGGAAACATCTGGACAATTAATCTCCCAAATCTTTGTATATAACATGAAGAAAATTACTCAAATATTGCAGGAGCCTTGCTCAGAAACAAATTAGCTATTGTTAGCAAAGCACAATATATTACCATCTTGCATATAAAGTTCTGTGTAATTAATAATTAATTGATGGCCCTTTATTGTTTACATGTGGAAAAATAAAAAACAGAGCAAACTATATATTCATCTTATGTGGCATCTACATTATTGCTTCCAAATGATGTATCACTTTCACCACCTTTGAACTAGTTTGTCGTCTTTCAGAGAAGCTTCAGTCATTGTGAGACACAGAGTTGTTCACCTATTGTTCAAGCTTACGAGGGTGTCTGATTACTAAGGTAGACCCTAAACATCTGGTAGACATGCCATCTCTTCCTGACGTGTGTGTGTAATATGTAATTCCAGTCTTGAAAAGAGCTACACAATAACAGGTGAACAAAGGAATAGACCCTTTTGTCTGGGCTGGTGAAACATTATCTCTTTGAGAGTACATTATCATATGAGTGTTTCTCAAACTTGTCACACTGCAGACACATTCTTAAGGGAGAGATGGCTGCCTCCCCACCACCTCATACTGACCTGGTGGCAACAATAGTGCTTAATTATATGCCAAAATCTCAGGACAATACTAACTGTAAAAGATGAAAATATGCTCACTTTAATGGTATGCTGTTTGGTTCTATCCCTTCCCCCTGGGTTTTACTTGTGATTTCCTTTCTGTACGCTTTGCATTTTTTAGAACTCAGATCTTCCCTTGTTCTTGACAGCACCTGCTGTTGTAATCTGTGGAAGTCACTTTGGTTGTCTCACTCTGATTTGGTGGAATTTGTACATTTAATCATGGCTGAATTTCCTGGCAAATAGGAACACAGGTATAGCCATACCGGATCAAACCAGTTTAGCCCAGTATCCTGTTGCTAATAGTGGCCAATATGATTTATCTCGGAGGAAGAAACTCTGAACTAGACAGTTATGAGATAATCAACACCCTCGGAAAACTTCCTTCTAATGCTCGGTAGTTGTAATTGTCACTCTGTGTATTTTAGCTATTCATCTACGCTTAGTCTATACTGCAGGGTTTTTGCTCCAGAAGCCTTTTGTGGAAGAGATCTCCCGCAAAAACTTCTTGTGAAAAAGCGCGTACAGACCTCAAAGTGCATCAGAAAAGTGATGTGCTTTTATACAAGAGAGCGTCCACAGTGCATGGACACTCTTGTACAAGAAAGTTCTGATTGCCATTCTCAGAATGGCCATCAGAGCACCCTGTGCTTTTGCCAATAGGGGTTTCTTGCTCAAAAACCCCTCCGGAGCATCCACACGGTCCTTTTTTCACAAAAGCTGTTGTGCAAAAAGGAGTTATTCCTCGTGGGGAGAGGAATAACTCTACTGGCAAAAGCCTTCTATTCTGCCTTTTTACTTGTGCAAATACGCACTTGAGGTGTGGACGCACCGCTGGTTTTTGCTCAAAAACCTTGTAGTGTAGACATAGCCCTAGAGTTTTGAATGTCTTTTGACTCTAGCTAAGCTCTAGTCTGCAGTGATATCTTGCAGCACAGAGTTCTACAGGCTGTGTATTGTCTGAAAAGTACTTCCTTTATCATTTTTACATTTTACATCTTGTTAAATATATAAAGCCAGCTATGAATGGCATAGAGAAAGGCTTGTTTTTTATTCAGTTGAGGAAATGAAATAGAAGATCTTTTTGTGGCAAAGATGCCTTAAAAGAATACTTCTAAGGATGCTCAGGATATCAGAAATCAGGCCACTTATAGTGTTGCCTGAATATGAATTAAAGACTCTGATTTAAGGCACCCACTTCAAAAAAATCTTGTCCTAGAATTCTGCTTACACCTGTACATCCTGAAAGAGTCTCTGTTGGGCTTCATGTACTTGTGAGCTTAATTTATTGAAGACTGAAAGATATTTCAGCATTGAAGCTAAAATAGCTATGCTGACCATCTGGACGTGACCCATGGGACCACAGTTTGAAAAATACTGTTATAAATGAAATATTTATGCATCTCATAATAGTATTAGGTAGCTGGTAGGGAAAAAATGGATCTTGTGCTCTTTTTTGTTACTTGTGATCTAGGATTATATAAAAGGATTTTTTTCCCTTTTGGCTTGTGTTTTACATAGGATCGTGTCTACCTTGGAAAGCAATGCTGAAAATTACATTGACATAACAAGATTATAAACTGAGTGCTACAAAGGAAAAGGGATTTTTAATCAGACATTGTAAAACTCTGATTTTTGTGTTTGACTTATTATTTCATTCCCACACTCAAGTGAAAGAAAATCTTGTTAATGATTCAGAAGCCCCACTCACCTTAATATAGGATGTGAGAATTCATAAAACAGTCCACGGAGATCCTCAAGAAATCCACTGTCAAAACCAGGAAAAAGTAGGCATAAGATTTCATATAAAGTCAAAATAAAATAACAAGTATCACTTAACATAACAGTAAACTTTATATGCCATAAAGAAACCAAGAAAAAGGCTCAAACAATAAAAAAACTCTTTAAAAATAATCTTTAAGAAACTTTACAGTTATAATACCTAGCCTCCTATTTTTACTTCTGTTTATGAAGAGACAAAATATAAAAACCAAAGCATAACAGAAAGATGGCTGGAAGTGCTGTTTTTGGGAGTAATTGTTATCTTTTTAATACTATTGTGAATAATGAACTCACAAACAAAGCAAAAAAATTAACTCATGTTTGCATCAGTGGTTAACATCAAACCTTTAATTGTTTCAATGTGTTTGTTTTACGGACGTGTTTTGTAGTTCGTGCTTGAATTGGCAGTAGCAAATACTTGAAAACACTCTAGATGTGACATTTGCATATGTGTGCATTACGTTAGTTTTACTGTATTTACTCATCAGTTTTATTGATAGGGAATGTAATGTTAACTACTGAAAATAAAGATCAGCATTTCCAGATCCACATGTTTAGTCAGGAATAAACAGAAGCAGTTGTAGAAACAGACCTGCAAATCAACATATAGTTTTGTGCAGTCCTATGTAATTAAAACCCTTGTTTAACCAAAATTCCATCTTACCAAATCTCAGTTATGTCTCATGGCGTGAATGGCTTACTAATTATTCCAGCTCTATTTATCCAAATGTTTTTTAATGTTGCCAAAATGTTTCAAACAAAGTTGTGCTGAGCACAATATAAAGGGTGTGTGTTGAGGGGAGTCCTGGGATTAGAGCCAAAAAACTGTTTTTTACTAGCTGTGGTTTTATTTGATATGGAACGCCAATGTCTTACTTGACTTTTGTCTCCTAGAACTAATATTACCAATTAATGATGTAGTATTTTGGTAATTACTCTAATTAATGATGTCCCTGTCTTTCCATTGCAAACCTTAACTTAAGGGGACAGAACATTCTTTAGATCAGTGTTTCTTAAACTTTTTAAGACCGAGGAACACCAAACAATAATTTTTTTTTAAAAGGAACGCCAAGGATTTTTTTGTGGAGAGGAAAAAAAAAAGGTCGGGGCGGAAAAAGGGTTGGGGGGGGGGGGAGTTATTGAGGAAAAAATGGTCACCTACCCCTTTAAGGGTGGCCATTTTGAATTCTGTTCTCCGCGGCACACCTCCAATGGCCTTGTAGCACACTGGTGTGCCACGGAACACAGTTTAAGAAACACTGCTTTAGATGATATTTGAGTTACAAAAATAATTGTATTTATTTGTTTTTAATCTGAGGAAAGCTGATTTAGGGGATCTTTGGGGTTCTTGAAGCACCAAAAGAAACAGCCTTACATTTTTTTCTGATGCTTTTTTTATATCTCACTTTTTGAAAACAAACTTTATTAACATTGTTTTTAAACAATCAATTCTCTCCCCAAATCCCACATTTTAATAAGTCTTTACAACTATATTATTTTTCAGAAAAAATGACTAAAGAAATCCAGTTTATTTTATTATGTTAAGTCAGCACATACGTGTGTCATAGTAATGACCAAATGTAGTCAGTGGACACAACTGCATCACTTACAGAAAAAAAATGAATTCACTAACACTCTAGATCAAAATAAAATTGTATAATATATATACACAGTACATATCTGAGAGTTTGTCTGTGAGCTTGTATGTCTGTCTGTCTGTTCAAGAACTCCTCCTAAATAGTAAGAGGTTGGACCACCAAATTCAGCGTACAGCTTCCTCTTATTGTAATTTAAAGCAGCATATGGGTTTGGTTGTGCCGGAAAATGGGATGTCTGGGATGGCATTGCTTCTCATAAGACCAGATAGAGATGAGGCAGAATCACCAGATAGATGAAAGAGTCTGGTGGAGATGCTCTCCCGGCACCCTGGACAGCCCCCAGGCCCAACCCACCACCCCCAAGTGCCCTTTTGGGAGGATTGGGGGAATCATAGAATCATAGAATACTAGGACTGGAAGGGGACCTCGAGAGATCATCGAGTCCAGTCCCCTGCCCTCATGGCAGGACCAA
>CM057845.1:117584667-117617435 GCA_030068395.1 Apalone spinifera | reverse complement strand
TCTCATTTGCATCCCTTTTCCGGAAAAGGGGGCCTGTGTAGACGTAGCCCAGTGCTTTGACAATGCAGAATCTTTATGCAATTGCATAGCAGTATTATTTATAATAGACCGGGGCTCATGACCCACTGTAATAAAGGATGCCTAACAGTTTTCATTTCAACCTCTTGTTTTCACTCAGACATAACGTTCAGGATGAAATTTTCAATGGTAGTCTTTAATTGATAATGATTTTTTTTTTTAAGAAATTTTTTTAAGAAAAATGGTTCGGTCACTTCTGAGCATGAGGAAAGAGAAAAACAATTCTTATTGTTAATAAATAATATTGCAACCTTTTTGGCAAAAACTTGACAAAAATTTTAAAGGTTAGTGCCTTTCCTTGTTTTAGTGGAAAATAGTTTTGATTCAACCAAATAAAAGCCTTTGAAACCATGTACCTAGCGATGATTTGTTTTTACTCAGCTTGTGCTCTTAAGGAAGGATTCTAACTGCTTACTCAGTGTGAAACTGTTGTATGTAGCTGGAGCTGCATAATGAAATATCTAGTTACATATTTTTCTTTCTATTCTTGATGCTGGAAGAAAGGTTCCTGCTGACACTATAATGTGTGAAGGGGGTGGAAAGTGGCTGTGCAGGCTTTATAAGATGTGATTTTAAAGGAGGGTTCCTATGTGCACATTTCTGGAGCAGACTACTGGCTTTTAGTACTTTCTAGAATTTCAGAAGGCAAAGTTCAATGGAGTAATGAGGAAGCATGGTCATATACATTCATATCTCTTCCTTAAAGTAGTACACACCCAGGAAGCAGATTCATCACTCACACATAAAGATGTCATTGCAGATTCACGAGTGACCTGAACAACTCTGGTCCTAAAAAGGAAGCACTGCAGAAGTGTTTGGTCTCCAGATATCAGTGTTCTGACTGTACTTCTGCAAGTTCATGTGTGATCAACCATACACACCATAAAAAGGATGGAAATTGAACAGTAGCATGGGCCTATGCTTTTTCAAATGTCTGTTTGAATTTAATATTGATGAAATATAGCAAACTGACAGCCTCATGTACTGACATCCTTTATTTAATCTCAGAATAAGTCGAGCATGTGTCAAGGCATGACAAGCTTCCAGCCATGTGGACCAACCCATTGACTTCTGTCAAACTTTGTCCTTGACATGTTGCCTATATCTAATGCCATATTTGGGAGGACAGTCACTGTTTGACTAATTCAACTGGAACGCCTCATTCTCCCCTCCAGAGGTGATGATCATTAGGGTCACCTAGAGTGGGACCCACACTGACACAACTTCAACAACAACACTTCCTTAACTTACAATAACTGCAGTTTTTTGAGATGTTGCAGTCAGCATGGGTCCCACGACATTCTATTCACTCCTACTGGAAGTCATCCAGTTTTGAATTGCTAGGCAACTGAGGTACCGTCATGGTTGCTTTGCCTCTTGGGTCTTTACATGGGAGCATGAGGAAGCACAAGGACCATGTGTGATCCCAACAAATGCTGCTGTTCAGACGGATGCAGTCTAGTGTGCATGAGGCACATATGTAATTACAGCAGGTCCATAATGGCGACATTGTCTAAAAAAATCACAGTTACAGTAGTAAAGTAACCTGCCTGTAACCCTGCTTCAGTTCATTGATGCTTGAAAGGCAAAATATTGTAAATTCCTGATGGGATTGCTGTTGCAGTAGGACAAGAATGGTGGCTTCATGCTGCAAATTGTTTGCGTATGGATAAAATAGGGAGAATAATGTGCTTGTTATCTGTTCTATGATAACCTTCAGTTCTTCTTCGAGTGATGTCCCCGGGGGTGCTCCACTATAGGTGTTGGGCTTGTCCCGGTACTGCAATCCGGAGAGTTTTGCCAGCAATAGCCCCCTCCGGAGGACCACGCATGCGCAGAAGTGCCTCGCGCCGTTCGCACCTTTTCTGCGTTGAGCGGTCTGACGCGCCAGTTCCTCCTAACCGTCCACAGTCGCAGACCGAGTTGGAACACGCTCCTCCTTTTCTGAGGAGAATTGAACTTAATACTAGTTACTGTTCCTTCCCAGTTAGCCCCTTCCCTATAGTATTAGTCAGCTTTTCTAGTTAGTTAGTTAGTTGTTTAAAAAAAAAAAAGTTAAAGTTACTGTTACAGTTGTTCATAGGCCGCTGCGACCGGCCTCTCAAGTGCCTTCCTTCCCCGAAGACTGCCGGAATAATCATGCCTGGATCCCCGGGCTTCAAGAAATGCGCCTCGTGCGCTGACCCTATGCCGGCCTCGGACGGCCACTCCCGCTGCATTCGCTGCCTGGAAGAAGGCCACATCCCACCAAAATGCGGTCACAGCTCGAAGTTGACCTCTCGGGCAAGGCGGGCCAGAGAAATGCGCTTGAAGATGTTGCTCTTCAACAAGGCGCTCCAACCCCCGTCAGCTGAGCAACGGGAGGCTCCAGTCCCATGTAAGTCTTGGGACAGAAAAAGCTCTGCTCCGTCTAGGAGCGTAAGCGCAGGAGAGGCACGGAGCTCATCGGGCTTCCCTCCCAGACAGGGAGCGGATAAGACAACTAAAGCCTGCAGTGCATTGGCGCCTAGTCCCGCGCTCTCTGTAGCACTGGCACCGACATTGCGTCCAGAGTCGGCACCTTCATCTACGGCACTGAACCTCCACGCGGCACTGTCTGTGGACCGAGACCTCAGCCGGCACCGTTGAAGGAGCCGCCAACTAGAGCGGAGTCGGCACCAACTGTCGGCGCCGCACCGAGAGCCAAGGCGGCACCAAGAGCTCGACCGGCGCCGAGGGACGAGCCGGCTCCGAGAGATCACCGCCGAGGGCCGAGTCAGCGCCGAGGAAGCAATCGGCGCTGAGACCACCAAGGCCCCATTCAAGACGCGGGGAGTCACGTAGATACCATGGTGAAGAGCCAGCGTCAACGCACCAAGACAGTACTCCTGCACCAGCCTCCACAGAGCCGGTTCCCGAGGCCCAACAATTCGGTGCTTCAGGGGAGGACACTGCACCTCCAACCCCAACCTCGGTACCTAGGTCACCACGCCTATCAAGAGATGTATCCAACTCTGCCTCTGTCATCTCGATTCAGGGCAGCCCACTCTCGATGGCTCCCCCATCCAAGAGTATACCAACTAAGGCACAAAGGAAAACACATCATGTCCACACACCTTCCTCCAGCCCGGGCAGAGCAGTCTTCTCTCCTGAGCCATCACTCTCACCTCGTCAAAAGGGGCGGCATTACTATCGCCATTCTCCCACTCGACGCTACTGGCGATCCCCGAGACGATCTATTACACCACCACATTACCGTTGAGCATACTACTCGAGGTCCCCATCTCACTATTCCTGTCGCTCACGATCCCCAAGATCACCCTCTCGTTTGCATTATTATCATCACAGGAGCGCCACCTCATATTCACCGGCATACTCGCACCATGATTACCATCGCCGGCAAGACACCTTGCACTATCGTGACCGCTCAAGCTCTTCTACAAGGTTTTCACCACCCTCATCCCCAGATCATCATCAATCATATTCACCACAACCAAGGACCCAAGAGCCCATCCCACTGGCGCAGCGTCCTCCAACACCTACCAGCAACGCTTCAATAATATCCGCTCCCCACGGCGACGTCTCTCAGACCCCGGTGGCAGACCAACAACCCACAGGTTCCCCGAAGGACCTCTCCTCTTCCTCCCCGGATGATGCGGTTTTTAATGATGAGCCCTCTCTGGTGGATGACTATAAACAGTTTCACGAGCTTTTTAAAAGAGTCGCCTATTCCCAGAATTTACGTACCTCAGAAGCACCCCAGAAGCAGCATGCACTCCTCAGGAATCTCCAACAATCCAGCAAGTCAAAGCTGGCTCTTCCTTTCGATGCCATGATTCTCGAAATCTCTAACAACATCTGGCAGACTCCAGCCTCCGTGCCCCCTACAAATAAGCGCACGGACACGAAATACTTTATCGATGCTAAGGATGCGGAATTTCTCTTCACTCATCCCGCCCCCAATTCCATTGTCGTCGATGCTGCCCAACAAAAAGCGAAGTCTGCATAATCAAGAAATTCGGCTGCAGACAAGGAAGCGAAGCATCTGGACCTCCTCGGGAGGAAGGTCTATTCATCCGCTATTCCGCCCAACTTGCTAACCACGATTTCGACAATTACTCTAAGTTGGTGCCCTTGATACAGCATTTACCAGAGTCCAAGAGAGATGTACTTAAATCTGTTGTGCAGGAGGGTTACACAGCAGCCTGCACTGCTTTCCAGATCTCTCTGGATATTGCCGATTCGGCTTCCCGCACTATGGCAACGTCTGTTGTCATGCGACGTGCCTTGTGGCTACACCTGGCCTCCGTGCCTAAAGATCTACAACCCAAGGTCGAGGACCTCCCGTTCGACTGCGCCTCATTGTTTGCACAGAACAAGGATCAAGTGTTCCATTCTGGAAAAGACTCCCGCACTATGTTAAGAACCCTCGGGATGTACACCCCGCCTTTCAGGCGCAAGAGAGCTTGGCCATACAACAGGCATAGGCCTTCCTCCTATACTGCCCAACACTTTAGACCATATAACCAACACAAACAAAGGCAGTGCCCTGAGCGTCGGCGCCAACAGCCTAATAAGGCGCAGAACCAACAAGAACCCTGACAGCAGGTTTGACGCCCTTGTCAAGGGACTGCGCACCATCCCCCTTTCGGAACCCTACCCACAAGTAACCAAGCTGTTCCAGTATCACCTGAGACCCTATCACCGCCGTTGGTTCGACATCATCACCGACCGTTGGGTCAGGGAGATCGTCACTTCTGGTCTCACTATCCCTTTCGCCACTCTGCCCCCCTCCAACTCTCCATCCCCGTCCCTTTTCAGGGACCACTCTCATGACCTTCTACTGTGACAGGAGGTCACGCGCCTACTTTCTACCGGTGCAGTGGAGGAAGTTCCTTCTGACTTCAGAGGCAAAGGCTTCTATTCCCGGTACTTCCTCACGCGGAAGAAGTCCGGCTGGTGGAGACCAATTCTAGATCTTCGTGGGCTCAACTGCCACCTGAGGAAGCAAAAATTCAAAATGGTTACTTTGGGCTCTATCATACCAGCACTACATCAGGTGGACTGGTTCGTGTCCCTCGACCTCTGGGACGCGTACTTTCATATCTCCGTCCATCCCGTTCACAGGAGATTTCTACGCTTCACCGTGGGCAACGACCATTACCAAAATGCGGTATTTCCTTTCGGTCTTTCTGCGGCTCCCAGGGTATTTTCGAAAACCCTGGCGGTTGTAGCCGCATACCTCTGACGTGCCGGCATCACCATCTTTCCCTATCTCGACGACTGCCTCCTCAGGGCTCCCTCTATGCGGGAGGCCCAGACCGCAGTTACTGTTGCGAGAGGCATCTTCGAAGCTCTAGGATTGGTCACCAAAATCGTCTCTGATCCCGCCCCAGTCCATCAAGTTCATCGGGGCCAGGATGGACTCTATGACCACCATGGCATACTTACCCACGGACAGAGCCCATGCCATCCGAGACCTAGTGAATGTTTTGCGCGCCCCTTCGGCAGTTTCGTTCCTCACATGCCTGAAGCTGTTAGGTCACATGGCTGCTACAACATACGTCGTTGCACACGCGTGTCTCCGCATGTGGTGTCTCCAGCATTGGCTCCTGCTGGTATACAAACCCAGCATCACCGATACCCGCAAGCTGATGTCTATCCCTGCTCACATCAAAGACTCGCTCACATGGTGGCTCGATCCGACCAATACTCTTGTGGGTGTCCCATTCCGTGCTCGAGCTCCATCTGTACAGATTACCACGGACGCATCTCTTGTGGGCTGGGGAGCACACACGCGACACCATCAGGTCCAAGGTTTATGGTCTCACCAGGAAGCCCTATTCCACATAAACTTCCTAGAGCTCAGGGCAGTCTTCAATGCCTGTCGACACTTTGTCCATCAGATCCAAGGGATCACAGTACAAATCCATACGGACAGCATCTGCACCGTATACTATATCAATCGCCAGGGCGGAGCCAGATCCAGGACTTTATGTGCAGAATCAATACTCTTCTGAAACTGGGCGATTCGCCATGGTGTCATACTCACAGTCGCCTACCTTCCTGGCAAGAGCAATACCATCGTGGATGCACTGAGCAGATCTTTCCACTCCCAGCACGAATGGAAGCTCCTTGACGATGTAGTCCGTGGCCTCTTCCAATTTAGGGGCCATCTGGATGTGGACCTCTTCGTGACTCGAGACAACAAGAAATGCCATTCTTACTGCTCGAGAGCTGGCATAGGCAGCGGATCTAAAGGAGATGCTTTTCTGCTCCATTGGGGAACGTACCGTCTTCTATATGCCTTTCCCCCGATTCCCCTGATACCTCAGGTGATAGGGAAGATATTAGCAGACTCAGCGACAGCGATTCTGGTGGCCCCCTTTTGGTCTCATCAGACTTGGCTGCCGCAACTTATGCACATGTCGCTGTCCCAGCCTCTCCAACTTCCACAGCTGCCCAACCTCCTCTCCCAACAACATGGCACCCTTCTCCACCCGAGCATTGACCAGCTGCACCTAACAGCTTGGCTCCTGACTGGCTCCAGAGATCAGAATTAACCTGTTCCCAAGCAGTCAGAGACGTGCTCTTACAAAGCAGGCGTCAAGCCACCCGGAGGTCTTACCTCTGCAAGTGGCGACGCTTCCAAATTTGGTGCCACACAAGACATGGACCCTCTCATGGCACCCATACAATGCATCCTGAACTATATGCTCCACTTACGCTCATGGAACTTGGCGGTTGCTTCACTGAAAGTCCATTTGGCTGCGATTTCGGCCTTCCACGCTCCCATAAATGGATCTTCTGTCTTTGCGCATCCACTTGCAAAGAGGTTCATGAAAGGAATTACCAACCTCTACCCACCATACAGGCCCACTCCTGAGCCATGGGACTTTACCTTTGTTTTGGACACTCTTACTCGTCCACCATTCGAACCGCTAGCAACTTGTGACCTACAGACTCTTACCACTAAAGGCGCCTTTCTCCTGGCTATTACGTCGGCCCGCCGTGTTTCTGAACTTGCGGCACTTTCCGCCAATCCTCCCTACATGTTATTCACCCAACAGGGTCTCACATTAAGATGTCATCCAGCCTTCTTGCAAAAAGTTAATTCGTCATTCCACGTCAACGAGCCCATGGTCTTTCCCATTTTTTTTCCGAAACCACACACTAGCCCCGAGGAGGCACGTTTGCATACTTAAGACATCAGGAGAGCACTTGCATTCTACTTAGACAGAACGTGCCCCTTTCGAAAGTCCTCACGCCTACTACTATCGTTGGCAACCCGCTCTAAAGGCCAACAGCTCTCGTCGCAGCGCATCTCCTCGCATATTGTGAATTGCATCACTGTTTGCTACAATATTCGGGACAGGCCCCTGCCCTGTAGACCAAGAGCACACTTGACCAGGAGCATGTCTACTTCCATTGCATTCCTGAAGAATGTTCCGCTGCGAGACATATGCTGCGCGGCTACTTGGTCATCCTCATCTACCTTCGCTAGGCATTATGCCCTTGATCGCTTCAGGGCTACAGACATAGCAGTTGCTCAAGCAGTCCTCTCTTCTGTGCACAGATAATTCTGAAGCACGGTGTCTCTGTTTGGGCTACTGCTTCCTACTCACCTATAGTGGAGCACCCATGGGGACATCACTTGAAGAAGAAGAAATTGTTACTCACCTTGTGCAGTAACATCTGTTCTTCAAGATGTGTGTCCCCGTGGGTGCTCCACAACCCGCCCTCGTCCCTGCTTCGGAACACTTATGTTTTATATTTTTTTAGATGTTCCGGCTAGGAGGAACTGGCGCGTCAGACCGCTCAACGCAGAAAAGGCGTGAACGGCGTGAGGCACTTCTGCGCATATGCGGTCCTCCGGAGGGGACTACTGGTGGCAAAACTCTCCAGATTGTGGTGCCGGGACGAGCCGACACCTATAGTGGATCACCCACGGGGACACACATCTTGAAGAACAGATGTTACTGCACTAGGTGAGTAACAATTTCTTACAAAACATTTTTGTGGGTCGCCTCTGTGGGAGACAGGGAAGGGATCATGTGAGGATTACCTGTTGTGATCCGTCCTTCTGGGGTATCTGGTATTGACCACTGTCGGCTGACAGGCTACTGGGCTAGATGGACCTTTATGGCCGTTCTGATGTTCTAGTGTTTGCTGTAATCATTAACCTTTACCATTATTGGTTAGGGTACTGTTCACAAGAAAAACTATTTCATTTTTTCATAGTTACATGGTTCATTTTTTACTTTAAATAAAAAATAAAGAACAAATCCAGCACAGAGCTAGCTAAAGAGACTGAAATGTCTAATTTATCCAGATACCTGCCTGATACCATCCAATTCCACTAATCACCTCACCAGCACAACTAAATTGGAGATTTCTATTCTTGGCTTGTAATGGTATATGTCCATTTAAATTGATCGAACATGTTATAATAACACTTTCTTCTGGTAGTAGTCTTTAATGAAAAGTTCCAGCTGTTAGGAGAGAAATGTTCTGATTAGAGCAATGTGGAAATTGCTGTTTTTCTAGGTCTCCTCAGTATATGAGGATCTGTTGCCTATAGCAATATTTGCATTTGTTCCAGGCCAAATGACTTCAGGGTTCTGTTTTAAACTGTACTTGTGACCTCCCTTTATTAAATATACAAAATAGTGCATGGAATGATAGAAATACGTGTGCTAAGGGAAAAGCTTGACCAATAAGGTTTTATATTATTGACAGTTTATATCTCCTAAAAATGAATAAACATTAATAACAAGAACTGAAGGTTAGCTAGAGTAAAGGGCAAAAGTTCCTTACTATAATTGCAGTAGATTATTTTATATTCAGATTGGTGTACTGTGGGTGCCTTTCTCTAAAAGTTATGCTGAAGCTATTTTGTTATGTCTGGCTGATGCCCCTAATAAATAATTATCAGTCTTCAATCACTATGGTAATTGTTGTGTTTGACAAACAAGTGAAAACGAAATTCTGTGTACATCTGTATAAAAGAAAATCATTCCCCAGACCTACCAGTTAATCGGTCTGACTTCTCAGAGCTATGTTGTTAAGCTATTTAATTTTATGGAGACACGTTTTCAGTCAAATCCATACTTATATGGGAATTTATTTACAATAGGCAGACCAGGATCATCTTGCAAGTGGCAGCACCTTGTTTTAATAATAAGCATGCAAGTATCAGTGAACGTACATGTGTATTGATAATTTCAGTAATTAATTGAACAGAGGTAAACATGGAACATACTAATATTTGTTGCTGTGTGTACGGGACCAAGCTGGATGACAATTACAGTTACTTTTCTCGGTTTGAAAATTCTGGACTGCTAGCATTTGTTGATCTCCCCACATGGGTGTACACCTTCTGCCTTCTGGTACTATGTCAAGCACACTTAATTTCATGCAGAAGCTCTAGCCTCATGAGCACGACTTTTGCTGTTAGGTGGATGAAATTCCCATTCATTTCAACTGGAGATACACACTAGTAACTGAGAA
This sequence comes from Apalone spinifera, assembly GCA_030068395.1. Lineage (NCBI taxonomy): Eukaryota > Metazoa > Chordata > Testudines > Trionychidae > Apalone > Apalone spinifera. Next base: position 117,607,868 of record CM057845.1, on the reverse strand, counting down.
CAAAATATGGCCACGTGGGGACAAATCCTGTATTGTTTGGATTTTTTTAGTTAACTTTCTTCCCATTAGTTCAGCTCTAGATTATCGGATTACTAATGGGAAAAATGATCCAGAACATTTCACATGTTTATAAAGCCATGTTAAAAAAATAGGTCACCCATAGATGATCTATGAAAAAGACAGGCCTAGAAAGAGCCACCTATGACATTAAATCTAATCTGATACTACTGAGGGAGAGTATTTCTACCTTATTGAATCTGAACGATTTGTTTAAGATATTATCCTGGGAAATTTGCATTTCATGAAAAATTCAATTCAATGGGACTGTTCTGGTTGACTGTTTGAAGAGACAGAACACAAGAAAGGGATTGAATTATGGTCACAGTATGCGAAATTGTATTTGCAGTTTACCTGACTTAAACAATTTCTCTTTAAAAATCACAGAACCGTTAAATGCACTAAAATTATGTGTGGCAATTGATAAAATACTGAAATGTGAGGGTCTGAGCTATTAAACTTTTAAGTCTCTTAAATATATGACATTTCCCCACACTGTGTCTCACAGACTAACATTAATATGAACGGCTCCTAATGGCCCAGATAAAGTCAGTAAAATGTATTTGCAGGACCAAGCACATAAATACAGCTGCTGGAAGTATTTTGGGTTTGAATCATGTGCGGCTGAACACTAAATAGCTTACGTGAGTGTCTATAGGAAGCAGTACTTTGACCATGACATTTTAAGGATATCTTATGAATAATAATAATTATTAATAAACAACCAGGTTTGTGTTGTGAACAAAACTCTATGTGCATGTGAGATTTTTCCATTAAACGTGGATACCAATAAATCCTGTATTTAAAGCTGACCTGATTACAAACATTTCTGTTGTGCTCCTGCATATTGGCTGGAATTTGTCTTAGAAGTTTCAACCTACCATTTAAAAATAATAATCACATTGATAAAATACAGTAACCCTTTAACTCCATATCTGTCCATCTGGGATTATATAATGAATCGTAGTAGTCTTTCTTTATGTACTTATAGTCCTTGTATTGATTTGGGAAGAAAAGGAGATATTACATTTATGTATTAGGAGAGTTTTTCAGGTTTGTCCAAGTGCAAAACACTTAGGAAAAAATCCAAATCTGGTAGAGCTAGCCCAGTATTTTATTATCTATATTTCAGAGACATGCTAGTGTCTCCATAGATAATGACAAAGCTAGCTTTCTGTTATCAGCAGTATTTTGACCCTCTGCTGACTTTTCCAAAACTAAGATAATGAACGTTAAATTCCCAGCATCTAATTGTACATGGGAATAAAAATATGATCGTCTTTTTGTGCTGTGTGGGTACCATACTTCAACACAGTGGGGTTCTGTTCCTTGCTTGGGGCTCTAGAATGAGATATCCACGCACATAATAAATAGCAATAGTATGAAATGTTTGAGGGACATTCAACAGTGTGTTCATGAGATAAAATATGCAGCTTTCAACTTCATAGTTTTCTAATTGTTTCATTTGGTTTTCAGTTGACATGTTTTAATGCTTTTTTCTCCATTTGTATGTTGGAGAGTTGGGATCATGCTATGGCACTTCGGTTTGTAGGTGGAAGGAGACAAGACACAGCAACCAGTAACATCGTTATAAACTCTCTATGCATCTTTAAAATAGTTTGTGTGTAAAATAAGACATATGCAGGATGCTGTAGCGTATTATAAAAGGTTCATTAGTGCTGGAGTGGGATCTCCACTTGTGACCCAGTGTGGTTTTGTAATCTCACACCAAATCTCATGCCATGCTTTGTATCATATCCAAGTACTACATTTTTTTTAGATTTTTATTCATCTGCAGCATCTCTGCACCTGAGTGCCCAAAGTGTATTGTAGCAAGGATCCCTCTCACCCTTGCCAGACTCTGCTCTTCTCCAGTTGGTAAGAAGAGCGTCAGGCAAAGCACCCCCGAATCTTGTGTTGGGGCAGTCAGCCTACCCATAGGAATGGATTAAACTGGTAGTCTGTCCTGGAGGGAGGGGTAGGGAGCCCAGCCTCTCCCCCTGGAGTTCCTTACTCCACTCCTGTTTCTTGCTCTGTAACTATGGCTATGTCTAGACTGCAAAGAACAGTCGGAAAAAGATATGCAAATTGCAAACCTCAGTTTGTGTATCTTTTTCCACTTTTTTTCCATAGAGGCTTTTCCGACATTTGGCCAATCTACACGGAGCCAAGTTTCAGAAAAACCTTCTCTTTCAGAACATCCCTTATTCCTCCTACAATGAGGAATACAGGGATGGAGAAAAAACGCATCCGCTTTTTCTGAAACTGTTCCGAAAAAGCGGACGCATTTCTTGGACATGGCAGAGCTTTTCCGGGATACCTCTGGTATCCCGGAAAACCTCTGCAATGTAGACATAGCCTGTGAATGTGGCTGTATGCTTCTCTTGTGCTCTATCTTTCTAGTCTTATCGTCCTCTCTCCTAACCGGGGAGGCTTTTAAAAGGTCTCTGGCAGGCCTGAAGTGGAGTCAGTTAGCCCTAATTTATCCAAGGTAGCCCTGTCTCAGCTGATCTCTAATCTGCCAGAGACAGCTCCTGTCCAGCAGTTCCTAATTTGCCCACTCCTTATTAACAATAAGGACTGCCTGCTAGGGCTGCCTTTCTCCTATTCTATTGCATCCCTCTAACCTGACTTTGTCACAGTATGTCCAAATGCTGGTTTTGCCTCCTCAGTATAGTACCTAGCACAAAGGGGCCTCCAACCTGATTAGCATCTCTAAATATTACACTGTGATTTGATTTTTTTTTTCCCACTGTGAATCTCTGCAGCCAATACTGCAAAGAGATGCTTCTGGTATACGTGTAATGTGATATATTTCACATTTTATAAGACATTTGAGATATAGGGATAGAAATTTCTTTTTTCTTCCATTAAATGAGGTTTTCAATATTTTATACTTAGCCAAATTCTGATGCTCTTACTCACAAAATCCTGTTGATGTCAGTGGAAATATTTGGGGAGTAAGGTGCTATTTTACACAAGTAAGGGGATCAAAAACTGGCCTATGGAAAGTCATTCAAAGTTGGCCGAGCCCTAACTTACAATCTAGTTATATATCAGAAGATGATTCTGTAATGTCAGCTGGTGTTTCATTTGCAGTATGGAACTCTTGACATTTAAGCAGCTGGTGGTTTACATTTGCCTATCATGACTGGAATAAAAAGCATAGAGCTTTGTAACATTCACTAATTTGATACAAAAATGTAATGAATGGATATTTCAATAAATATGTGACAGGCTGTTTTACTGACTTATCAGTACATGTATTGGAGCATAAGCTTTCGTGGGCAAAGACCCACTTTGTCAGATGCATGTAGTGGAAATATCCAGAGGCAGGTACAAGTATGCAGGTCAGGATCAGGCTAGAGGTAACGAGTTTAATTCAATCAGGGAGGATGAGGCCCACTTCTAGCAGCTGATCCGGAGGTGTGAATACTAAGAGAGGAGAAGCTGCTTTTGTAATTAGCTAGCCATTCGCAGTCTTTGTTTAATCCTGAGCTGATGGTGTCAAACTTGCAGATGAACTGTAGCGCATCAGTTTCTCTTTGAAGTCTGGTCGTGAAGTTTTTTTGCTGCAGGATGGCTACCTTGAGATCTGCTATTGTGTGTCCAGGGAGACTGAAGTGTTCTCCTAAAGGTTTCTGTATGTTGCCATTCCTAATATCTGATTTGTGTCCATTTATTCTTTTACATAGGGACTGTCCAGTTTGGCCGATGTATATAGCAGAGGGGCATTGTATAGTGACATTAGTTTCATTACACCTGTGCTCCGTTGTAAGTGTAGTTAAGTGATCTGTGATCTTACATAATGACACAAATGTTTCTAAAAACATTTCAGCTCGTCCATTTGGACGAGAGAGAGAGCATCTCTCCTGAGAGAGAGAGCATCATCCAGTGAACATCATCCAGTGTCCCATGCTGGTGTCAAATAAATGAAGCTCATAATACTGTTCCAAACATTACATAAAAAAAACATATAGAAAAGTCTCAGAGGGTAGCTGCATTAGTCCATATCTGCAAAAACAACAAGGAGTCCTGTGACACCTTAGAGACTCACAGATTTATGCCCTAATAAATCTGTGAGTCTCGAAGGTGCCATAGGACTCCTCATTGTTTTTTCAGAAAACATTTAAAATCTTACTGTGAAAGTGTCATTAAGCAATGTCTTCTATGGAAACACAACACTTTGCTGCATAGAAAGAAAGAATAGTCCCAGTAATTTAGCTATGTTATTGTTGGGGTTAGTTATATTTTGATTTGCTGAAAGTTGCTTTCTAGGTTCTACCAAATGAAGTATTTTTCCACATTGTACATTTTGTAGCTTAGAATCATAGAATCATAGAGCTGGAAGAGACCTCAGGAGGTCATCAAGTCAGGTCCCCTGCCCAAGGCAGGACCAATCCCAACTAAATCATCCCAGCCAGAGCTTTGTCAAGCTGAGACTTAAAAACCTCCAGGGATGGAGATTCCACCACCTCTCTAGGTAACCCATTACAGTGCTTCACAACCCTCCTAGGGAAATAGTTTTCCCTAATATCCAACCTAGACCTCCCCCACTGTAACATGAGACCATTGCTCCTTGTTCTGCCATTCATCACTGCTGTGAACAGCCTTTCTCCATCCTTTTTGGAACCTCCCTTTAGGAAGTTGAAGGCAGCTATCAAATCCCCCCTCACTCTTCTCTTCTGCAGCCTCACTTTTCTCTTCTGCAGAAGCTTGTGTGCCAAGTTCCTTACAAATAGAAATTTGGGATCTTTTAGGGTGATTGGTACCAGGTAAATATTACGTTTGTTAAACTGTAATGTCTGATTTTATATTTAATCCAAGTCCATCTTGATGTGATGTTGTAGCTTTGATTTACTAATTGCTCAGAGGGAAGAGTCACACACACACTTTGCATTAAAAAAGCATATGAAAAGAATGTTGCAAAGTCTGAATGAGGTAATGAGCCTGCAGAAAATACAATGTATGATTTTCTAATTAAAGATTGTATCATGATGTATATGCACAAGAGAAATAAATTAAGGTTGCGCCAGTGACTGTAAGTCTGATATTGCTGAACTTTTGAATGCATGACTTTGTGAGATTAGCTTTCCTTTAACATAGTTTTTAGAATGTCATTTGCAGCACCTTTTAAAATTTAAGTTGAGAAAGGAGAAATGCAGACAGATGGGTCATTTGCATGGTTGGAATTTTTAGCTCCATAGCCAGTGGGGCCAACACACTCTTGAGGTCCCTGGTCAAGGTGTGGTGGGGGGTGGCAGCTCTGTGCTCCCAGTAGGGATGGGAGCTTGGGTGGAAGAGGTGGGGCTTGGGTAGCCGGCCCTTCAGTGCCACCCAGACATGCCACTTCCCTTGCCCCTTCAGCACCATCTGGCATGTACCTCACAGCATTTCAGTAGCAATTTAAAGGGCCCAGGTCTCCAACCATTACTGCAGTAGCAGCGGCCAGGAGCCTCAGGTCTTTTTGAATCACCAGGCCCTGGGGCAGTTGCCCCTTTTGCCCCCCTTGCACATGGGCCATTCCACAGCATAACACAGTACTAATGCAACAGAGTTAACTAGTAGCAGCAGAAGTCTTCTGTGTTAACCTGCCACTACAAGGGGATTTAGAAGCATTATTTGCCAGTGAGTTTCACAGCTATGTGCTAGATAGCAAAGGAATGTTGAGCTTCACGAATAATGGGTTCAATTCCACATGTTGTATGGGGATCTGATTTACTCCTTAGTGATCTGTCTGTCCACATTCTCACCCTCAGCCCCTGCTCCTGTCTCTGTTCCTGATTTCCTATCCATGTTCCCCCTTCTCCCTTTCTTATCCATCACTGAAACAAAATACAGGACTATGTAGCACTTTAAAGACTAACAAGATGGTTTAATAGGTGATGAGCTTTCATGGGCTAGACCCACTTCCTCCTGCCCCTTGCCCTTCCACGTAATTCCTAGTCCCTTGTCTTTTGTCCCATTCTGTTCCTGTCCAGTCCTTTGCTTCCCAGCTCCTACTCCCATCTGCCTTCTTTAATTTTTCAATTTCCTACCTGTTTTTCCCCCTCCTGTATCTCTTTCCTATCTTGTCTTATCCCTGTGAATTCTGGTCAGGTGGGCTCTTCCTTCTCCTTCACAATGCTTTGGCACCATCAGGATAAGCACTGAAAGTACATGTAAGAGAGTCTCTCTACTACTGTTTCGACTGGCTGGTGTCACAGTAGGGAGCAGCTGAGAGGTGCAGTTGCAGCAACAGTTCCTGTAGCCCTGGAAGAAAGCCAGCTTGAGATAGTGCATGTGCTGTTCAGTTGTCATGTAGGATCAGTGTAGAGATGTAGTGTTTTCAGTGTATATGGAATCGGCACAGCATTTGGCTGCTAAACTCTTACAAGTATTTATTTGTTTTAAAGTTTTTCCTGTTACAGACTAACTTGGCTACCCCCTCTGAAGCTTATCTGCTCACCGTCTCTCATTCTTCTTCTTCCCCTCCTTTTTTTCCTCCTCTTCTCTTTTTCCCTCCCCACATCCCCCCTTCCCTTATTTATTCTTGTATCTGGACTTCTAACACTCTTGTCATCTGAAGAAGTGGGCTGTGCCCATGAAAGCTCATAATACCATCTACAAGTTTTGTTAGTCATTAAGGTGCTACTAGTCTATTTGTTTTTTTAAGTGTTTCCTATTACAAACTAACTCCGGCTACCCCTCTGAGGTATTGAGATTGAGATTTTTCAGAGGCTTATTTACTTGGCCAATTTTGATTAGTTATCATGGGGATGGCAAAAGGTAATTCTCTTGGCACTAAGGCATCTCCCCTGACAAGCTTCAAGTCCCTGCTCTAAACCATAGAGGTGCTAGAACTTCAAAATAAAACAATTATAAGATTTTTTTAAGTGCAGGCAAAACAATTCCCCCCATTCACACACCTTTTTGGATGGTTAAAAATCACATACCTCTATTCCTGGGTAAAAAGGGGGAGAAGAAAGAAAATCAGCCTAAAGCAGACAATGGTTAAGTTTGGCAAAGTTACAAGCAACTGAATATAAAGTTTTTTAATGGAAAGAATCAGGCAACCTTTAAAGTAGGAGATGCACCACCTCTATTAAACATTAAGGATGCAAATGCAGATCCAACTGCTTCTGTACAAGTGTCATGTCATGGGAGTGTTTCAGATCAGATAGATTACTCTTTTTCTCATATTGAATTGGTTTATGGTGTCTGAATAATTTTCTTTTAAATTAAAATATATCCTAAAAAGACATACTCCATGTAGCTGAAATTACAAAGATATTTTCTAGGTAACAAGAGCTGTTTATATGTGACAGTTAATCCAAGTGCATGTTTTGAAAGGACAGTTTAAAATAGCACAGTCATAATACTGTAAGTCATAAATCAAAAAGGACATGAGGAAATTCCGTAATCACAAGGTTAGCCTCAAGATTTAAATGTGGTCAGAGATCTGACTCCCTGGCTCTGCTCTGAACTTTTCTTAGGTTAAATGGGAATTGGATAAAGTAGTGGGGTGAATCATTTTTGTAAACTCATCCCTTAATTTTTTATTCCATTCTTTTAAAATGTATTTTTAGGATTCCTGGTTTACCATAGCAGTATAGTGACTACCATTTGCTATTGCTAAGGGTTCATTACTATGTCTATTACAAACCCGAGTTTTTAATGGCATATAACTTTTCCATAATTGTTTGCTATGGGCTCAGAGCTGTCATGCTCGCTCAGTTTGGGAATACATTATTTTATATAGCCATTTGTAAATTATAGGAGTGCAAACCACCCCTCATACTCACTCAAAAAGCAAGGTTACTACTTATACCCTTAACTGCCATGGGTTGTGGTCTCATTAGGTCTCACAAGCTAAACAGGACTGGGACTGATCGGTATTCAGATAAGAGACCTCCAAGGAAAACACAAACTGCTTCAAGAAATGGTGCTGATTGTTCAGTAGGTGGCACTTTTCTCCTCCAAATCAGTACTTAGAATCAATGCTTGGTATTGAGGTGTGATATGTTGTTGAAGATGCATGCTATCTTTCAGATGAGAGGTACTAATTTCCCTATTGTGCATGTTGGACCCACTAAGCCCATGCATATTGCAAGAAGTCCTGGTATTCAGCATAAAGAGACTTCCAAAAGTTTAGCAAATTTATCTGAATCTCTCCAGAAATCAGATGAAATTTTTCCCTGTAAAATGCCCCATGTTTCCGTTGCCAACCTCTACTGTATAGGCTCCCCTTTTCCCCAAAGTTTCCTCAATTCTTAATAATCTAAACCCTTCCTCTCTAAAATATTAATCTCATCTATGCATTGAGACCCTGCAGTTTTGCCCGTCTTACTGGTCCATTGAACTAGAAGCATTGCAGAGATCTTCACATACAGACTACCCCCTAATCTGAAGCAAATCCTTTCTGGCAGCCACAAATCTCATCTCAGATACATTCACCTAGGAACCTACCCCGGCAATAAATCCCATTGCCAATTCTGTCCACATATGTAAATAAGCAACACCATCATGGGACATAACCACATAAGCCATAACATCAGGGACTCATACAAGTGCACATCCTGTAATGTGATGTATGCCAGGAACTGAAATTCATCTAAAAATATGACAGTGTTACTCTGAGCTTAAATAAAGGCATTAACTGGTTGGCATATTACAAAGCCAATTTCCCCTTCCTTTAACATCCACATTTTCACATCAAGAGCTATGAATGGCACACATTCAGCTCACTTAATTAGCCTGCTTTAACACGGGTTCTACAATTGACAGGTACTACTTTTGCTGTTAAATATATCTCTTGGTTTCTGTTATTTCCACTCCAACTCATCTGATAAAGTAGGGTTTATCCATGAAAGCTCATGATACTATATATTTTTGTTAGTTTCTAAGGTGCCACAGGACTACTCCCTGTTTTTAAAGTTGCAGACTAACACAGCTATCCCACTGAGACTTTTTAATGATCCTTAATTCACTTTAATGACAATCTTTTGTTACCTTTATCACCCTGCCTCTTTTTACAAACAAATTCTTCTAAAAGCTGTACTGCTCCCAGCTTCCAAATTCTTCAGTCACACACAGGTTGTGTTGCAGTTAACATTGTTGGAGTCGAGCATGCAGCCCTGAATATTCATGGTGCCTGAGTATTTTGGACCCATAAACTTGCTGCCAATTAGAGGCAATACAACCTAGAGCAAGGTAAAAGCTCAGTGGTGATGCCTGGCATAAGTTGTATCCATGAAGAATTAACTTATGTAGGATTTTTATAACCTCTACAGAGACCTTTTCAAACATGTTACATTCCTTTGCAACACAACTCATTGCTGTGCCACTTCCATCCAAAAGGGAAGTGTCACAGTCCAAAATACAACTTTATCTGAAGCTTGACCTTAATTTGTCACGATTAAGGTTATAACATATTTACTTTTCTGTCATTCATCCTTACAAGACCTTAACTGACTGTCCAAACAAATACACAAGTACATAGATGTATTTTATTATTGCAGCTAGTGTAGATTCCACAAGAAATGCTTGTGCATTGTTTTTTAATTTGACTTTTGGTATGTTTTACACTTGAAAGCAGTCTTGGTAGATAGTTTCATATACTGACTTGTATCAACCTTAGTAGAAAATATAATAATTGCATATGGGATTCAGGTGAAAATTCTGTCACTATATAAATGGATGTCCATACATGATAATAAAAGAAAGACCTTCACACAAAAACCATCTCTGAAACATAAACAATTATGTGTCTGTATACACTGGCATGTGAATAGTATGAAACAGAAAGGAAGCTTGGTCTGTTGGTTAGCTGGGGTTTGAGAGACCAGACTTTGTGTGACACGGAGCGAGTCAGTTAGAGCTTGTTTGGGGCAAGCTGGGGTGTAAATCTATACTCCGCTAACTGGCTGTGTAGACCCTGCTGCCATGCACCAAAAGTTCCTTAGTGAACTTTGAGCTACAAAGGTCAGTGCATACTAGGGAACTTTTCGTGTGTAGCCGCAGAGTCCACACATCAGGCTAAGGGACTGTACATGTACACCCCAGCTTGCTGTGCACTAACTCATCCTTATTCTGTCTGTGCTCCATCTGTAAAATGGGAATAATTCCCTATATCTCAGGAGAGCTAGGATAAATATATTAAAGACTGCCAGATAGGGGGCCATGTCACTATTTTGGATACTATATTATGAGGTACTCTTTGGAAATTGATAATTTAATTGTGTATGAAAAAATTGGAATTTTTAAAGCCACCGAAGGGTTTTGCATACCCAGTTTTCATTGGTATTAATGAGTAGGTAAAGGCATATGATAGGTGACTTCCCTTAAACCCACCACACAACCTTTATAATTTTGAAGTCAGGATACTAAAACATGGGAGAGAGTGGACAAAAAAAAATTAGAACTTGTAGGTCTAACAAGACTCACACCAAACACCAGGCCAAGCACTTTATATGTATGTTTTCATCTTTCCCTCATCCCCCTTATCTGTTTTTTTATATAGAGAGAGCTGATTTTCTATTGCCTTGACTCCTTGTCTGGCCAACTCCGTCTGTGCAAAGTGGATGTAAAATGGTACTTAATCAGATTTCTCTTCTCACTCACACTTGGAGATAGTATTTGACACCCACTGTACATTTACTTTGGAAAGGTGTAAATGATTCCTTTTGGTGCAAGACTGTGGAAAATTAGGTCCATAGATTGTAGATTTCTGCTGGCATGGAACTTGAGCATTGATACATTTGGATGTTTAGTAAGTAATAATTGATCAAAAATGAAGAGCTCATTCTAGGCAGCAGTAGTGATAATGTTAGGTGTTTGCCTAATATTTGGTGTGCCAAAAATTAGTGGTTTTTTAGATCTAACTGCATAGATGTGCTTCATTGCATTTGGCTGCATTGGTCTTCCCACTCCGTCACATGCATTTATTTAAAGGTGGATTTTAGCCTCGGTCACAATACAGAATGAGATAATAGCATTTGCTAAACACAGAGCAAGGTAACAGTGACTGCCGCAGGAAGTGTTTTTTGGCACTGGAGACTCCCAAGGAGATTTCATACTTTGTGGCTTCTAATGAAAAGCAAAATCTAGAATTTCTAACCAAGCCTTCCTATCTCAGATGGTGATACTTGGTGCCTTAGGGTATGTCTAGACTACATGCCTCTGTCGCCAAAGGCATGTAAATTAGACTACCCGACATAGTCAATGAAGCCGGGATTTAAATATCCCCGGCTTCATTAAAATAAAAATGGCTGCTGCGCTGTGCCGGCTCAGCTGATCGTCAGCACAGCGCGGCAGTCAAGATGCGGATTGGTCGACAGGGAACGCCTTTGTTGACCGCTCCCTTATTCTTTGGGCTTAGCTAAACTTCTTTCTCAGAAAACTTGAGCAGCCCATCTAGCCTGGGGTCTTCTGCTGGGCTCTTCCTTTCAATGTTCACTCTACAGGCCACTTGCCTGAGAGTCGTACCTTGTTCCAGGGACAGCCTGCTTCTTATAGCTCTTGACCCAGGAGCCTCCTTGCTCCTGGCAGCTGTCTGCTGGCCTTAATAATTAGCTGACCCCTAGCTGGTTAGTATCAGGTGATCCATTACAGATGAGGCTAAGCTTATTTCCCTTTCAAGAGCCAGCAACTCTGTGCCAAGGTTCTACCCTGTGGACTATGAATGGGAGCAGAACAAAAAAGTTGTGCTCTGTCCATTACCTCCCCTTTGCCGCCCAGAAACCAGTGGGCAAGACATTTTTGGCACTCTGTGCCCATCCATACTTTTGATCCTGCCCCAACCAGCAGGCATTCAGGTACTGTGCTGAAGGAGGTGCAGGAAGGCTGCAGGGAGTACAAAGGGTACAGCTGTAGGCTCCAACAATCACTCACGTCATCCAGTTTAGTGACTCAAGCCCCTGCTTGTTCTGGACGAGTGAAGGGGACAAGCTCCTCAAATGGAACCATCTTGTGGAAACTCTGAGAGGCAGAACGTGAATGAGTTTCCAGGACTCTCTGTGGGTTCTGATGTGTGTAAAGGAAATAGTCAGGGGATGAAGAGAGATTTAGCTCTAGTATTTCCTGCATCCTCATAAGTTTCAACCCAGGGGTGATACATGGGGGGGCATAAAAGCTCCCGTGCCCACCTAACACCTTAGGGCCCTGGGTAAGAGCCCAGCAGCAGGCAGGTCCAGAGCCCGGGTCCTGGCTGCCCCTATCATTCAGCTGTCAGCCCCATACCCAGGGTCCAGCAGCTGGCCCCACCTCCAGAGTTTAAAGAGAAGCTAGATAATTTCATGGAGGTTAGGTCCATAAAAGGCTATTAGCCAGGGGATAGAAATGGTGTCCCTGGCCTCTGTTTGTCAGAGGCTGGAGAAGGATGGCAGGAGACAAATCGCTTGATCATTGTCTTCGGTCCACCCCCCTCTGGGGCACCTGGTGCTGGCCACTGTCGGCAGACAGGCTACTGGGCTAGATGGACCTTTGTTCTGACCCAGTACGGCCGTTCTTATGACATAGCTCTGCTTCAGGCATCAGTGAGAACGGGTGGGAGCATAAGGGGAGAAATGGATGGGTGAGTTGTCTTGAGTACCACAACTCACTAGAGCTGGGGGGTGCGCAGGCGGTGCTCCCATTGTATTCCTCCCGAGCAGTTGCTTATGTTTCATCCCATGTTTTAAATGCACCATTGTTGTGTTTCACTCTTTCAATTAATCTTGAGAAATATTTCAGTCTAGGAGGTATAGTGTATCTCTAATTCAATGTACTTTCCAGTAGGAAGTATTGTTCCAGATGTCCTCTATGATTTTTTTTTGCTGGATGCAGATTATTTGAACTTCAAATAGTGAGATCTTTTCACATAACTTCAGGATGACTGCAGAACAGTTTTTGCTGAGGCAAAAATGGGATCTAAAAGACTGGTAACACATTTTTCAGTGGATATTCCCATCTAATCACATGCTTTCAGGAACTGGAGTTTCAAGGAAAGCTCAAAGTATCACAAAACTCATGATATAATCAGGAATAAAGCTAGTCATATAAATCTGATAGCAATCATTATGGAATTTGTTTTATGTGGTTTGTGACTATTGGACAATAGTAGAGATATAAATAACAAATCAGATCAAATCAAATAACTCAATGGGTCTATAAATATAATTACGTTTTTGGACTTAGCACCTCCACCCAACACCTTTAAAGGCAAAGAAGGAAATAATTGCTGTTTAGCATGTCTTGAAAGTTTAGCAAACTTAGGTTTTTACACACCAGGGATGTTTAGTCTAAATGCTCAGGACCCTAACGGAGAACTCCCTTCCAGCCACACTCTGTCTCTGATGACAAAGAGGTTTCAGCTCAGGGACCTCAGTTGTCATGGTGAGAGGAATGGTTTCTTGGATTGTAGGTCTAATTCTTGACAGAAAGTTTTGGCTACCCTGCTCTACTGGAGCCCTAGTGGGGTGCATACGTTCAAGATGTATGCATTGGAACTGTGGAAGAGAACCAAAGGAGTAATGCTTTAGTTTTATGAAGCTACATGAAAACATCTCAACCAATACTCCATTTATGTTTTCTATTAGATCCTAAAATGTATGATATTCCAACTGTAAATGAAGATCACAATATAGATAATGGTTAAAAGTTAGGAGTCAGTAAATGGTATCCACATCTCATTGATTTGGGAAAATTAGAAAAGACTTGTTACCAGTGAAATGACTGGCATGAAAAGGTTAGTAACTGTGATAGTCTCTTGGAGGTCTGTGACAGAACGAAGGTAGAATGGCTACAAATCTGTTTTATGCATTCTGATTCAGCAAATTTGATATGCTGTCCATTTGCACTTGGGAAAGATTATGATATCTATCTGTGTGTGCATGATTGAACTTGCTTTTTTTTCTACTTCTGGGACAAGTTAAATCAGTTTTTCTCGATGCTTTGGCATGGTATATATTGTGTGTTCGCCTCTTATGAAAGCTAAGTAAATTGATTACAATACTTCATTGGAAGTGCCATCAAGTAATTTATTGGAAAAATCAGGGTTGTTGAGGTTTTTAATTCAATGTTAATGTACTCAAAATAAATAAAGTTACAATGCTTCATAGTAGGTTATTCATTGGCACAGATGCCATTTTGATGATGACATGAGGCAGGAAAATTGGCATTGAACCATTCTTCTGCTAGAAAGTCTTCTTCAACTTCATGTCTCAGCACATATCTCTTGATTCATGGTATCAAACTTCTGCCTGAGCTCAAGTCACCTTCTCAGAGAGCATATTTATAGATTTCCTGGATGAGAAGGATTGCTTTTGATCTTCACAAACCTGAAAAAATGTCCATCCCAAAAACAATAGTCTTTTTTTGTTTGGTATATAAGAGAGACAGCTTCCAAATCAGAAAAATTCCCTAGTGCCTGAAACCTGCTTTGTTTTTGATCTGAATGTTCAGCTTGTGTCTCACAATGCCATTGTGATCATAGAGTGGACATCTCTGTAACATGCAGAAAAGATTAGGTAAATTGTATTGCTTGATTTTACATCTCAGTTGTTCAGAGTAGATGTTAAAGGAAATATCATCTGGCTTTTTGTGATTTGCTAGAAATCATGTGTGATAGACTAATCACTTCTTTGACCTCAACTTGTCCCTCTCCAATTTAGGTTTATTATAGATAACTGTCTAACCTTTCCTTCAAATCTCCAAATCCGTAATTAATTCTGTGTACAACACAGACTATTAGTGGATTTTTGCCTTATGGGCCCATTAAAGAATTTGAAATCCCTCAGATGACGTTGTCCATTTAGCCCTTAACTTATCAGTGGCATTTCCTGTTGGCCTAAATCCATTCCCAGTTAAATCACATGCCTCAGCCATGAGCCTGTGTTTTACTTAGGTAGTTGTTTCTACTGCTCAGGGCTTTCTCTCTTTTGTTCATTCTTTTTAAAGAAGGATTTTCAGACTGGGAAAAGCTTTTAGACATGCCAGACTTAAATCCTGAACACTGTGGAGGGGCGACAGAGGCCCCAAACTCAGGGAAAATACCATGATTAGGCTGTGCAGGGTCTGGAAGTAGCCAGTCCAGTGACACTGTGGCTCATTCCACAGGAATTCAAGAGGGTGAAGAAGGGAGGCAGGGGCATAACTAGTGAGCCCTTATACACAAACCTCTGATGGTGATCAGAGTGGTAATAATTACTTTCTCCTACAGCATCTGAGCTGAGGTAGCAGCAGGGACTTGGCTGCATAGGTGTTCTGCTCTGATTTGTTTCCAGGCTGGAAGGGAAATTATTCTTTCTCTCTTATCCTTATACACAGACAGTTCACTTACACTCTATGGAGGGTGAGGATATCATCCTTTAATTATAGATCCTTTCTCTTTCATAATTTGTCTTATGCCTTGGCTAATAGAGCAATTCTTTTCTGGCTAATGGTGGTGTTCCACCTGATCCAGCAAAGCGACTTATGAAGCTGAATTGGTAACATTATGCTGATTTCCATAGTAACAGGTTCTGACAACTCAAATACAAGATTATTACTGAATGGCATAACCGAGCAGAAACAGAAGTTGGTAAACTATTTTGACAGTGCTGGAATTAGAGCCGAGAAATAGAGTCGATAATAGAGCACTCGTACATTTTCTTGCTTCAAGTTTGCTTCAGTGTTAAAGTGATTCTCCAAGAGAGTTTTGGAAGGCTTTTGTTATCTTCTATCTCAGTGCCCCAGGCTGAAAATCTTTTGTTACATTGCAGTTTACTTCAGCCCTTTTACATTTAGTGCCCCTTGGCTTTTAAAATATTGGTAGCTGAAGAATTAAGATGAAATGCTCTGTCTTCCTGCTTTACTTTGGCCACCCATTTTTTTCCATAAAAAGACCCTCCATATTAATCACTCAAACCTGAATTTGTCCTAAAAATAAATTAATGAGTGATACAAACATATTCCTCCAAATCCTGAAAAATGCATCCACCCTTTGGGCGGGGGGAGGGAGGAAAGGGTGGTCTTGGGGAATTTCCATATAAGTTTAATTCCTAATGCTCTGTTGTTTGGCCCACAAATTTAGGATGCTGGGTCATCATTGATAGTGGATGGACATCTGCATGCTATATTTTCACTGTGGTGTCTATATTTTCTCTATTAAAAGTACAAGAAGAATACCAGTATTTACAAAACTCTTATACTGCCTACTCACAAAGCACAGAGCAAAAGCGTGTGATGACATGTCTAATTTTCAGATCCTCAGTATGAGCTTTGACACTTCCCTTTTAAAATTTTTTTTGTGAAATCTTTACAGAGATGATTCCCATGAACCATATTAAAACAAGCTGTCCATCTGTCTCTTTCCACGTAGTCACTATTAAATTGGTAGGGTCAAGACACCCTGTTGTCCTGGGCTTTCTTCTTCTGGTTTTGAGTGAATGATCTCTTTTATGCCAAGATAGTTTGTAAAGGTCTATAATTATCAGGAGCTTTTTCTTTGTCTTGCTTTTCTTGGATTAAGTACTTTCCATATGTTTTATCACAAAGAATTGATTGCCTTCGCTTGTCAGTTTCCTCCCATGAACTGAAAGGGCAATTTCCAACCATTCAAAAATGATTTACAATTTATTAAATTTATCTGTGAAAGGAATTTTTCATATTAGATTTTATAAGGAATGGTGGTGAATCAGGGCTTTCTCCAATGGGGGGTGTGTACAGTTGGAATTGTAGCTTGACCCATAATAGCTTGGCAGGTGATCTGTGAACACTTATATTTTTGTTTCTCAGCAGCCTGGAAAAGTGGTGATCACAAGCAAACTTACTGAAATTAGTGGGAACATACCTCTCAACTGCTGCTCATTAGGAAGGAGGATCCCTGCTTAGGAGGAATGTCCTTTTTTAGCACTCTGAACTTGATATAAGTCTGGACTTTTCTCACTATTATTGTTGTGAATTTTTTATATCAACAATGTGTGACTAAAGCTAAAATGCTAGATGCTGTTGTTTATACTAAAATATTTACGCCATGTCACTTACAGCTTCCTGTGTTATTAATTTTTCCGGGCACTTTGAATCTTGTTTCCATACCTTGTCTCCCATTTGGCCTTCAGAAGACGGAGGTCAGAATGATTAGGAGAAAGGCATGTTAATATTGGATTTCTTTACGAGGTCTGTTTTTAATCCTGTCTTAAAATGGGCTGACTACTGCCCTAACATTTTCAGCCACAAGAGATTTTTTTCTTAGAGAAGAACGTAAGCAATGGTGACCAGCAGGCATTGTTGTTTGCAACATTTTGTCAGTCCCCTAGTCTATTCAGAGATTATAAGTCCCTCATACCAGTGATTATGCAAACTATTTTTCTTGTTTAATTGTAAGTTTGTTTTTTCTCCTCTAGGGAAAAGTCTAGACTGGAGTAGCCATTACTTCTGTGAACAGCCAGCCATTACTTTAGTGTGCCATCAGTCTGATGTGTGTGTTTAAATTCCTTTTATGTCAGTGTGTCTAAAATCAAGTGGTAAATTGTCATAAGAACCTACATTACTGTGGTATGCTTAATATCTGACTAATATATTATGTGTGGATGGATGACCTAGCATATAAATGATTAAGCCTCTTTAATGTTGAAAGCATTACATTTGCAGATTGGAAAATTCATAGTAAGCCTAACTTTTTGCAAATTTAGCTTTCAAGAGCAAGCATCTACTCTTCATAAACACTCTATTTGCACAGCAGGGTAGCTGAGACAGCAATAGTCCCAGAGATCAGAACCCCATGCAGCTTAGGCTGGTGGCATGCAATTTATTGCAGTCTGCTCTCCTGGCTCACTTCACTTTCTTTATCTCACATCTTTATTCTGCCTACAAAGATGTACAGTAGGTGGAATCTGTCAGGCATGAAGCCAGCAGGCAATGTGAAAGTGGAGACTGCTGGCGTCAGATTGATTAAGCCTGTGCACGTGTCTGCAGAAAGGAGACATCAGGTTTAATCACTCTGCCTGAATTTCTTTCTGTTCCTTTCTCTTGGAGATAAATGTCTTGTGAAATGTCTTGGGCAGTGCACAGTAGGAGTGCTCTTGTAAGGCAGAAAAGTAATAAAGGGTGGAAACTTATTTTTCCTTATCATTCCATTATTGGCAGAGATACGCAAAGTTTGAAAGAAGAATATGTGTCAGATTTGCTGAACTTTTTTCCTAAGCATAATTAGTAGTGAATAAAAAACTTTACTTATTTATTAGATAAACATTTCATGGCCATCCCTTCTCTCAACAGCATGTTTTGGAGATGCTACCCTTAGCAATTCTTAGTTATTGACAACTCTAGCTTTGTTGTTTGTGCTAGAGAGCAGAAACCTTGAAAGTATGTTGGCTCTGGGCTTGTTTGAGGACAATTGGACACTTATTTTTAAAAAATAAATATTTATTTTATTGGTTTTCAAATTTAGAGATCACTCGTCTGTCAAGGCTGGGCTTGAAGAATAAAATACACTGTATATGTATTAATCAATTCCTGGGTTTTTTTGTATAATGAGCAGCACTATCTGGCATTTAAAATATTCTTAGTCATGTCTGTATAGAAATGTGGGGATAAGAAAAGATGAAGAGAAAACATAGGGGAGAAAGAGGAAAGGAATGCCAATGCTAAAATGGAGACAACAATTAACCATTGATTCATATTTGAAATTAAGACCACCTGTGCCTTTCTGTTTGGCCCTCATTTTTTGTAAGTGGTAGCCTCTGCTCTTCCCTTTCTGATTTGAAAATTGCATATTATCTCATCAGTTGCTTATTGTTCGAATCTCTTAATTGAACAGGCTTCAGGAGCTCATAGCATTTTTGTTTAGAGTTGGGAGTGACAGACTCTTATACAGTAACTTCAGAGGGGTAGCCAAGTTAGTCTGTAACAAGAAAAACTTAAAAAACAACGAATAGTCTAGTAGCACCTTAAAGACAAACAAAACATGTAGATGGTATCATGAGCTTTCGTGGGCGCAACCCATCTGAAGAAGTGGGTTGTGCCCACGAAAGCTCATGATACCATCTATATGTTTTGTTAGTCTTTAAGGTGCTACTAGACTATTTGTTGTTGTTTCTTATGCAATTGAATAACTAAATTGTGTGTATGTGCTACATGCTACTCTACAATGGTTCTGATTTGTCGCTGCGTGATATTCAGAACTGTAGTCATACCGTATATGAGGCTTCATGTACTTCTGAGGCCATGCTATGACAGCTGAGCCTTCATATGCTGCTTAGTTTTTTCAGGTTTTCCTTGATCCAAAGGTCCTTGGAGCCATACCAAAACAACTGCGTGATTTAAAGTAATTGCCCCAAACACTGCTGCATCAGTATTGTGAACCTTACTGGTTTGACTATTGATGTGAGATTCTATAGTCATTTATTTTTTTTAAGTAAGGTGTTGCCACAAGTTAAAGGAGACCAGAGACAAAAGACAGGCCCTGGGCACAGTAGTCATAATGGAGTTGGGTTTTTTTTTTCTCTAAGAGGAAGTGAAGGATAAAAACTAAAACAGACAGGCATGCTGGATTTTAATTTTAACTTACAGATCCTATTAAGTCAGAACTATTTGGCTGGATTCCAAAGGTCGGAAATTAAAAGGATTGAACTGAACTGAAATTTTTTTGATAACATCTAGGATTAACTATTGCAACTCCTTGTTTATTGGTCTTGTGGAGGACAGTTAGAGTAAACTTTCACTCATTCAGAATTCTGCCGTTAACTCATTTTTTGGCTAACAGATAAAACCAAGGCCCTGACACTAGTGATCATTAAAAATCCTCTGACATTTTTGCAGGAGTTAGAGGTGTTAATCCCACTTCCCAAGCCAAACTGCAGCCTGAGTGATTACATTACAGATTTACTTTAAACTCTAATTCACCCTTAATTGGCTAAGGGATTCACTTTCTGCCCTAAATAGCTGTATAGTGCTGTTAAATAGCTGCATTGCTTCACTCCAGAGGTTGCTGCATTCTAATGCATATTTAGTTGCATTTCAGTGGTGTATAAATAGATTCTTGTGCCTTGACTCACAGAGGGTGCATCTGCAGTACACCCTGAGCTCAAATTGTGTAGCTTATTTTGAGTTGCTTTTGAAGTAGATTATTTCAAAATTTGGTGCTGCCTACACAGCACTTCTTTCGAAATAGAGCATTATTGCAAAACGTCCCTTACTGCTCGTGGAATGAGGTTTGGAGGAACATTGGAATAGTGAGCCCATTATATTTTGAAATAACGGGTGAGCTCAAAAGATGTGGAATAGCTATTTCGGGATATTTCCGGTATCTGCAGTGTAGACGTAGCCAGAGAGTTTGTCACCTGCTCGTGGAATTTGTTGACCTAAAAGGTACATTCTTATCTTGATGCAGAGGATTGTATAAATCCCTGCACATAAGGGAAAAGAATGATCCTTTACAAAGACTGTAAGAATGAGGCCTGAATCACCATTGCTTTACTGCAGTTTGAAACAAAGGAGGCGCCTGAGTGATATCGGTGGAGTTACATGGGCACAAAGATAGAGGAACACACAGGTGAACTGAACCCATGATTTGGTTTTGCAAATAAGCAGCTGTGTCTTGTTATAATTCAGCATTATAAAAAAAGTGTAAGTTGTTTGTGTTTTACAATATTTGCAAAAGCATGTTCATATGTATTATAGAATAAAGATGCTTTGAGGACTGGCATTTATGGTAAAAATGTTCCTTTACTCTTTTGCAAAAAGGAAACTGTTGCTTACCTTCTTCTAGTTGGCTCAGACAGCAATGTCAGTCTTCACCATTGCTGCTTTCTTCTGTGCTGCCACAGTCCTCTCTGGTTGAACCACAGACCAAAGTAAGCAACTGATCTCCTGCTTTGCAGTCGTTCCTGTAGCCTGAATAGATACCACAGAATCCATTTGGGACCCTCATAGGGCAGGCAGTCCTACTTAGAGCAGTCTCTTGATCGGCCATTCTCCTTAGCCCTGCTAACTATCCCTTGTGAGAAGAACCTTAGTGAGAACGAAGGGGGTGCAGCATCTGCTGCAAGAGGAAGCTCCTGATAATTTGTTCTCATTTTGGTTAGGTAGGCTCCCACCTTTATGCAGGGTATTATTCCATTTCATATCTGCATTTCTAGCCAATCCATTACTTGATTGAACAATGCAATATTAAGCAATGAAAAGTGCTGAAGGCTTATTATGAGTATATTCATTAAGTAACTGATTTTTTTACTCTCAGATATTTTTTAGTGCTGTTCTAATTACAATTTCACTATGATTGTTTAATATCATTTCTTCATAGCTTAATACCTAATTAAACTTCCTAAGTTAACAGAGGTTTATCAAGAGGTTCGACCTAATTAAAGGTAGTTTACAAACACTATTGGGGTTCCTCTTAAAATATTATAAAAATAGATTAGTAGGGCTAGAACACCCAAATGACCATCCATCAGACTAGGATATGGAGGGTGGAATGATTAATAAGAGCTCTGTGATGAAAGCAACTGTGTAACGTTTGATAAAGGTGTATTGCCAGGGCCCAAGGGAATTAATCGTACAGCTCGATGTTGGGCCTGGAGATGGCTCAACATCTTTAGCTAATTCTTCTTTTAGAAAGCTGATAAAACTATTGGGTGTTCTGCTGCCCATTTTAAATTTGTATGATTGTAGCGGGTGGAGCATGGGGAAGCTTTGGTTTTCTTTATGACCTCTCTGAATGCCCGTGGAAATGTTTTGTTTTGTTTTTAAGCTGATATGTTCATGATAAATTGTGCCACCAAACATACCCCTTGATTGGAAAAGTGTCTGATTTTAGTGTATTTTAACTAGGGCTGGGTTATCTTTTTCTTCAGTACTTGTGGAAAGCATTCAGTGGGAATCAGGACAGGCTTTCATTTAACAAACCAATGCATTGTGTAAACTCAGCCCTCCATGTTCAGGACTAAAGTGAGACCAGAATAACTGGATTAAAGGGAACTGCCAAGGGAGGATCTGTGGCTAGGAACTCAAAGTCCGTGCCAAAGCTAGTAACTATGAACAAGTCAGAATGTCATAACATAATAATGGCCAAACTGGATCAAACCAATTATTTTCTTACAGTGTCCAGTGCCAGACACTTCAGAGGGAATAAACAGGAACAGGGTAGTTATCAAGTGATCCATCCCATCCAAGTTCAGTCCTGGCTTCTGGGAATTGGAGCCTGAGGAACAATCAGAGCATGTGGTTGTATCTGTGACAATCTTAGCTAATAATTGATGGAACTATCCTTCTATGAGCTTATCTAATTCTTTTTTAAAACTAGCTATGCTTCAGGTTCATGGTGCATTTTGTGAAGTAGCACTTCCTTTTGTTTGTTTGAGTTTTGCCGCCTATTAATTTCATTAGGTGGCCATTGGTTTTACCCTTCAATCTGTTTTGTTCCTTTATATGAGGAAGTTATAAAAACAGAATCTGAAAGAATGCAAGATAAAACCACTAACCATTATTGAGTGATCCAGTAATTCTACATACTGTTTATTACGGCCAAGGGAATAAATAAATGGCCCCGGGCCATTTAAATTGCAGCCCGAACCCCGGGTTATGCACTCTGGGTGGCACTATGGGCTGGGGGCAGGGCTGCACCCCAGCCCTGCCCCTTCTGCCTGAGGTCTCACCCGTTTGAGGAGCACAGAGCTTCCCCCAACATCCTTTCACAGGGACCCAGCAAATCAGTTGGCCCCCTATTGATCATACTTTTCTGTTTCTCTTGCTTCCAAAAAGATTGTGCTTAATTTGAGACATGTTTTTAAAATATATGATTAGGAATATACCAGGGGCTTTGTGGATAACAACAGTGGAAGGGCCAAGAGGTTGTTAATGAGTTATGGTGCCTGTAAGACCTCTGGTTCAGCTCTAGCTTATGTTACCACCTTACTCATCTTCAATAGCTTAAATGAACCAGTATTTTGGTCACCATCCTGGTCTTAATTTTCAAGTGTTTCCCTGTATCCATACCTACTATCATATAGCCTAATTGGTGTTCTGAACAGAGAGGTGAAGGATTGAATGTACATGGAGATTAAATTATCCTTTTGCCTTTTAAATGTGGCCCCTTTCAAGTAGATGGGAGAAACACCTCTCTTCAGGGCTAAAAGTCTCAGAAGAGTAGTTGTGTTAGTCTGTAACTAAAAAACATGAAAAACAACGAATGGTCCTGTAGCACCTTA
>CM057845.1:117520356-117582159 GCA_030068395.1 Apalone spinifera | reverse complement strand
ACATTTTATCTCTGAAACAGACGACTTCTAAAAAATTGTAGACCAGTGTTACCTCTATACTGATATAACCGTGTCAATAGACGGGCTTACTTTTTTAAAAATCACAGTCCTAATCAATTTATATTGGTCAAATCTTTGTTTCATTCTCTCAAAACTTATATCAAAATGATTGAACAAGAAATAATATATTTTTCAACTAAACCCTCTAATTTTAATATTTTTATTTTATATGAATTTTCTGAGGCCTTCCTACAGCCTGCAGAGATGACATCTGCAAAACCTTAACCTCTCTGTGTCTTACTATAATTAATAGTGTTGTTGGTAATCCAACAGCCCTGTCACAATAAATAGGTTCTGTCATAGTGAAAAAAACAATGTCAGTGTTTTGTGGCAGGGCGGAACTTGGAACATTTCAATTGTATTCAAGTAGGTTGTTTTTATGTTAGCTCTGTAAACTCTTGGAGGAAGTGACTGTTTTCTGGTATATATAATATTAACATCAAAGAGAAAGGAACACAAGGCAAAATAGGGAAAGGACAGGTTAAAGGATATTTAGATAAATTAGAGCCTGATGAAATTCACCGTAGGGTAATTAAGTAACAAACTGAAGCAATCTTGGAACTTCGCACAGATATCTCAAGAACTGATGGAGGATGAGCAAGGTCCCAGAAGACTGGAAAAGAACAAATCTAGTGCCTATCTTTTAACAGGAGGAACAAAGAGAACTGGAGATTTCTAAACTTCAGTGCCTTGAAAGATAATAGAACAAATTATTTAACCACCAGAGCACCTAGAGAATCCTAGGGTAATATATAATAACTAACATAGATTTGTGAAGAACAAATCATGCCAAACCAACCCAATTTCCATCTCTGACAGGGTTACTAGCCTAATGGATGAGGAGTAAACTGGAGATGTGATATAACTTGGTTTTAGTAAAGCCTTTCAGGTGGTCCCGTATGACATGCTCATAAGCAAACCAGGAAAATGTGGCCTACATGAAATTACTATGAGGGGAATGCATAACTGTTCCAACAATCATGCTTAAAGAGTATTTAGGATGATTTACTGTCAAACTGGGCTGAAATATCAGTTAGGGTCCTATAGATGTCTGTCCTGGGTCTGTTACTATTCAGTAGTTTCATTAATGCCTCGGATGATTGAGTCAAGAGTATGCTTATAATTTTTTTCAGAAGATACCAAAGTGGGAGGGATTGCAAACACCTTTTAAGAACAGGCTTAGAATTTAAAACAGCCTCAACAAACCAGAGAAATTGGTCTGAAATGACAACAGTCTGCAAATACTTCTGGGGACATCCTGCACCTAAAAATGATGTGCACAAAATTTTCAAATTCTGCAAAATTCTGCAAATGTTATTTGTCAAAATACTACTATATAATCAGAGCAGTTTCAGTTATTTTGGTAATTGATTTCAAAATTCCTTTCTGTGAGTAGGCAAGTCTATAACAACACAGACATACAAATTCCCCCAGGAAAAGAGAGCTAAAAAAACGCTATAGCAACCAACTTCCTGTTTCTCTGCCCCCTTCCAGATCTACGTTTCTATGATTCTGTGGCATGCTTTGTACATTATGGATGATGCCATGATATAAATTAATATTGCCACAATAACAATTTTATCTTTTTTATGTTTGTCACGCAACAGAAATTTCTGTACATCAGTTAATAATTTATTATGGAGCCATATTGGCTTTTGAGGGGAAAAGGGCAATTGGGGTATGTCTAGACTACAGGCTTTTGTCGACAGAGGCTTTGTCGACAGATACTGTCGACAAAGCACGTCTAGACTAGAGCCAGTTCTGTCGACAAAGCAACCTGCTTTTTCGACAGAGAGTCTAGACGCTCTTTTCTGAAAAGTACAGTGTGTATGCAGTAGCATCTTTTGTCGACAGAACTCTGTTGACAAAAGGCGTTATTCCTCGTAGAATGAGGTTTACCACCGTTGACAAAACTGCCACGTTCTGTTGACTTACTGTCGACATAACTCGGTGGTAGTGTAGATGCGGGTATAGTTTTATCAACAAAAGTCCACATTGTTACTTTTGCACTTGCCCCTTCTGGCACAACTGTGTCATAATTATTTTAATTTAAAATTTCCAATGATGAGTAAGTAGGTATGGCATAGAAAAGCATACACCTAATAAATACAACAGAAAGGTCACATGAGAAATAGGACACTATTATGGGTACAGGCTTGCCTGTTTTGGGAGGAGAGACTGTTTTTCATTTGAACATGGATTTTTTTTCAAGTTTACAGGCCGTTTACACTAAAAAAACAAACAAACAAACAAACAAACAAACAAACAAACAAAAAAACCTGGATTTACAGCAAAACAACTTAAAGTGGGGAATTTTTTTCCTGCAGTTGACTTTCTTCCATTTGCACAAGTTGGGGGTTTTTGTGCGTCTTAAGAGAGGAGAGTGGGAGAACTTATAATGTATCAGTTCCTACAAGCACCACACTTTAGTGCGGAACGGATATATACCGGAGTGACTTGTACCGGGGGGAGGGGCGGTACCTGATTGAGTATTTTGAACGGAAATGATATTGCTTGATTATTTATTATTGGTGTTTCAGGAGATCAGGGCTCCACTGCGCCAGGCACAGACACATAGTAAGAGACAGTCCTTGAGTTTATAATTTAAAAAGGTAGGAGAAAACAAATAGTATCCCCATTTTACAGATGTGGAACTGATTTATGATTCAGTTATTGTCATCACTGAGAGGCTAGCTCTTCTGAGGTTCATTGAACATTGAATCCAATCCTGTGAGCCATTGACAAAGTGAGGGTGAAGGTGCTTAGAACCTCTCAGGATGCTTGTGTTGCAGTTAAGAAATTGGGTTGTCGGTAAATTATGCATGCACTCTTGATTGCAGTTTTGTGATTGGTTTAATTACTTTTGTTAGCTCTGGGATTATTTATTTTGATTGCCTTCTGTAACAGCCATAAAAGCTACACTTTTAGCCACCTAAAATCATGGTAGAAAGCTCAATGTTTTATATAAATGAGAGAAAAGACAACAGCTTGGTATTCACTAATGCTTTGATGCTTAAATTGTATTTTTCTTTTTTTTTTCTGAACTGTGCTCCATGCTTAGAGATTTCAATTCATTTGTCCATACCAGAATTAAAAGGACTGTTGTGCATCAGCATTTTTAACGAGTGTCTTTTTGCGAAGGAGATTAGCTTGAAATGAATTCATTTTGGCTGTATGGACAGGTGTTTTGAGTTTGTGGAATTGGAACACTTATCGGGAAATGTTTTGAATGGGTACTTCAACTTGTACCTATCAGAGCTGATCGTTGGAGATGAGTGGCTAAAATAAAAATGAATGTTACATTGTCTAAGCAGCAGTGTAGCAGTCCCTTACTCTTGTGCTGAGAGGGAGGCCACTCCGTCTCACTGCAGTCAGACAGAAATCAGTAGTCTCCTGGGGGAAGCTCTGCTTCTCTGGCAGGGCAGAGCACAATAGTCTTTGGTGTAGGCCTCTTGACCTACAAGAAGTGTGCAGCTATACCAGATGGTGGATGGCAATGGGGGAAAGGAGAAAGAAAGTTCGGGGACTGCGGCCCATCCTGTTCCACCAGGTCCCAGCCCAAGATTCTATCAGTGGTGGGTGGTTCTGCCACTGATTTAGCAGGGAAACCACTGAACCAGGATACCTCACTTCCCAGCAGCCTAACAGGGTTAAGGTCTGAGTCTCCTGGGATACTATCTACCCAATTGTTGGTGCTCCATTGAGCAGGAGCCCTGCCTCATCACTTCAGTCACTTCATTCATTCCTTGGGGTCTTCTCTTTCCTCAGACAGCAGGGAACAGCTCTGCTCAGGGACTAAATCCGGAATCCTATAGAGGTTTCAGCTCCCTCAAGAAACATCTGCTCCCTTCTGTGGTGCAGCCCCAGCTGAGCTCAAGGGCTGTCCTTTTATACTTTCTGTCTTGCCCCAAGACAGAGATGGGTAGATTTAGCTCCACCCACCAGGAGGTGTAGTGGTCCCTCATTCTACCGTTTTGGAGGCAGGCCTCTCCACTTCACTACAAGAACTAAGTGAAATATTTGCATTTGTCTGCCAGCTGTTTCCCATCCCTTTTTCTTGATTCTGCTTTATGCAGTGTAGCATTTATTCAAGATTTTGTGGGTTTGTTTTTTTTTGCTGGAAGAAATGCTTAGAAATATTTAAGTGGGAGGATTGTTGTTGAAGCTGTGATGGTTCCAGGGTATGAGAAAGACCAGGTGGGTAAAGTGATTTCTTTTTAGAGAAGTCTAATGGGAATAAAACTGTAATAGTAACAGAAAATCAGATTTATCACTTTAATGACAAATATTTCACATTCATTAAAAACAGAAGAGAGGTTGTGATACAATAATACCTGTAAGAAATATGTTACTTTGACCCCGATTACTATAATTAAACATAAAAGGCACAAGTGTAGCTTATTCGAAGGTGAGATTCCACCCACCAGGGCTCAGGCAAAGGTTTCTTCCCCTCCGAGTCAGCGGGCAGCCACTACATCTCACTGTATACCTGGGTATAACACACAGGGAATCAGCTAGGTGACTAGTGTTATGAGTGCAATCCTGTGGCTAAGGCCAACAGTGCATCCCAGCCCCAGGGTTAGAGCGGTGGAGCAACCAGTTCCAGAGTCTTAAGCCTGTACTCAGGCCAAGCAGAGAGTTGGTAAATCCAGGCCCTCGTTCAGAGTGGGTGGCAATTATACAGTCAGTAAGCATAGGCCCTAATGCAGTGCAGGTAACAAAAAGCAGTTTAAGGGCTCAGGTCTATGCTCAGTTGACATAATCATGGGCTCTGTTTAAGCCAGACTAAGCATGTGAAAAAGTGAATATCAAAGATGGGGGAAATTGTCTTTGTAGTGGGTTAACCAGTTAATGTCTTTATTTGACACTATCAGCTTGAGCTTGAATAAAGCTACTAACTGGTTAATGCATTAAAAAGGCAATTTCCCCTTTCTTTGATATTCATATTTCCACATCAAAAGCTATGAATGGGACACATCCACCCTGACTTAATTAGCTTCATTAACACTATTTCTACAATTGACAAGTAACTGCCTTTGCTGTTGTATATGCCCTGGATTCTGTAATTTCCAGTCCAACTAGTCTGATGAAGTGAGTTTTACCCACAAAAGCTCATTATATAATATATTTGTTAATTTCTAAGGGTATCTCTACACTACAGAATAGTGCTGAATTAAGAAACTTAACTTCAGCTACGTTAATTGCGTAGCTGAAGCCGAAGTACCTTAACTCGACTTTTGGCACTGTCCACATTGCAGGAAGTTGACGGGAGAACACTCTCCCTTTGACTTCCCTTACTCCCTGTGGAAGCAGGGTTACTGGCATTAACCGGAGAGCCCCTCTCAGTTCAATTAGCGTGCCTTCACTAGACCCACTAATTCGAACCCTGGGAGATCGACAGCAGTAGCTTCGATCTTCTCTGTAATTTAGACATATCCTAAGATGCCACAGGTCTGCTAATTGTGAATCTTGAGGAAGTAAAAGTCATAAAAAGATTTCTGCAAGTGAATCTGTGGGAGGATTTACAACAGGGTCAGGGCTAGCTGCACACATTTTTGTAAGAGCCCTCCCTGCTAATCTGTGGTGTGAAAATCCATTGTGTCCTCCTAACAACGCACTTATTTACAGCTTTGCAGCATATTCCATGTGATAGTAATGTAGGTACATTCTAACAGCGCAGTGTCTGAAAACTGGATTCAAATACATATCCATCATAGTTCCTCCATCTGGTTTTGAGCACAGAGGACAAGCAGTGAGGGTGGGGCCAAACCATGATCAAAAATGATTTAAAAAACCATACTTAACCAAAGTTTGATCCCCTTCGCACTAGCCAATTATGTGTACTGAGAACTGACTTAGCGGGGCCACTTTTCAGCACCAGTTTAACACACAGTTCCAGACAGGGAAAAGATAACATATGTAGTTTATATTATATTTTCAGTGCCAGTGAAACTTATTGTCGAGCTTTGCTTTCCTCTTGCTGCAAAGAGGAATATTAACATTGGTGACATTAAATGAATAACTCCCCTCATAGCGGCAGCAGGGAAACAGGGAAGTGAGGTATAAAATAGTGCCTATTGCACTAAGTTAGAAGTAACGGTAAAGACAATTTTAAGTGGGCAGAGTGGTAAATAACCCCGTAGGTCATGTTTTTTTTACTATATCCTATCTGGTGGTATAAGTACAATCTGATAAAAAAAATTCAAATTTAGATGCCCGGTATTGCCAAATCCGAACATTCCAAAATTGTGAGCCAGCATTTAACTTTCTCCCTGCTATGCCCATTAATAATCATTAAACATTGTAAATATTGAATTCTTTTTTTTTTCTTTTTGAGCCTTGAAGGATTGTTTCAAGTCTTTCTCTGCAGCCATGCGAGCAAGACTTTTGTTGATAAAAGCTGAATCACATGACTCCAGAGCCTGAGGCTTTAAGAAAAACATGAAATATCTTGAGACTCTCAATAAAATCATATGAGTTGGCAATAACAAGAGTATCCTTAAACTCAATGGGCCTGCTTACATGCATAAAATTGTTCCTGTACATAAGTGTTTGTAGAAGCAGGGTCTAAGTTGGTTTCTTATATTTGGATATATCTCTCTGGTATGTGTATGATGTAAACATCTTTTTTGAATGGTTTGAAAGCTGTGAGAATTCTCTGAGGCATAACATTTGGGGGGAAAAGTCTTGACTCTTGAGGTAGAAGACGGTCTAAGTATAAAGTATTGTTAGGATCATCAAAACGTTGGAAAAAAGGAATGTGCCCTTCCTTTTGGATCAAGTATGAATTATGAGGTAGTTATATTTTTCTGACTTTTTTCTATTTTTATTACTTATTGCTGGGTAACCCTACTGTTTTCTATTTTGACAGCAACCCACACAAATTCAAGTATTAAATTGCTCCTAATGACCATTTTGTTAATTACTGACCCCTTCTGCTTTGGCTCAGCCTGTACTACTCACCAGCTTCCAGGAGGTTATTATTTGTTAAATTCTACCATACAGTGATTTGCATGGTAAATTATTTCATATCTGTGTTCAGGCTGAGAACATTACTAAAGCTGCAGTTTTGTTTTATTGTTGCCTTTAGTTCAGTAAGCTTTCAGCCTAGAGATAGTTCATCTGTCCCTACAGGGAATGTGAGTGTAATCCCATACTTGCCAGAACCATAAATTACATTCTCTCTTTCACTATAATACTACTTGCTCTCAAAATTGCATCGTGCAGAGAGAGATAAATTAGCTCTGTGTACCCCTCAGCTAGTATTTTATTCTGCAAAAAGTAATCTCTTTCTGGCCAGGTACAACAGGAAACTGTTTTAACTTGAAGC
Organism: Apalone spinifera; assembly: GCA_030068395.1. Classification (NCBI taxonomy): domain Eukaryota; kingdom Metazoa; phylum Chordata; order Testudines; family Trionychidae; genus Apalone; species Apalone spinifera. Next base: position 117,574,769 of record CM057845.1, on the reverse strand, counting down.
TGGTAAAGGATTCAGTTTAAAGTTTTATTTGAATGTTATTCCTTTTTGGCTTTCTTCTTTTTTCCTCTTCTCTCTTCAATTCTCTGAAGTGTAAAATCCTTCAGAAGTTAGATTGTCATTTTGTTTTATATCACCACAATTTTCTTTTTCCTACAAATGGGTGTATGGTGGTTCTACAGTGGCAATGAGTGAAAAACTGACTTGAGATTTGTGCAGCTCCTGCATTTCTTGTTTTAACTATATCTTTCAAAGTCATCTAACCACATAATTGAAAATCAGCCATCTGTTTTTGTCAAAAGCCCACCTTTCAAACTGTCCAAAGGCTGTATTCATAAGCATGAAGAGAATGCTCATAATTGAGTATTGTGGCTCTGAGAGAAGTGGGCATGAGAACAGCCATTCTGGCTCAGACCACAGATCCATCTACCCAGTGTTCTGTCTGCCAACAGTGGCCAATGTCAGATGCCACAGAGGGAACGTACAGAACAGGCAACCAAGTGATCTATCTCGTCATCTATTCCCAGCTTCTTGCTTGTTCAGTGGGCCACATTTTGCTGTTGGCTATTCATTAAATAGCTCTCATAGACTTCAATAGGAGTTGCTTGTGTATTCTAATGTCATAGTTTGGCTCTTTGATTTAGGTAAAGTGAAGGAGTTTATTTAAAACAAACCTACAGGCATTAAAGAAAGTCTACTGGTGTATACAGGCCATTCTCGCAATAAGTCCAAGATAAGTCCAAATGTTTTGGAACATATAGTTAAGCAACTTAAAGTGGACAATTTTTTCCCTGTGGCTGACTTCCATTTGTGCAAATTGGATTTTTTTGTGTGTGTGACTTAATAGCGGGAAATGGGAGGACTTATAACACATCAGTTCCTACAAGCGTCAATGACTTTAATGCGGAACGGATGTATGCAAGGGTGACTTATAGTGGGGACGCCCTGTAATCAGGTAAAAAAAAACACATTTAAAATTCTCCAAAGACTAATTGTGCTCTGGAATGCTCATTCATATTGCCCATTAAAATTAGATGCAGTGGCATGAATGCATCGGAGTGAAACATTGGTCTGAATGTTATGCTAACGGGGGAGCTTTTCTTCACTAGGTTCTTGGTCTGATATCTCCGCTTACATATGCTGATAGTTTTATTTTTAAGTTTGCCAATGGAAACAAATATCTATATGAAAGCCAGTTGTAGGATGAAACCCTGAGGCAGTTTGCGTGAGTAAAAGGCAAGGAAGTCTAGAAGTATTTTAAAAAGGAAAAAAAAAAAAGTAGCGTCTATAATCAGAAGTCTCGGCGTGAGTTCTTACATGGTGAAAATCTTTCTTTGCCACTTCACAAGAGGGTTTTCAATCCCATTGCCATGTCAATTGCCAACATCATTGCAGAAAGCACCGTCAGCACTTCAGCATAAAACCACTGAAACAAAACCGTAAGCCACATAGTATGCTGTCCCAAAGACTGGAGGGTTGAGGTCGTGAAGGTCAGGCCCCTAATAAGGGAGTGTTTTAATTGGTTTCTCTTCTCCCCCTTTCTCCTTTGCAAGCTTTTGGGCCTTTGCTAGGTCATGTGCTGGGATTATGAAGCTGTATGGAGAAAATTGCAATTATACAAATATCGCTATTACTGTGACACATTGCAGATAGGGGGAGCACAGGGCCTCTACTACCAAGTAATCCTGTAAATTGCTTAAAATAACAACAAAGAGCACTATGCACATTTTTCATCCATTGTCAGGCTGAAATAAATAGGTCTTTCTTTAACATGCCTAATCCTGCTAAACAGTACAAAATCCTATTACTCAATGAATTATAAATCCTGCTTCAGCACCTCATTTGTCCTGGAGTGTTTCATTGTGAAAAACAGAAATTCAATACCTCATTTGATTCGCACAATCCCCAGCATGACCGATTTCCCTCCACTACCACCCTCCTTTAATGTTGGTGGTTCTCTCTAAGGTTTACTCTACTACTACTCTGAATTCTTGGGAGAAAAATAAGACAGCATTAGCTGTTAAAGAATCTGCCTCCTGGTTCCTTTTCTTACTTACTGACTGTGGTGAATTAGAAGTTAATGCAATACAGATTTAAGCCCATGGTAACTTTGTGATGGATGTGTGTTGGGTTGTACTTTTTCTTCAGGGGAGCACTTAATACTATTAGTGTTCTACTGTTTTCCCACACCAGGGATCGAAGAGGCTCCGATCATTTCTTTAAAAGTTGGCTTTATATGTGCATAGATGACCTGGATACATGACTAATGCTTCTTTGAGATATAAGGGTGCCAAATGCAACTCTCAAGGATAATAGTCCTTATATTTCCTGTTTGTTTTGTTGTAAAACAGAAGTCTCATGTGAGATGTCCACATTTTGCTCCATTAAAGGACTGCTTGGGCAGCTGGCCAGGATCTTAGGAGCTGCATCAAATTTGCATAAATTATGGATGATTGCGTATTAATAACATAGGAGTGCAGCGTGCACAGATGACGGCTTCCACCAAGCAGTGTGCTCCAGCCTGATCCCAAAATTGACCCATGAATGGTGAATGAAGGCAGAACCTCTGTAATGAGTACCTCATCCGCAGGCCATAAGGGGACAGTAATTCCACCAATTTTGATATTATGTGTTTAAGAACATAAGGGAGGAGAGGATTGGTGTGCTTCCAAAAGAGATTGAAAAACAAACCAATAGTTTCTTATGGAGCCATTGGAGTTACACCAGGAATAAATTTGACTCGCTGTCTTGGATTTGCAAAGATTAGGGTCAGATTGTGCCTGGCTTTGTGAGAGAATATAAATGTGGTGTGAGAGGGTGAGAAGCCTCCCCTTTTGCAACCCCGCACAGCCGTAGGCCTAGTTCTAGCAGCGTAGGTGACTTGTGGTAGCACTTGGGAGGTGCATGCCCGCCCCATACTCCTTCCAAAATTGTAATTGCTAACTGGCATAGGATGGTTTGGGGCAGCGGCCCCAGGCCCTGCACTTTTCAGGGCCCTGCAGCGGATGCCCCAGCCATTCTGTGAACAGGATTCATGGAATTTCCTGGGACTGAGGGCCTGGTGTGGCTCCAGCAAGAATCACGCCATCCCCCTCACTGCGGCAGCAGAAGCTAGATTACCCCAGCAGCCTGTTCTGCTCGACCTCACCACCCTCTCCCAGCCTGCTGAGTGTGGCTTCTCAGTGGTGGCAGGAAGCTGAGCACTTCAATCCCAGGCTCCGTTGCCACAGTGAGTTGGCGGGGCAATCCCTGCTGCTGTCGCTCCAAGCCCCATAATTCCCTGGTCTGCATTGTGAGGAGACAGGGGCAGAGCAGGGGAGGGGAGAAGGGGCAAAGTGAGGGGTAGAGTGGGGTGGGGCGGGGCCTGGAACAAGGAGAGCTTGCTCCAGGCTTTGCGCCTGGGCCTCTGCTGATGGGGAGTTGCCCCAAACTCCACTCCCCTCTCAGGCTGCTCTGCTAACTGGGGTCCCCTCTCATGCCCTCTCCCTATTCTGCTGGGAGGCCTTCCCTGCACCCCCCTCTCCCTACAGGCACTAGTCACCTATTCCTAGCCGGCTAAGCAAATGAAGCAGAGCTGACCAAACACAAAATAGGAAGGTGGAGTATAAGCTCCAGTAGGGTCAGTAGGGCTACAGCTAAAGTATTAGTGGAAGAACCAGGTTGAATTCGAGCTGAGTTAGCCAAAATTCCTTCTGGGGTTTGCTGGTGCATCTTTGCTTCTGTTCTCCCCACTTCCTCTCTGCCTTCTTCCTAGTCAGTCATACCTCTGTCTGTAAAAGCCTGAATCTAACCTCTGGAGTTTGAAAGATTGTGTTTCAGATTATATATAGTAAATATTTTAAAATCTCTTTATATCCAGTCTGTAAACAGTTTTGTTTTCCTGCTACTGCCAGTATTTAAGACTTGGTAGTTGATGTAAATTTAACTGTACTCTATCAACTGCATTAATCACTCATTTAGTGTTTTCATCTTTGTATTTTGGTTTTTCCACCTCTGTATATATTTTTAAAGGTTTATTTAACAAAGCAGTCTGTTACTTTTAATGGACATATTTTCCTCCATATCATATGTAATGCTTTTCAAGATCGTCTTTTGATTCCGTTTCTCTGCTCCTTATGAAGCATCATAGAAGCTCAGAGATGTATTTTCCTTAGAGAAAAAGATGCTCTGTGAATCACATATTGTAAACTAACTCTTCAGTAGCCTAGTACTGTCAGCCTCAAAGATTCTCAAACATTTTCCACCTACAATTCAAAAGCCACATTTTTCTTATTATAGAATTTTCCTAGAATCCTTAACTCGGGAGAGAGCGAGAGAGAGAGAGAGAGAGAGAATATCCTCGCTATAAGTCCAACATACATACATTCCAAAAAACTTGGACTTACAGCAAAGCAACTTAAAGCGGAGAATTTTTTTCCTCGTGAATGACTTCCATTTGCACAAATTGGGTCGGGTTTTTTTTTTTGTATGACTTAAGAGTGGGGAATGGGAGGACTTGTAATGCCTGAGTTCCTACAAGTGTCAACAACTTTAGTGTAGAATGAATATATACTAGGGCGACTTATGGGGGGACGCCCTGTTTGTTCAAGAACTCCTCCTAAACGGTAAGGGCTAGGGCCGCCAAATTTGGTAAGCGGCTTCCTCTTTCCCTAACTTAAAGCAAGGTCAGGGTTTGGTTGTGCCAGGATAACTAGGAGTCATGGGGAAAGGACTGTTTTCCATAACATGGAAAGGAAGGGGCTGTTCAGAGGGATATGTTATGAGAGTGAGCCCACAGCAAAGAGCTATCCTGCACAGTGTGCACTGGGGGCAGCCGTACTGCCAAAGGAGTGACCCGCAGGGATGGGGCTCCACCATCTTGCCTGCCAAAACACTGGTAAGTAGCCTCCTTGTCCAAAATCCTTTTCCCCCTCCTGGTCCTTGGCCGCAGGGCCATGGGGAGCAGAGATAAAAGGCCCCAGGTGATTGCAGTGCGGGGGTAGGAAGAGAGAACAGGCCCCTGGGCAGATGAGAGGAATCTGGGGTGAGAGGAGAGAGAGGGTATGTCTAGAATACATTGCTTTTTCGAAAAAACTTCACCTGCATCCACACTGCAGTCACGTTCTTTTGAAATTAAATCAGAAGAAGGCATGGTTTTTTTCGACATTGGTAAACCTCAAATTACAAGGAAGAACACCTTTTTCGAAAGAGCTCTTTTGAAAAAAGGTGTGTGTGGACATGGAAAGGGACATTTTTCGGAAGAAGAGGCAATCGAGAAAAGCACAGGTGCCCTGGTGGCCATTCTGTGAATAGCAATCAGGGCTTTTTTTCGAGAGCGCGTCCATGCAGTCTGGACTCTCTCTTTTGAAAAAGCAGATCGCTTTTTCAATCCAGTTTTGAGGTGTGGATGCTCTCTTTCGAAAGAAGCTTGCAGTCTAGATGTACCCAGAGAGAAAACAGGCCCTGGGAGGGAGAGTTCTGGTGGGGGGCGGGAGGGCGGAGAGAGAGAAAAGAGGCCCTGGCTGGATAGGGGAAGGGCTGGGAGGGAGAGACAGAGATAACAGGCCCCAAGCAAGGGTAGGGCTGAGAGGGGAAGAGGACAGGACTTAGGTGGGCAAAGGGGCTGTGGGATGAGAGAGAAGAAGCTCCTGGCACCAGGTTTCCTGCTGCACACACACACACACCCATCCCTAAAGCCCTGCCCTGAAGGACCCAGGAAACACCTCCTAAATCTGCTAGCAAATAGATAACTCCAAAGCCTTCAGTCTTTGTAACAGAGAATAATTTGCTAATATAACTCTGTTTTCCATATGTAGCCGAGCAGACAGTTTCATGCAGTGAATGTTAATGCTGCTTTGAAAACACACTAAACATTTTTTGGGAGAAAGCGTTTCTCTTGCCCTCTAGGTTGGGAAGTTGCTAGATGCAGGAGAATCCTTGCTGTCTGAGAAGATGGGGAGATCATCTGGGGCTCCTGTGAAGACTCTGAGGCACTCCTTGGGTAGAGGGCAGCAGTAATGGCCAAAATATAATGGGGCATTACCTGCCACCTCAGAGCACATGTGGCTATGCACTCCCTGCTACTGTTCCCCATCACTATGGGTGTTACTTTATTATGTATGTAATACTTACTACAATTATTTTGCATGGTTTTTTACAGGCAAAAGGAACAGGTTCCTATTCAGAAGAATTTACAGTCTAATGGCTAGAAACACCTGCAAGTACTTTCACTCATTAATAAAGCTGGGCAAGTAATTATTGGTTTTGGTCCACTGGAAGTTCAGAAAAAGGAAAAATTGTTTGCTCCATTTTTAACCAAAACCAATACATTTTTGAATTTTCAGTGAATCAAGACATTTGGGGAATTTCATTTTAGGAAATTTCATTTCAGGTTGTCAAAGTGTTAACATAAAATACCTGATCAGTCAGGTGAGGTCTAGACTATAGTCCTTTGTCGGAAAAAGATACCCAAATTGTGCTCCGCAATTTGCGTAGCTTTTTCCGATAGCTATTCCAGAAAAGGTATACAGGGCTTCCCAAAAGAGCTCATTTGCTCTTCTGCACACACACAAAAAAAGCGGAAGAGCAAATGTGTTCTCTGGACGTGGCAGAGTTTTTCCGGGATACCCGGTATCCCAGAAGAACACACCCATCTAGACGTACCCTCATTGTGCTCAAGAGGGAGGGATTCTGTAACGCAGTGGTTAGGGTACTCACTTAAGAGGGGAAATGGGAGATCTGGGTTTAAGTCCTTGATCCAATTAGTAGTTAATTATTTATACAAAGAGGAATAGTTTCATTAGGAGAGCTTAAGAAGAATTTACCTCAGAATAGCCTATAGTGCAGTACTTAGAGCACTGTGGTAAATCTGGGGGACTTTGATTCAAATCCCTGCTTAGTACCAGGGCTTCAAACCTGAGTCTCCCATATCCCAGGTAAATAGCCTAACTGTTGTTGGATTATAGCACTAGCTTCTCCTTGGTTGTGTGAATGGCTCCTGAATAAAAGGTTTATCACACCTAAAAATGGAACAGTTTGTTTTGGAATGATCAAAGCAATTTGTTGTGATGTTTCTGTGAGTTTTTGGTTTATTTTTGACTGAAACAATTCACAGAAGCTAACATGAATTCATGACATGTTTTGTACATCCCAAATCTGCAAGTTTTTGCCAAATACATACATATAAGCCCAAAAAATCATTCATCTTCACTCATGAGAAATTATCTGTATCTGAAGCAGTTTCCTAGAACTCAGTGGGACTACTTACATGTATAATAGTATGCCTGGGCGTAGGTGTTTGCAGGACTAGGGCCCAAATTAATTGGCCTGAGGTTCAGTTACAGTGCTGTGTAGGGACCCAGGAATGTAACAATAACTGGGGGTGCTGAAGAGTAGCAGAGAGATGCACGGAGAAAGCCAGAGTCAAATAGCAGGGAGCACTGTGGGTCACAAATGAGATACTGGCAGATACTGCTTGAGAGCCCCAAGAGTGAAATGCCAAAGGCTGTCACAAGCCAGAGCTGAGGTGTTTTGGCACAGCTGCGTGGAGGCTCAAAAGTTTGCAGAAGAGTTGGAGATTATTGATCCCTGCTTTCCTTTTGTCCATGATTTTAGTCCTGCACTTCAGTGAGCATTAATTTTACCCACATATATGAGAAAATATGATTTGTCTAAAAGCCTAAACCTATGATCTTGTATAATGTTGTTCAAAATATAGGAGAGATGGGATGCCATAAACTATACCATGATTAGCTTTTATACTCTCATGTGACTATTGATTTGAAACTCAAAGTGTAACCCTCATTCTTGGAAGATTTTGGGAGTATTGGAGTTATAAAAAAGCCCCTTAAACTCCATGGCAAACAAGATTCCGCAAATTCTGCAAACAACAGAAGAAGCGGTGTGAACTTAGCTTCCCTTGGGGCTTAAGCAATAGCTAACAAACAGACTGAAGTCTTGGGTAACCTGCTAAACTCTGTTAATTTTTACAATAATGTGCATACAGTATTTATGAGGTGATCCTTGTGTGCCAAAATGGTATAATTGTACTTTCCAGTGATGCATGCAAGAGAAACCAGAAAGTTCAAAGCTTCCTGTACACAGATTTTTGCCAGGAATTCCAATGAGGAGCTTACAAATATTTATCTGAGCTGCTCATTGAACTAGCAGCAAAAAGATGCTGCAGGGCAGAATGAAATAGTTCATAAAAGAAGAATTTTAAAATATTGTATAGTCTGATCTCGAGCTGTGTGAATACTGCCCCCTCCCAAAATTATTTGGGAATCTTGACACTTTTAAAATTCACATTGGTTATGTACCATTTGTCCTAGTTTTTCCACTAGTACTTTAGCAAACTCGAGAACTAGAACTGAGATCAGCTCCATTGTTCCAGGCACGGAAGAAACATAAGATGACACAGTCTGCACCCCAAAGAGCAAATAAAAAGAGACAAACGAAAGATTGGGACCAAAGCACAGTGGCCTTATTTTGACAGATTAGCAAGCCTGGCATAGAACTATTAAGTGACTTGCCCATGGTCAGTAAAGAAGTCTCTGGAAGAGAGAGTAATTGAACCAGGTTTCTCTTTCTTGGCAAGAGACTTTATTCCCAAGACTATACTTTCTGTTTTTCATATTTGTTTATATAATTTACTTCTGACTATGGATTCTTTCAATTCATAGGCTGAAATACATTCATCAAAGGATTTTAAGCTATGAACGTACCAGAAATGTTGATGCTTGGAATTTATTTGCATACATTAAAAACAGCTATATTCAATAAATAAATTGTTCCCTGAATACTGTTCTCCTGGTGCTCATGTAATAGTTTGCTGGTGCAAGGAAGACATTTCCAGCAGTGTCCCTTTGACATTGTAATTCATCTTGATCCAGACGGTGGCTTTTCTTGTGGTGGTCTTTAAATCTTGATATGTGTCAGCCCGATTTGATGAAAAATATTCATTTGCTCTTTCTTGGTGATGATAATCCTTAGCATGTTGCTACCATGAATATATCTCATAAAATACTGGATTAATAGAAACCGTTCCCATTACCTCTTTTCTCAATCACTGTGGGCACCATGGTCAACGTACCAGTCACTCTGGTCTTTAAGCTGGGTGTCATCTTTGACTTGGGCCTCTCTCTAGGTCTTCCGAATCCAGGCTATGCTGAAACCTTGCAGATTCTTCTGCAAAATAATCTCTATGGCTTGTCTACAAAGCCATTTAGAGCACAGCAAGCTGAGGTATAAATGTACAGTGCTCTATGCCTGCCACACATTAAGTTGCTGTCTGAACCCTGCTACTGTGCACTAAAAGTTCTGTAGTATTCTTTGAGATAACAGACAGTTAGGGTACAACAATCTGTTTATTTTCTCCCTCAAGCTGACTGTTTTTTTCCCCAACTCACAGCTCACTAAATTGGAGCATGGACAGCCTCTGAGATATGGCTTTTCTTTAGGGTTGCCAGATGTTTAAAAAAAAATACCGGACAAAAATTTGAGAAAAATTTGATGCGGGAGAGAGTGGAGTTCAGGAGATTAGGCTGAAATGGGGTAACGGCCCCTTTAATTGCCACGTGTCCCGAGTGCGCTTCCGTCGGGTGCCAAACCGGGCCCAGGAAAAGCAGAAAAAGTTCCTTCATTAGAAAATACCAGACATTTATATGTCCTGTATTTTCTCAATTTGTTTACCAGACACAAAGTCCAAATACCGGGCTGTCCGGTTCAATACTGGCAACCTTACTTTTCTTATCCAAACTCATCTTCAGGATCTCATCAGTTCACATCATAATTACTTCAGTAACCTCCTCTCTCCTGCCTTGGCAAATTAAGTCTTGCTTTGCTCATATCCATTCATAATATTGCTGCAAAGATCATTTCCCTAAGGGTACATTTGTACCCTCTTTTGAGAGAGTGATGCAAATAAAGACATTTGAAATTGCAAATGAAGCCGGGATTTAAATATCCCATGCTTCATTTGCATAATTTCGAAATAACAGATGCTGTTAAAACTCGGTTATTTCGAGAGAAACCCTTCTCTCAAAATAACTCTTATCCCTCATACAATAAGGATTACCAATTATTTCGAGAGAAGGGTTTTCTCTCGAAATAACCTAGCTTCATTTGCAATTTCGAATGTCTTCATTTGCATCCCTCTCTCGAAAGAGGGTGCAAGTGTAGACATACCCTAACTCTTCAGTTTGACCACTTTACCCCCTTTGCAGCCCTCCAATGGATCCCGCTTCTCTGTTGCTGCATGTATTCACTTTCAAGGCCTTCAGTACGTATCCCCACCCTACTCTTCATGTCTTATTCAATAACAAAAAGTTGACTCCCACCTCTGGTTGGCCCAAGATGCCAGCCTCTATCACTTTCAAACAAGCCCCCTTTCATGATTACTCCCTGTTGTGTATTGGGTTGTAGAAATAGATCTTGTTGTTATAGTAACTGAGTTAGGTCACTAGGGGTCAGCCCAGCCAGTTTGGGCTGGTTCCAGTTAGTTCTGTGTTATGCAATAACACAGCAACTACTCAAGCTCTCTGTGTTTCCACTGATTTCTTTTCAACTGTGGAACTCCACATGATATAATACTCCCATGAGGCCCTTCATGCCTAGGGGAACCCCCAATAAATCTCTGCACAATTAATGCATTATACTCCTTCAAAACTCTCCATTTCTGCGATGCCTACACAAAACTCGACAACAGTTGGGCTGCTGAAATCATTGCCTCTCGTAATCATAGAACACTAAAACTGGAAGGGACCTTGAGAGTTCATTGAGTCCAGTCACCATCAATAATATTGTTTTTGTTTAACTCCTACATCTACCCATGTGTCTCTATTTGTTGCCTTTTTAAATCGATGATAAGCTCTGGAGTGGAGACCATCATTTTGTTCTGTGTTTGTACAGCATCTAGCAGAATGGGGTCCTGATCCATAACCTCCTAGGTGCTATGGTAATACACAGAATTAAAATAGCAGCTACGGAAGCCAAACAGTTTGTTTGGTTGGTATACTTGCAGGGATTTGAAAAGCTCCTTCTGCATGTAGCTCTATCTCTATTCAGAAAAAAATGCTAAATTACATGCTTAAGTGCTTTGTTGAATAGGGAGGAAGTAACTTACATGCTTCCGTGCTTTGCTGAATCAGTGCCTACATGACTACAAGCAATGGTTTATCACAGTCTGGACCATTTTGTGCTAATAGATTCTGCACTTACGTTGCAGTCCTAAGCTGAAAACAGTAGAATGTAAATATACAGATAACAGGAAATAGTATGTAGTGCCAGTAGTTCATACTCAGTAAAACAAATACATGACAAGTGTGTCACTGCCCTGTCTATTGTAAACATTCTCTCTCTGGTTCTGCAGAGATATATAAATCCCAAATGCAGACAGTGTTCAGTGCATTGTTGTCAAGATTTATATAGATCCCAGGCTCTGTTAGGTTAAGCATTTTTTTTAAAGTTGATGGGCAGCACAGAGAAGCCCACATACTGTACATATTTTCATTTATTAAAAATCTTTTTTTTTTGCTTGACATTACTGACATTTTGCCAAAATGTCGTATCTCTGCCTAACTTTATCACACTTATTTTGAATAAGCCACTTACAGCAGTTGTATTAGAAGGATGCTTTTCAACTAAATATTGATTATAAGATGCATTCCATACTGATGATATCCAATTTGGAAAGGATATAAGTTAAGAAGTAGATTGAAAACATTCATGAATATATGGAGTTCTTTTAATGGATTTTTTTTATCTAAAATGGATTACGGCCATATATATAGCAGAACTTTGACAATGTTTTGTAATTCAGGGTACTAAAGCCAATGCTTAAAGTTAGGAATGTGTGTGTTTGCAGGACTGGGCCTTAACTTTCTATCTGCTGTTGTTATATGTGCTATATTTGTCTCTGGGGTCTCTTTTCTCCTTTTTTCTTTGTGCTCTGTAAAAATGCAATAAACTGTTTCATACTTAGATGATTTTTTTTCCTTCTCAACTCCTAACAATTGAAACATTTACTAGTACTAACGTATTTATCACTGAGTGATCTCACAAACCTAAGGCTTTGGTGGTGTTTCCCATTTAATTTACACATTTACTTTTAAAAATTACTTTAAGATCATTTTCAACAAGCAGAAGAGACAATTAAATGTTGGGCTCATGCAGTGATAAGCTCCATGTCAATGTGCATTATAATTATCCTAAATATTTGCTTTTAACATAAAGTGTATTTATATTGCATATCCTTTCCTGTTTGAATTACATAAGTGTAGAATATATGTAAACAACGGTATGTGTATCACACTAATTATGTATGGATATATGTTACACTGAACACACTATTTTAGAAGAATAGTATTAACATTGCAAATCAAATGCACAAAAGTTAGGAGATGGTAGAATTAAGCTTTTCTTTGGAGAAAAAACATTTCAGCAGAAGAACTAGGGGTAACAGATTTAAAAGGGGGGGAAAAGAAGTACTTCTTCACACAACGCATAGTCCATCTATGGAACTCCTTGCCAAAGGATATTGTGAAGTCATAGACTATAATGCTATGTCTACACTGCAGGGGTTTTCCGGGATACCAGAAGTATCCCAGAAAAACCCCGCTGCATCCAGGGAACGCATTTGTTCTTCCACTTTTTTTTGCGGAAGAGCAAAAGCGCTGTTTCAGGGAGCCCTGTATTCCTCGTTTCACGAGGAATAAGGTCTCCTCCGAAAGAGGAGGCTTTTCTGCCATTTGACCCCATCTAAACAGGGCCAAATGGCGGAAAAGCCTCTTCCGGAAAAACAATCGGAAAAAGCTACACAAATTACACTCCACAATTTGCATAGCTTTTTCCAATAAAACCCAATAGTATAGACCTAGCCTAATAGGGTTCAAAAAAGAGGTACATAAATTCATGGAGGATAGATCCTTCAATGGCTGTTAGCCAGGATGGGCAGAAATGGGGATTGCCAGAAGCTGGGATTGGATGACAGGAGAGGGATCTCTTGATGATTCCCTGTTCTGTTCATTCCCTCTGGAGCATCTGGCATTGGCCACTGGGATGGATGGACCTTTGACCTGACCCACTATGGCCATTCTTATGTTATTATGTGATTGTGCAATTAAAGCTGCATCATAATCCATATGCAAAAGGGGGCAAATAAAGATTGCACAGGCAGCCTTAATTCTGTCATTTCCCAACTTTTGAGTGTTTGACTTGACACCCCGTAATACAGGTTGTACCTCCCTGGTCCAGCACCCTTGGTATCTGACTGGTCCCAAACCAGGAATGTGCCAGCCCAGGGAAGGTCAGTGCCTCTCCTGCCACCAGTTGGGGGGCTCCTCCCTGGTGGCAGCGGAGAAGCCTGCATTGCCCAAGTGGGGAGTGGGGGAGTGCTCAGGGGAAGAGGCAGGCTGGCTGCAGAGCCCCACAGCTGGAGGCCTGGAGGATAGACCACCAGGAATGTGCCGAGCCCCGTGGCTGGCGAGCTGTGATCCACTGTGGGGCTCTGCAGCCACCATGCCTCTTCCACCACATATCCCTCATTCCCATTCCTTCTCCCTCCCTTCGTTCCGTGAGTGCTGCAGATGGGCAGTGTGCAACACTCCATAAGCTCTGGGAAGGCGGGAGAGGAGTTGCTGAACACAGGCACTGGCTTTTCCCTTTGAGTACTCCTCCTGGAACTCTGGACCATAAAGGTTGAACCTGTAATGCTCTTCTAACGTGTCCCTTTATGTGTCAGTTCATAGATTTTTAAGAGAAACCCTTAAAACATGAAAATTCATCATTTGGTATCTCATTGACACCACGTGGGTCATCTGTGTAGTTGGAAACTTTAGCTCTAACTCACACACTTTTGCTACTTAAGCTAATGGAGTAATCGAGGGCAGTTGTAGGTTGTCAGCCTCCCTGTAGATCAGTATTAGAGGAGGAATGAGACTCGTACTCTGCCATGGGTATTTCTGACAGCCAGAGGAATGGTGAGACTCCATAATTCTGGTTTCCAGTCCGGACTCTGGAGAGGATGCCCTCTAGTGAGAATAGGCTCTTCTGTCCATTCCCGCAGTGCTTGGCTCTGTCTGCCCCATGCCTTTTAACCATCCCTGTTCTGTCTCTTCCCCACGTCCGGCTCCTCATCCCTGTCTCATCCTCCTCATCTAACTAATCCTACTTTGTATTTATCAGGCTTCTCCATCCTGTTCTGTTCCCCTTGCCTCCTTGATGTTTATCCACGTTTTCTCTCTCCTTTCGCCATCCCTGGCTTCCAGTCACATTCCTCCTTACTGACTCCCTGACCCACTTTTCCTCTCCATGATCTTCATTGCATCTGTGTGTGCATCTCAGGCTCTTTGTCCCAAACTCTTTCCTCAGCTAGGCCCTATCCTTCTCTTGTACCCTGATTCTTCATCAGATCTGCCTCAGTACCTCCCACCCCCAGTTTTCAGGCTCAATCCTACAGTCCTTTCCACTCACTGCTGGCCTCCAGGCCCATTGTCATCTCACCCTCCCCTGGCTCCTTAACACAGTCTATTCATGACTCTACCAGTCTGCCTCTTCTCTCCTCTCATTCAGATCAGGTAGCTTCCTCCTCTGTGTTGCCTGAGTCCAATAGAGGCACCATTTAGTGCAGGGATGGCCAACCTGTGGCTCTAGAGCCAACTGTGGCTCTTCTGAAGTTAATATGCAGCTCCTTGCTCAGGCAACAACTCCAGGGCTGAAGCTTCAGGAGCCAACTTTCCAGTGCTCAACTCCTGGTTCCACCTCCTCCTCCAAGCATATTGCGCCCTCGCTCCTTCCCTCCTCCCACAGAGCCTCCTGAGTGCCATGAAACAGCTGACTGCAGTGGGCAGGCAGTGCGGGGAAGGAAGAGGAGGCGCTGATCGGTTGGGCTGCTGGTGGGCAAAAGATGCTGGAGACAGGAGAGGAGGCACCTGATGGGGACTGCTGACAAATTGCTGTAGCTCTTTGGCTATGTACATTGGTAAACTGTGCTCCTTCTCAGGTTCAGGTTGGCCACACCTGATTTAGTGCATACAAAAGATTTAGTGCATACAAAAGATGGCACACCTGATTTAGTGCATACAAAAGATGGCTCTGTTTTATTACCTGGCCCACCACAGCTGGCAGCATCTTGAAGCTGTTCAGGGAAGGGCCTGCCTGTCTCCACTGCAGATGTAATCTTCAAGGAATTTAACTTCATAGTTCGAGCAAATCTTTACTGAGCATGTTGAAATTGTGATCTTTCAAAATCTCTTAATTTAGTCAAATTGGAAGGATTTTCATAGCGATGGCAAAAGATATATCCGTGACACAGAAGACCAACTTTTTAGCCAATTTCAAGTTCCTGCTCAACAAGCATGAAGATGTAAGAGCTTTTCAAAGGAAATAGCATCCGAATTTTTAACATGAGCAAAACAATATATTTTCCCCAACCTTGTTCTTGGCAGTGGCTGAGCTGTTTTGTCTTAAAAAAAAAAATTAAACACATTCATTATGAGACAGACATAGTAAAAATTATAAGCAACTGAAAGCACGGTTTTATAATAGAAAGTATTGCACAGCCGTAATAACAGGTGATATCATCAACTTTGCCTAACTTATAAAAGGCATTTCTCAAAATGGATTTTATTGAATTAGATTGTTCCTTTAAGCAGTTTTTACTCTTTCTATACTTTAGCTTGATTTTCACTGCAGGGACCCATCCAGTTTCTCTTTTCTTTCCACTGAGTTTCTGTTTCACTCTTCACAATGCGACTGTTTCTGTCTATATCTGATTCTTTGTTTGTTTGTGTTTTTCTTCATTTTCACTCCTTCATAAGAGAATGTTTACACTTAAAACTATTTTGTTCTCTTAACTAAAAAATAAAACTTGATTAAGTTAATTTTGGGTTTATAATGAGCTGACAGTTTGCCTTCAACTAATATGCATCTTTTACCTGCAAATTTGGGCCCTGATTCAGCAAAGTATGCTGAGCCTAAGGACGTCTATAGTTAAGAAGAAAAAAATAAGAATAAAAAGAATAAAATTGTCAGACACATAGAAGAACATAATTTGTCAGGGAAAAGTCAACATAGTTTCTGTAAAGAGAGATCATGCCTTACTAATCTACTATAGTTCTTTGAGGGGGGTCAACAAAAATGTGGACAAGAAGGATCCAGTACATAGAGTGTACTTAGATTTCCAGAAAGCCTTTGGCAATGTCCTTCACCAAAGGCTCTTAAGTAAGTTGTCATGGGATAAGGTCCTTTCATGGATTGATAACTTGTTAAGACAGGAAACAAAGGGTAGGAATAAATGATACATTTTCAGAGTGGAGAGAGGTAACTAATTGTATCCCCTAAGGGTCTGTCCTGGGACCAGTCCTAGTCAACTTAATTATAAATGGTCTGGAGAAAAGAATAAGCAGTGAGGTGGCAAAATTTGCAGATAATACTGAACTGCTCGAGATAGTTAAGACCAAAGCAGACTGTGAAGAGCTTCAAAAAGATCTCACCAACCTAAGTAATTGGGAAACAAAGGGTACTTCTAAATTACATGCTCCGTTGACGGAGCCAAGTAGATTAGTGTACTCGAAAAAGGGAAATGAAGCAGCGATTTAATAATCTCCACTTCATTTAAGTCAAAATGGCCACTGCGCTGTGCCAATCAGCTGATTGTCGGCATAGCGCGGCAGTCTAGATGGGGATCTGCCGACCCCAGAACCCTTCGTCGGCAGATCCTGTAAGCCTCGTTTCACGAGGAATAAAGGATCTACCAGCGAAGGGTTCTGGGGTCGGCAGATCCCCGTCTAAACTGCCGCGCTGTGCCGACAATCAGCTGATCGGCACAGCGCGGCGGCCATTTTGATTTAAACGAAGCGGCGATTATTTCAATTGCTGCTTCGTTTCCCTTTGCTGTCCTGCCTAATCTACATGGCTCCATCAACAGAGCCATGTAGTTTAGACACACTCAAAATGTCAAATCAAGTTTAATGTTGGTAAATGTAAAGTAATGCAATTGGAAAAAATACTCCAAACTATACATACAATATGATGGGAACTAATTTAGTTATAAACATTCAAGAGAGAGATACTGGAATCATTGTGGATATTTCTCTGAAAACATCCATTCAATGTACAGTGGCAGTCTAAAAAGCAAACAGAATAATTAACAAATGGGATAGAGAAGAATACAGAGAACACCTTATTGCCTCTATATAAAACTATGGTATGTCCACATCTTGAATACTGCTTACAGATATAGTTGTCTCATCTCAAAAATATATATTGGCATTGGAAAAGGGCAACAAAAATGATGAGGGGTTTGGAACGTGTCCCATATGAAGAGAGATTAAAAAAAGACTTGGACATTTCAGCTTAGAAAAGAGGAGACTAAGGGGGGATATGATAGAGGTCTATAAAATCATGACTGGTATGGAAAAATGAATAAGGAAAAGTTATTTACTTGTTCCCATAATATAAGAACTAGGGGTCACCAAATGAAATTAATAGGCAGCAGGTTTAAAACACACAAAAAGAAGTTTTTCTTCACTCAGTGCACAGTCAACCTGTGGAACTCCTTGCCAGAGGTTGTTGTGAAGACTAGGACATTAACAGGGTTCAAAAAAGAGCTAGATAAATTCATGGAGGTTAGGTCCATCAATGCCTATTAGCCAGGATGGGTAGGAATGGTGTCTCTAGCCTCTGTTTTTCTGGAAATGGATGATGGGAGAGAGATCATGTGATAATTTCTTGTTGTGTTCATTCTGTCTGGGGCATCTGTCATTGGCCACTGTCAGCAGAAATGATACTGGGCTAGATGGACCTTTTGTCTGACCCAGTATGGCCATTCTTATGGTCTTAAAAGAATTGGGGCCTATATTTTAATAAGAAGTTCTCTTCTCCCCCATGGATTTAGTGAGTCCAGTAATTTTGCTATCAGCTAAACACGAGAGAACAAAACTATTCTTTCTGCTCATTTTTAGAAATCAAACAATATAAGCATTAATTCTGCCACTGTGATATAAAGTTTTGTGTATGAAATTACCTTGTTCCTTTTCCTTCCTGAAGATCAGACATTAAGCTTATTAACAGATAGTTAACACTGCTTCATTGCGGAATACGATTATTCTTGTGAACACAGATTGATCCAATCATGATGTTAAAGCACTTAGTCATTTGATCTAACAATCCCCAAATGTTAAAACTGCACCAGCATTAATTATTCAATTCTCTGTACCGTATTTGTCAAGTACAATACTATGGAAAAACTGAATTTTTCTTCTTTTGTTTGCATATCTGTTCAAGTATCCAACTCTCGCTTTCTATCAGAGATTATCTCTCATGTCTCAGATGACCTTGACCAAATTTATGCTTTGAAGTAAACAGTTTGTGTGTGTCTAGTCCTGAAGCATATGGTAGATGACTTTCCTTTGCAGCAAATAAAAGTAAGATGTCAACCTAGCTCTTGATTACAGAGTACTTACATTCTTTCTTTGGTTTTCAATTATCAGACCAGGTCTAGGAAGATCAGCACATGGGCAGTCTTCTTCTTAAAATTAATTGTTTGCTTTTCTTTGGCAGCTTTGCAAATCTGGTCTTCGTCCCATATATCTGATACTGTCACTACTGTGAGATGTTTATAAGCATAGTCACTAATATACCTTATGCATTTATATTCAAGAGACTTTAGTTGGGTTCCAAAGTATAGTCTTATTAACAGTAACCAGAACAGCTCTGAAACAGCTCTCCTGATAAACACACATTCTAAACCTCTGACTCTGATTCTTCTCCCTTGCTACTTTCTTGACCTCTCCTATTCCACTTACCGCAGGGGCATATTGTAATCATTCTTACTACAGTAACAAACATTTAACATTCTCTAATGTGTTAGCTATAGTTGTTTCTTATCTAAGAACGTGCAGGATGTCAGTTGTAAACACAGGACCCAAGACCTTCTGTTCCCAAAGCATAGCCCTTGTCATCTAGGCAAGAGAGGAATCTTCTTTAGCTGTAACAGACTTGGGGCTCTTATAACTGTGGTACATACTTGGGTAGGGCTGACACTGTATCCAGAGAAAGACAATAGTAAATTCAAAATCTAATCCATAAATCACGCTCTCTCCTAAGTTTAGGCAAATCTACTGCTGACTAATTGAACAGCATACATGAGCAAGAAGGTCACTATGCTCTAAACAGGCATAATTTAGGATACAACTACACAGTAGCTGGGAGCTGTAATTTCCAGCTTCAGTAGGTGTCCACATGTTGGTTCCTCTCAAACTAGCATGCTGAAAATAGTAATGTGGCCATGGCAGCACAGGCTACTATAGGCATGGGATGTCAGGGTGCAGGGGGGCCTGCAGAACCCTTGAGTTCTACATGGGGTGCCATTACCACCCCATACTCGAGGCTCTGCTCCTGGCCCCGCGTCTGGGGTCCCAGCTGCCTCCGCATATCCGGGATTCCAGCTACCAACTCCACTGCCAGCACTGCAGTCAGGGCTCAGCTGCCAGCCCCATGTCCAGGGTCCTGGCTGTTAGCCCTGCACCTGCTCCCTGCTATGCCCCCAGCCTCAGCTCCCTTGCCCCTGTATAGGCCACCCCTTACCAGCTTCAGCTCTGGTAAGGGGCTGGCTTTCAGCACCCTCATTATAAAAAAGTTCCATTGCCACTGCAGGCTAGCCACCCAAATACAAGCCTGTCCAAGATCCTCGTTATGTACTCCCATGACTGGCCTAAGCTGCTGACCATATCGCCATGGCCACACTGCTTCAAGCACGCTAAATTGAGCAGAGAAAACACTTGTAGGCCTACCTGAGCTGCGTATGTTAGCCTGCTCTTAGAGGTAATGTCAGCTGCCTTTGCAAGAACGTGGTGTGCCTTCTGTATTACCTCATTAGCTTTGCAATGGTACATGAAAGGGGAATCTCAGCCACACTGAGACCAGTTCCATAGGAAGTAGCATGGCCAGTTAGCCAGCCACCTACCCCCAATTTCATCATCTAGGAAGCGTACCCTTATCCTTCTCCAGGGACCTTATTGAACAGTGGAAAGTCACTAACTTGGGACTATTCCAGACCAAGGCTTGCATCAAGTTCCTGAATCACGTGCCAGCATCCCTCTCTTCAGACACGCTCAGGTGTGGCAGGGGAGAGAGATGATCCCTCAGGCATACCAGTCCCAGGTCATTCAGGACTGTATAGGTGATAGCCAACAACTTAAACTCTGCCTGGAGATTCATGGGCAATCAGTGCAGGTCCTGGAGCACTGAGGTCATGTGCTCCCAATGAGATGCTCTACTCCAGGGATGGGGAACCTTTTTCTGACCCACAGAAAACAAGTGAGAAGCACCAATCCCTCCCCATACAACTCCTCGCTGTTGTGGCCCCACATTCCCCTCACACATGAGAGCCTAGTGGGGCCCAGGTGAGTAGATTTTGTTTGCACCAGAGGGTGGGGAGCCCTGAACCTCAGGGGCCAAATCCAGGTCCCCAGGCCTTAGGTTCCACACCCTTGCTCTACTCATTAAGCAAGCTGGTCCATTCTGCACTAGCTTCAGTCTCTGAATGGTTTTAAGGAGTACACCCATTTAGGGTGCATTGCAATAGTCCATGCCTGATTTGCCTAAAGCATAGACCTGGATCCTGAAGGATACAGATAGTAAGAGCTAATAAGGTCAATCATATAATGTGATCGCCAAAGAGCAGCTGTGGGTGTGGGGGTGTCTAAAATCACTCCTAGGTGAACACTATTAACTGTTAGGTGCCACAGTCCATCACTCACACGTATTGATATTACCTCTGCTTTCTCCTCAGTCTTCTTCCCCCTAATCCATCCATCATTGCCTCCATCTTAGCTGGGCTAAGTCAACTTCCTGTCATCCAGACTAAACTGCATCATCTGAATCAGATGTGCCAGAGACATGCAGTCAGGAGTTAGCACATGAAAAATATTGAACGCCGTGCCCCAATGGCAGCTCCATTTATGCATGTTGAACAGAACTGTGACGGAGTGTCACCCCACACTAAAGAGCTCTTCAGAAGCAGTTGCCCACAACTGTCCATTAAAATCTCAGCAAAAGGCAAAAGACACTGAAGAGCAACCTCTTCCATGCTGGCAGGTTAGTCATCAGTACTTCAGTATCAGCTGCACACAGTTGATGGATCTAATAATATATGTTGAACTTCTCTAGTCCAGAACTCTCTGGTCTGGAAACATCCATCATCCGGAATGATTTGAATTAGCCAGATGTCCACTTTTCACAGGTGTGGTCAAGTTTCCTGCAGCCCCATAAAGTTTGTCCTCAGCCACCCGTCTTGGCTGTCAGTGTTCTGTGCTGTGATTTAGCTCTAATTTACTCCTAAGTGTCCTCTAACAGCCCAGTAAAGAGTGGAAGTGTTGATAATGCTGCTAGACAATATTGACCTTTCGTGGTCCGAAAAATTCTCTTGTTCAGAACCAGTTAGGTCCCAAGGGTGCCAGACTAGGGAAGTTTAATCTGTACCATCTTGGTTTCCATCTGTCATCAGGAGGAGATCATCAGACAATGCAGCTGGAATAGGTTCTCTGCCATGGCCTAGTTTGTACCCAGATTGACATGAATCAAGGCAATAGAAGACATCTAGATATTATGAGAGTCGTTTCACCACAACTGTCTTCATAATCTTACCTGAAAAGAGAAGATGTGATACTGGTAAATAATTAGCAAAGTTAGTAATTAACATTCTGAGCTTCCTTCCTGGTTTTAGGAAGTTTGCCCTCTCTAAAGAAAGCATTGACAATCTCTACATTTAAAAACCCACTAAGGTTCATGAAAACCTAATGCAAGGGGTGCAATGGGGGCAAAATTAAATCTGGGTTTCAGAAATGAGTTTGAGTAATTTTTCTTCCCCAATTATCATCCCTAATGTCATTACCTCGCAGAAACTTCCCCTATTATCACCCCCTGTCATTACCTCACAGAAACTAACCTTCCCCCCTCACCCCTACTCTGTTCTAAAATTTGATTTGTCAATTTCACATGCGTTCATTTTTTTGATTGTATCACATTGGTATATATGGTTGTGCCAATTTTCTTCCACATATTGATCTGAGGAAGTGGGTCTGGCCCACGAAAGCTCATCACCTATAAACCATCTTGTTAGTCTTTAAAGTGCTACATAGTTCTGTCTAATATTTACTTGAACGGTGATAAGTAATTAATTTGTATTACAGCAGTATCTGCAGTCAACTGAGAACAGTGAGCTGATCAAACACGGAGTGGTAGACAGTCTAACCACAAAGAGCTTACAGTCTAACATGTCTAGCAAGTGGACAACATGCAGATCAGGCAGGGGGAGGGATGTAACCCACTACAAGCAGAGTAAATAGAGTGATGGTTTGCAAACATGTTAGATCCAGGATTTTATTTTATTTGGTTCTTGGAGGGAGAGGGATAGTGAGGAAAAGGTTATGTAAAAGGCAAGATAAAGGAGGGGGAAAGGAGCCATAGAAGGAAGAGTGGGAAATGAAGGGGATGGGGCAGTGGGAAGTGGAAGGAGGAGAACAAGCAGGGCAGGTGGATTGGGTGACTACATGGGTGGGAGCTGGAGAAGGTTGGAACAAAGAGCCCCTCCTCCACCCCCATCCCTGGTACCCACAATAACAATAGTAACTGTAAAAAGCTGAAACTATCCTAACAATATCATTTTGCAGATAGAAGATCTGACTTTCACATTCAGATTTCCCACAATAACCACTGGCAAATCAATATTAACAAAAGGTCCCATTTCCATATCAGCATTTCGGAGGGAAGCAAAAGGTCCAGAAACAGGTGGGGAGAGCATTTTTGCTTTCTGTCTCCTTTGGAAGAGGTGTTATTTTGACTTGTAAGAATCCAAATAAAGTTCACATGCTTTGCTTCCACTATGCTACCCACAAAAACAGGAAAAACCAGTCTTTTGGCTGTGCTACTTGTATTTATTGTTGGCTGTTTGACATGTTTTTCTGTTACAATTCACAGCAGGGAGCATTTATCTCCATTATGAAAACCAGTTGGCCCATTGTTAAAAAAGAAAGCTGCACTTCCCCAATAGGAAGTTAAGTGTCTCTGCTGTGCAGTAGAGGGCATTCTATAATAGAAGTCAACAAGTATCAGTGCTGAGAGAACATGTACTATGTTGGTACTTCTGTCTTTAATTAAAATAAACTTCTCTCACATACACATTGAAAAATAGTGCAGTGCATAGTACATGCAATGCTAAATTCAGTATCTTTCAGTCTAATTCCCAGCACAGCTCTGAGACTATTTGAGATATGCAAGGCTTTCGTAGCTATGGCTTTTGTGTAACGTTAGCAAAAGCTGAAGGGTTTCTTTATTTCTTTCTTTTTCTCTTCTGAACAGTTTGGAATTAGGCAGTCAGCTTTATTTACTCTGCCCTTTTAAAGAATGTCAGCTTCACACCATAAAACTTCCCATTCTACCTTTCTTACGAAATAAAAGTTATGCTGCATGTAGATTCTCTATTTTTTACTATGTTGGAATTAATGAGGACATGCAATGATGCTGTTTTTCCTGGCCAAAGCTGTTGTCAAGATTGATGATATCCAAATTTCGATATGGATAGTACTAAACATTTATTGTCAAAATTATGGCCGCATATCAGCGTCTGGTTCAACAAACACTCGGTCATAGCCTGGATCCTGCGTTTAGTTTAATTAGAAATTTGGCAGTTAATTCCTCATTTCACTTCATCCAGTTGGTTTTTGTGAGGTGGCTCAGTGTTTGCATGGCATAAAAGCATGGATGAGAACAAATATAGCTGCCATGCTTTCAATTCCAATTACAACGGAAGTAATTGGGAGCTTAAATTTTGTATCTGTCTGGTGTGAAGAATAAGTACATCTTAAGTATATCAAAAATATGTATGCACACATTGAGACTAGCATAGGAAATTCTGAAATGTTTAGCTTTTGAAAAGTTTGGAGATGGGCCTGAATCAGAACCACAGACCTAAACATCTATGCACTTTGGTGACAGTCAGATCTCAATCCACACTTTGTAGCTCTGTAATTCAAAACCCAAAGTCTTAGATCCAAATATGGGTAATGTTCAGATCTATATCTGGATTCAAAATATGTGGCTTGGGCCTCTATTTTCTAGTATTAAAAGATAGGGTTTTAATTTTATATAGCTATTCCCTTTTATTTTCAAATGTATCTATTCCACTCTGCTGAATTCACTATAGCAGGGGTTGGGGAACCTTTTTTGGGTCAGGGGCTACTGACCCACAGAAAAATCAAGTTGGGAGCATCACACAAGTGAGAAGTAAAAAAAAATATCACACACTCAAACAAAAAAACCCCTCACTGGTGTGGCCTTTGTATGAGAAGGAGAAAGATATTCCCCTACCACACCAGAGCCTATGGGGGCCTAGCCTTGTAGATTTTGTGTGCTCCAGTCCTGTGGTGGGGAAGTGTGGCGGCTGGAGTGCCAGTGCAGACTTCCTGATACTGGTGGAGGGCTGAGCCTCGGGGGTCAGATCCAGGCAAGCCGAGAGTCACACCTGGCCCCTGGCCTTGAGGTTCCCCACCCTGCAGTATAGTTTGTTGGATGAATCAAATGATTGTGGTACATGCTGCTCTGTTGGATGAGCATCCAGGATGCTAATAGGCTGTTAGTCCATAATAATAATTATAACAATAACAAAATCAAAAATAAAATGTAAGTTAATTCGCACCCAATACAACGTTGTATTTTCAGTGTCTCCCTTTTAGGCCCCTCTGTCTTGCAGTTAGAACTGTGGATGGTCCCCATCATATGCAGAAACAAATGGGATTGTCTCTCTGGAACTCAATGCAGGATCAGGGTCTTATAATGCACATTCTTTGGACCAGAGACTTACTTTAACTTTGGATCATAGAATCATAGAACACTAGAACTGGAAGGGACCTCGAGAGGTCATCGAATCCTTTCCCCTGCCCTAACAGCAGGACCAAGCAAAGAGAAGACCAAGAGGGGACATGATAGTGGTTTTGAAGTATCTCTTTTTTAAACTAAACAAGCCCAGTTCTTTCAGTCTTCGCTCATAGGTCATGTTTTCTAGACCTTTAATCATGTTTGTTGCTCTTCTGTGGACCTTCTCTAATTTCTTCACATCTTTCTTGAAATGTGGTACCCAGAACTGGACACAATATTCCAACTGAGGCCTAATCAGTACAGAGTAGAACGGAAGAATGACTTCTGGTCTCTTGCTCACAACACTCCTGTTAATGCATCCCAGAATCGTGTTTGCTTTCTTTGCAACTGTGTCACACTGTTGACTCATACCTTTTAAACAGTCCTTCTTGAAATAGCATCCCGTGGTTGAGGAAGCCAAAGCCCTCCTGGTGACACCATCTTCACAACCAGGCATTCACCTCTAGGATGCACCTGTCTCTGCCTCGGCCCTGACCTTTGACAGGAAGGACTGAAGAGAATACCACCTGCACGCCATACTCCTTCACCCGTGCTCCCAGAGCCCTATAGTCGCTCTTGATCTGCTCAAGGTCACACCTTGCAGTATCATTAGTGCCCACATAGATGAGTAGCATGGGGTACTAGTCAGAGGGCTGGATAATTCTCAACAATGCTTCCATAATGTCTTAGATACGGGCCCCTGGCAGGCAGCATACCTCCCAAGATGACATGTCAGGGCAACAGATGGGTGCCTCTATTACCTTCAGAAGGGAGTCTCCAACCACCACTACCCTTCATTTCCTTCTTGCAGTGGTGGCTGCAGACCTCTCAGCATTGGGGGTACATGGCTTCTCCTTTTCTGCCATTAAGGGGTGATTCTTTATTTCCCGTATCCAGAACAGTGTAATGGTTCTCCAGTACCACAGTGGGAGGGTTCGGAGCAGGAGTGGAGCACTGCCTGCTGCCAGAAGTGACCAGCTGCCAGAGTACCCCCTGAAATAGCGCCATCTCCTTCTCCACCAGTGGTTTGTCAGCAATCTTTTGTAATGGGGTAGCATCTTCAACCTCAGCGGTCTCCACATGGATACTCTCCAAGAATTCCTTGTGGATTCAGATGCTCTTCAGCCTAGCCACCTCCTTCTGTAGCTCTCACACCTGCTTCCTGATAGATTCCACCAGCAGGCATCTTTCACATTGGATTGTCCCCCCAGTCTGGATTTTAGTAAGTGAGAATTGCAAGCCACAGTCCCTGCAAAACCACACCAGGATATAGGTAGAGGCATCCGCGGTCAGGTGGTCTGTCTGGCTACAGGAGCAGGCGGAGGAGATACAAGAAGTGCTGGCAAATGTGTTGCTGGTCTTCCTAAACATAGTAGGACTCCCTCTGTCCCACTCCCTCTCAAAATCCCTTGTCTGCAGCCCCCGTCCGCTTCTTGAACTGTCAGTGAAAAGAAGGTACAGTATTCAGTGTTATTCAACAGAAAAGAAACGATATCTGTGTTCATCTACTATATTTTGCTATGTGTGTTAATCTTTATCGTTTTCTAATATGATCTAAAAAAATCAAACCTACATAGCAAATATTAATAATAGATTACATCTGTGGAAAAACATTTATATTAAAGGATTTTTCAGTGGTAAAATGTGCCTTGAATGTGGGCCTGTGGTGCTGGCTTGTATAAATTCACACAAAATATCAGTATGAAACTGGGTATAAGGAAATAAAATACAAAGCAAACAAATTCTTTTTTTTTTCATGTTCCCCCTGAAGACTTTAGACTTGAATGTAGCGAGCGATGTAAACTTCCTCATGCAATTGTAGAAGTCTCAAAGGAATTCCAAACTATACTTCCTCTGTATTGTAGTTATTTTAATCTGAAGTTATTCAGAGCTCTGTAAATAGCTAAGTCACCTAATAGTCTTAGAAACTATAGATGTGTTGCATTCCATGCATCCACTTACAGTACTTTATATTGTCTAAAAAAAATTAATGTGTAATTTGTAACATAATTGCGAAGTGCCAAAAACCTTTTTTAAAAGGGAAATAGAATTCTGGTTAACATAACACATTTGGTCTCTGCCTTTATATAGTTTTTTGGCCAGATCCTAGTTCTGTAAAGTTTGCTTTGTATCAATGTCTGGCACAAAGCTGACACAAAACCTGCCAATCAGGTTTCTACAGGAGGAGGGCATTAGTAGTAGGTTTGCCAAGCATCTGGTTTTCAACCAGAACACCCGGTTGCAAAGGGACCCTCGCAGCTCCAGTCAGCACTGCCTGTTAAAAATCCCAGTGCACCATGAATCCAAGCCTAAGGCAGACTTCCTATCTTCCCTATCTCCATGCGGCTCCCAGGAAGTGGCTGCTAGGCCTCTATGGCCCCTCGGTGCAGGGAAGCTCTGTATGCTGCAGCTGCCCATATGCCAGCTTCATAGCTCCATTGGCTGGGAGCCATGACCAATGGGAGCTGTGGGTACAGTGCCTGTGGATGCAAGGTCATTGCACAGAGCCTCTTTGGGCCTAGGGGCTGTAGCTGTTTCCTGGGAATGGCAATAAGTGCTGCTGGGATTGAACACAATGATCCTCTTGCCTGCAGCCCTAAGTCTCCTCCCGTGCCCAAACTTACTCCTCAAGCACACATCTCCCACCCTCCACTCCTCAATCCTCTGCCCCAGCTTGGAGCCACCCCAAGCCCCTCACCCACAACCCTACCCCAGAGCTCTCATCCCCTCCTCCATTCCATGCCTACCCCAGCCCACTGAAAGGGACTGAGGGTGGGGGTCAGTGAGTGATGGAGGGAAGGAGTATAGAGCAGGTGGGGGTGGGGCCTCAGAGAAGGGGCAGGTTGGGGTGGGCCCTGGGGTATTTGATTTTGTGCTATTAAAATGTTGGCAACTATAGATGTCAACACTGTGGGTGCTCTCTGGTGCTGGATTTCACCTATGGGAAAAAAATTATAGGTGCTGAGCACCCACTTGCTGCCCCTCCCCCACTCTCTCAGTGTCGACCGCTTGCTGCAGATCAGAATCAGGATCTTTGGCATCTCTTTTCATGGTGGGAAGAGGCACTGGGAGGAAGAGGAGAGGAGAAAGGGTGCACTTGGGGGAGGGGATGTGGCAGGGTGGGATGAGGCAGAGTAGGGGTGGGAAGAGGTGGGACAGTAGTGGGAGCAGGACCTGGGCTGAACCAGGGGTGGGAGCTTTTATCAATATTGAATTTCATCTGCTATTTTGTTGCCTAGGCCGTCAGTTTTGTAAGGTCTCAGTCTGCTTTGGATTTAGCTATCGTGAGTAATTTTGTATCCTCTGCGAACTTTGCCGTGTCACTGTTTACCCCTTTTCCTAGATCATTTATGAATATGTAAAACAGCACTGGTCCCAGTAGAGCTCCCTGGAGGACCCCTGTTATTTACATCTCCCCACTGTGAAAAGTGACCTTTCATTTCCAACTCTTAGTTTTCTATCTTTTAAGCAGTTACTACTCCATGAGAAGATCTACCCTTTTATCCATGACTGCTTGATTGGCGCGAGAGCCTTGGTGAGGCACCGTGTCAAAGGCTTTCTGAAAGTCCATCCATTCATACTATATCCACTGGATGATCCTTGTTCACATGTTTAGCTCCTCAAATAATGCTAATAAATTAGTGAGGCATGATTTCCTTTTACAAAGTTGTATAGACTCTTCCCCCACAAATCGTGGTTATCTGTGTGCCTGATGATTTTGTCCTTTATTACTGTTTCAGATAATTTGCCTGGTACTAAAGATAATCTTACCAGCCTGTAATAGCCAGGATCACCTCTAGAGCTTTTATTAAAAATTGGCATTAGGGTAGCTACTGTCCAGTTATCTGCTACCGAGTCTGATTTATGCATACCACAGTTAGGAGTTATGAAATTTCATATTTGACTTATTACAGTACTTTTGGGTGGATACCATCTTGTCCTTTGGTGATTTCTTATTTTATCAGTTGTTTCCAAAACCTCCACTATCAATCTCTCAGTGTGGAAGACTTCCTCACATTTGTCACCTAGAAACCTAGTTACATTACACAACCATTTTGAAAGGAAAATTGGCATGATTTTTCTGCCTGTTCTGGAGTTGGCTCCTCTACCAAAAATTACTTCTGATGACCAAATATGTCCCTTTCAAATGGACCACATTGTCCCAAAGATCAGGTATTTTGAAAATGATTCCTTCGGAAGAAACAGCAGTCAAAGTCTTTCTCCAGTCCCTCTTGTTTCAAATAGATTGAGTCAGCAGCTTGCTATATTATATTACATACATTTTTCAGGAAGAAATCATAAATGTTTCCAACAAAGCATCTAACCTGTTTCATTGCCAAATCCTCCAAAGAGACCACTTTTACTTTAAACAGAAAAGACACATGAATAGATTGTCCAGGAGCCTACCTTCTCTCCTATTTGCCATCACATGTACTCTTGGAACTGGTTAAAGAAAACAAGTAAAATTCTGTCACTTCTGAAGTCAATGGCAAAACTCCCATTGATTTCAATAGATCGGGATTTCATCCCAGATTTCAATGGGAGCCTCGTTTCAAAATATTGCCAGAACATGACTGTGTAGCAGCAAGTATCACTACAATTCTTGGAAACTAAAACTGTGTGTGTTACTAGATTAGCCAAACACAAGTTACAGATCAATAAATGAATAATGGTGAAATTCTATGACTTGTAATATAGAGGTCAGACTTGATGATCTAATTGTTCTATCTTGCCTTAAATTCTATGGCCAGGTCTAGAGTAGACCTGGAAGGTCAGCTCAAGCTCCTCAACTGCAGCTATGTAGAATAAGTAGCTGGAGTCAGTTCACCACATTGTGGGAGGCCGATGGGAGCAAATGCTCCTGTCAGCTTTCCTTACTCCTCACAACTGCAAGGAGTACAGAGCTGGCCTCAGCATTCGATCGACAGGTCTGTACTAGACCTGCTAAATCCAACACCAGAACATCAATCTCCAGCATGGCAAGTGAAGATGTGCCCTAAGAATCTATTCCATAACTTTTCCTGGTTCATTTAAAATGGGCCCAAAAGAGACATCTGTCTTTCACTTCAGAAATTCCAATACCCCTGACCCTTTTTTTTAATCGTTTTTCTTTGGCTGAAAGGAAACCGTCACACACATAATTGCCTACATAGAATTCTTCCTTGTAGGAGTATCCAGCATGATTTCCCATCACCCCTGTGCCAAGATCATCACTAGCAAGAAGTGTCTGAGATGGCATGGACGAAAACAAGTTAGTTTTTCCTGAATCAGAATTTTGGTTGCTTTGTACACAATATCCCTGCTAGCCTACTTTATAGGTTACGTTAACCACTAGCAATGGGCACTGCAGCTACCTTTATTGATTAGCCAACCGATAGTTATTTTTATAACTGAAGTGTGAGAAATCTATTCTATATCTACAAGGGAGCAGTGCTCAAACACCACTGATGACTCATCTCAGGGGAGATGGATGTCATTATATATACATGCTTACTAGCTCTGTTTTGCAGTAACATATTTACCATTTTTTTTTGTTCTTCCCTCCAAAAAGCTATTTAATGCATGACTCCGTGGATTAAAATGCAAGTTATCTCTCTCTGGTTAAAGGATTCCAAAGTGGGCAAGTATGAAAATCTTGTGCAGTCTTATCCATGTCTTGCATGAACTTCTTAACAATAAACTAGGAAAATACAACCTAGATAGGCCTCCTATAAGGTGGTGCATAACTGACTGGATAACCATTCTCAGAGAGTAGTTATTAATGGTTCCCAAACATGCTGGAAGGGCATAACAAGTGGGGTCCTCCAGGGCTCTGTTTTGGGACTGGTTCTGTTCAATATCTTCACCAATGATTTAAATGATGGCATAGAGAGTATGCTTATTAAGTTAGCAGATGATTCCAAGCTGGGAGGGGTTAAAAGTGCTTTAGAGGATAGGGTCATAATTCACACATACAGAATGGGAAGCAACTGTCTAGGAAACAGTACTTCAGAAAGGGATCTAGGGGTCCTAGTGGACCACAAGCTAAATATGAGTTAACAGTGTAACACTGTTGCAAAAAAAGCAAACATAATTCTGGGATGCACTAACAGGAGTGCTAAGTGAGAGACACAAGAAGTCATTTTTCCACTCTTGATTAGGCCTCATTTGCAATATTGTGTCCAATTCCGGGCACCACATTTCAAGAAAGATGTGGACAAATTGGTGAGGGTCCAGAGAAGAGCAACAAAAATTATTCAAGGTCTAGAGAATATGAACTATGAGGGAAGATTGAAAGAACTGGGCTTGTTTAGTTTAGAAAAGAGAATACTGAGAGGGGACATGATAGTAGTTTTCAAGTATCTAAAAGGGTGTTAGAAGGAGGAGGAAGAAAAATTGTTCTCCTTGTCCTATGAGGATAGGACCAGAAGTAATGGGCTTAAATTGCATCAAGGGAGTAGGAAAAACTTCCTGTCAGGGTGGTAAAACACTGGAATAAATTGCCTAGGGAGGTTGTGGAATCTCCATCTCTGGCGATATTTAAGAGCAGGTTAGATAGACATTTATCAGGGATGATCTAGACAGTGCTTGGTTCTGCCGTGATGGCAGGGGACTGGACTTGATGACCTCTCAAAGTCCCTTCCACTTCTCTGATTCTGTGTATTTTGGAGTTGTTGTTTGTGTATTACTATTTTAACAATTCATTAAAATTAACTGCTCTATTTCTCTGTCTCTGTAATTTCCACTCCACTGCATCTGACAAAGTGGTTTTTACCCATGAAAATAAATCTGTTAAGGTCCCACAGGACTTCTTGTTGGTTTTGCAGATACAGACTAACACAGCTACCCCTTTGAGACTAATCCCTGTGCTATTTCCATAGTCTGCATATATTATTATTTGTCATACCATTGTACTTGAAACCCCAAACCAAGATCATGGACCTATTGTATGAGGCACTGTACAAACACATAAAAGGAGACAGTTCTTGCCCCATGAATTTACCATCTTAGGGCACGTCTAGACCACGCGCAGCTTCCAAAAGAAGATACGCAAATTCGTCTCGAATTTGCATATCTTCTTCAGGTTTTTTTTCCTGAAAGAGGCTTTTCCGATATTTAGCTTGTCTACACAGGGCCAAATATCGGAAACGCCCCCTCTTTTGAAAGCCCCTGTAAATCTCCTTTTAGAAGAGGAGGTTTGAAAGAGGAGGGGTTTCCGATATTTGGTCCCGTATAGATGGGCCAAATATTGGAAAGCCTCTTCCGAAAAAAAAACCAGAAGAAGATATGCAAATTTGAGCCAAATTTGTATATCATCTTTCCAAAGCCATGCGTCGTGTAGATGTGCCCTAAAAGACAAAAGATCAGAAGGGCAGCAAAGTGATTTGTTTGAGATCATTCAGCGGCCAAGCTGGGAATAGAACCCAGGTCTTCTAATTCTGAGTTCCAGTATCTGCTAAATGACACTGGCTGTCTAAATGCACCAGTGTTGTAGCCCTGATAAATATTTTTGCTGTAAATGTTTAATTTCGAATCCCTAATGCTGTGCTTCCTCAAATCTTGGGCAAGATTGCTGGTGGTTTGTTGATAAAGCCAGTTCCTGGTCTTGTATATTTATGTTTACAAACTGTAAAAGAAGTGATTAGTCTATGAATCAGATGGAAAATTACAGGCTTCATCCAGGTGGAGGTTTTGCTTTTGTACCCATGTTTTTATACTAATAGTATTTTTATCCTAACAATATCTGTCACACAATTTCCAGTTAGTGTTAGAGCAGTGCTGTTTGTATTCTCTTCTTCCTTAAATCTTTGGATTAACTGAGTGTTTGGACATAAGAGTAAATTATTTTTAATCACTTAAAACACTGTTAGAAGATTATTTTTCTCTTTACCTTTAATAATCTTATTTTTGAGAAATGATTTTACTGTAATGCACCTGAAAGTGTGTGACTCATTGCACTAACCAGAGCCACATGTCATGCTATATATTAGCTGACTTTATGGCCTTCTGAAATTCCTTATAATCCTCCCGATTAGCCTCAATTATGTATACTGTGCTTCCTCCCCAGCTGTGGCAGCTCTGTGCAGGGGCCATAGGAGGGGTGCTTCACCCTCTCTTATGCCCCATCTATTGTAGCTCTGTGCTGGGGCCAGGAGAAAAGGTGCCACCTCCCTGCCCCCAACCCCTTCTACTCCATGGTGGGGCCAGAGGAAGGGGGCACCTCCTCCCCAGCCATGGCACCCTACTCGGAGCTGCCCCAGAGCTGCTGCTGCTGCTGCTGCTGGGGAATAGGTGATTTTTCCATGGCTCCTCCCAGCCTAACTTGGACATGCCCCAGCTAGGAAACATGCACCCCTTCTTCGGCTCTGCCTGCTGAAGCTGCAGCAGTGGTGGAGAGGTGCTTCTCACCTGGCCCCAAATTGCTTTGGTGAGAGATGGCAGAGGTTGTCCTCTCTCCCCAGAGTAGCCTGCATACTGAACCCCTCATCCTCCACCCCACCCCAGAGCAATGATTTAAATGGCGGCTGTACATTTCCATTTTCCAAATATATATACTAATAATTTAACCCAGGATTGCTCAGGTCCTTAACAGAATTAACGCCAAGGCGCACCTTGTCCCCTGAGGGCACTGCCTCGGGGTTCACTGGGCAAGACTGGTGCAGGGTGACAGCAGTGGTCAGCCCCGGCCCCGATCTGCCTTCGGTGGCAGGAGCCACAGGGAAGCAAAAGGCAGCGGAATGAGTGTACCTGCCACATCCTCAAGGCACTGGGTGCCATGCAGGGAGGGGGAGATGGGAAGGGGTGGGGTTTGGGAACATTTTGATCATTTGGCCAATCCTGGTACAATTTACCTTATCTAATGCTTTTAGCACCAAATCATCTGATACTTCCATCTTTGACATGGCCTCATTCTTATCATTTGCAAAATGTAGATATCTCCTCTCTGGAGAGCAGACTGATGCAAAGTAATTTAGCTTCTCTGCAATGTTGTGATCTTTCTTAATTGTATCCTTTATTCTCTAGCAGTTTAAAGGAGCTACTGACTCTGCACTTCTGGTATCTGTTTTGCCTTTGCTGGGTTGATGTTTTTGGTGGAGGGCTGGGGAGGGAGGGGGTTTGTTGTTCTTTAGGGATTTGAACAATATTTTAAATTGCTTTTCTTGAATGGGCTTGCAACAGGTGCTGTATCAATGTATTAATTCATTCACTGAGTCTGACAGGCATAGTGGCCTTTGGAAACATCACCTAATAATAGCGGTCACCCTTGCTAGTTGATTTATGGGATGTTGCTTTATTGGCCAAGCAACCCCATTTATAAACAGTTGATATCCTCATGCAAATCTTTGAAAAGCATGCTATTTAGAAACACTTCATCGTCTGTCACATATTTTCTTTTTCTTCCTTCATTCTATATTACTAAAGAATTTTGCATGAAAACAGGATCTTTGTTTCTTAAGAGTTCATCTTACCCAGTTATCCGTTCCCCACCTGAAGGCCTTAATCATATTCACAATAGCCATTTGTGCTGTCACAAACAGAGGATTATGGCTTCAGGTGGAGAACGGGCAGCAGAAGCAGATGGAATCTTCAGAGACAAAGATTCTGTTTTCATGCAAATGTCTCAAAAAAAGAGAGAGAAAAGAAAATATATTCAATGCAAACACTACTTTAGTGAAACATTATCATCAAGAAGCCAAGTGCACAAAAGTCAGGAGATTTAGGGGCAGGATTTCTACAGCAATTATAACTCTTTCAATTTTAATGACACTGTTAGCTTTTGTGTCTAACTCTAGTCTTGAACTAGAACACTGGATCTAGCCCCTACTTTTTAGTAAACATTTAAATTTAGATCTGGATTCCAAAGTAGGAATACTACTCCCCACTTACTATGGGATCCAATCCCACAAGCTACGAGCCATCTATGTGCAATATGCCTAAACTGCAATTGTTCCGGGAACACCAACATTGAATTATCCAATTTTGTGGGCCGAAAATGTCTACCATAATATTGCATTAATGGATGACTTTTTTATTGAATTTTCTTTTTCCTTTTTTTTTTAAAGAGGGACAAATACCCTGCATGCAGTTCTGTTTGGCTTCTCTTGCAGTTGCTTTACTTTTTATTTGCCTTTTTGGATGAGTGACCCTTGTTTTGTTCCTCCCAGCTAAATAAGACCAAAAAAGCAAAGTCACCAGAAACTCTATGGGTGTTTGACTGAACCATCAATGTGATATTTAAATAAGCACATATTTTGTGTTTATAGTATGTGAATTTTCCTTCATTAATTTAAGTTCCTCACATTGAAATATATATAACTTTAAATTTAATTTGGCCTTACCCAGCATCCTCAGCATCCAATGACTTAAAGAGAATTTGAAGGTGCTCAGCATACCAATGGTTTAGACTCAATATACAAGATTCTGAACTAGTCCACCTTTACGCATTTCAGTTTCCCATATTCATGAACTCTCCCCTCCCCATCTTTTCTGTGGATTGTAAAAATGATTAGTTTCTTTGGCCATTGGGTGAGAACTATTTGGGGTGATTGTACAATATGTGCAATGACCCAGATTGTAAGTTAAAAAAAACCTGTTACTTTCCTACTGTGATGCTATATTACTGACCAATATTTTCTGTATGAAAGCCATAATGGTTGTGGCCTCCTGGAGATGAATTTGGGAATAAGAGATTAATTAATGAAAAGAATTTTGTAGCAACAAATAATTATAATTTGTGGGCATACTATTGCACCAGTTGATTCTATACTACATATGATTCAGTAGAAACTGTTCCAATATAGTTTAGATCCTATTGAAATCTGAACATGAATGGAACTCATTCGCTTCCCAACCCCTCAAAAACTGACATTGTTTAAAAACCAAAAGTATTGATTATTTTGAAAAATATATATTATTGCATAATTCTTTATCTCTAGGACAGTGGTGGTAGTGGGAGGGTTTCACACTGAGTGAGCTTATGTGTCAAGTGATTCCTGATGGATCAGCCATGGGAAGAGCATAATAAATGAGTTCCAAAGGAAGATGCATCTAACACTCCATGATGGAAACCCTTGGAAAGCAGTAATTCTGGCAAGTTGATATAAGAGAAAGGAAATTAGATGTGAGTTTGCAATAAGGCATAGCAGCAAAACAGCTAGTAAGTTTCCAAGAGGTAGCTGTGTTAGCTGTTTCAGCAAAAACAACAAGGTCATGAGTTACTGCTGGCTGTGAGCTGGGTACAAGGAAGGTGTGATTCAGGTATATTTGATCACAGGACATGTGGTGGGAGCCCAGAGAAGTGTAAAGGGAGAAAAACAATCTTGCTCGATGATTTGCCCCAGGCTTGCTATCTAGGAAACCCCTTGATATTGTGTACGTAACTGGGGACTATTCAGCACTTCATATTCTTTTCATACCTAGCAAAACTTCTGATGTCAAAGGGACTTTTGTGTGACTAGGAATGGTAGCGCTGAACAGGGCTCTTAAATCAGCCACCCAGGAGGATTCCACTGTGGGTGGTAAGCCATAGGGAGTAGCCAGATGGCTGTTGAGCTGGCTGGGTAACGTTTATGGTGATTAAAGGGGTGGGACACCCAAAGGAGCACATTTGAAAATATATCTTGGCCCAGACATCACTTCTGACTAAAGTATTAATTTTCAAACTGTTTCATGAGGAGTCAAATTTATTAGCAATTTGTATATAAAAAGCTTTGTGCGTGAGGCAACACACCTTGGTTTCATTACTGCTAATGCTGATAGGATCAGCATGCACAACTCCCCATATACTGTTTAAACAATTTACCCCAAACAGTGTAAGTTACTCCAAAACAAAGCTAAATCTTACATGTAACAAAAGAAAAATGCCTACATCTTGACTTTATTTTACCTTAAACCTCAGTGTTTAAAAAATGTTCAGCTACTTGGTATTAATCAAATCAAGCTGGGTAAATTTACCTTTTATAAATCTGAAATGAAACTCTGTTTTATAGCTTGAATATTATTTTAGGAAGATAAAGTTGTAAGAACCTTTGACTGATCTGTAGTAAAATATTTTACTGCAATTTTATTTGCCTGGGAAAATATTTTTAAAGCATTAACAGAAATGTATGGCATAAATTTCAAAGCCTATCATACAATTTCATGAACAAATATTTATATACATGGTCCCAGGGAAGTTAAAAATGTACTGTTTTTATAGAAAATATACAATGCCATGTATACTGACTGTACAGTAACTATAGTTTAAAACGGCCAGGGTGATGTTTTTTCAATGTCTTTAAGAAAATATCTTTTGGTTAAAAATGAGTTAATGAATTTTAGCAACGGGAATTTTTATTTTGCAGTATTGATAAACAGAAACGAAGACACATATACAACCAAGGAGACAATAAATGGTCTACACATGGAGGACATAGAGTATCAAAAATGGTTGCATGTATTTGGTTTTCTGTGCATTACACGGTATAGTGTGCAGCTTGGCATACCATCTCTTCTGCAAATCCATCCTGCTCCATTGCCTTTTATAGCAAACAGCAATGTGTTGGCGCTCATAGGAGGTTGTCTATGTTTTTGGTATTTTTTATTTTTAAAATACTTATTATGGACCTGATTGAAAGCCCACTGAAGTTAGTGGAAAGACTCCAATTAACTTTGGACCTCTTCCTATGTTCAATTATTTACCAAAATCGTATGGTACAATTTTTCAACTTGGTTCCCACCCTGTGGTTAGATCCAGCTCTTTAGTACATTGCAGTGAACTTTCTTATTGGTTTGATTCTGATGCTGGCATTTCTTCAAACTCAGAGTTGTTATTGATTCTTCAGTAATTGAACCATCTGTTGAATTTTCAGTCATGAAGGAATAAACATAAAGCATCTAGCAAAGTTTTCATTTTTGGTATGAATTCTGTGACAGTTCCAGTAATATTCGGTAAATACATTTTCCAGGGCTAACATCTCCTGGTGAGAATCAAAATGCCATAAATAACATACATATTTTCAGGATGAAACCTTTTGAGTCAGATCATGTTTTATTCTTACTAGAATCAAAATAATATGTTTGTTGCAATGACCCCCGTCTTTTTGATACTTTTCTCTGATTTTTCTTTTTCAGTTCTGGTTTTATACCTTGAAATCAACTCTGTGTGTTTGTTTATTCATATTATTTTTATTTAGTTTAGCCTCTAGAAACTTCATTGTTTGTGAAGATGTATTTTTCCTTTTGGTAAGCTACTTTTCTTTCAGTTAAAAATACAGTTCCTCAGTATGTTGTTCTTTGAAAGGGTTAACCTCACAGTTGCTAATACCATATAACTCTATTAGTTATTAATGCAGTCAACTCATAAACACAGTTTAGAGAGTATTAGCCTTGGAAGAACTTTCCGGGAGACCAATATATCAAATAAATCCTGAAGTCCCTTAACCTCAGGATAGAATTACAAGTTTATAATTTACTCAACACTTATATGACCTGGAGAACAAAGGATTGCCAAGCCAGTCAAAACTAAATTACTCTTGACCTTAAATTAGTCTTTTTCGTGGTATCCAAGCTGTAGCTAAACTGCTGTTGAAATAATTTGGGTTGAATAAAGCAGGTTTGTATGTCTCCTTTCTAACACCCACAATTAAGATATATAGAATGTATATAAAATTGTTTGCTAAAAGCGATATATTTGTATCCTAGTCAGAAAATCCCGTTAATCTTGATTCATAGTCACATGAAACACTCACATATAGTTTTGTATATTTACATATACATGTATAATATATATATCTCCAATCTTTCCAGCTTTTTAATGACTAGAATGTTATATAGTACGGAGCAGCTAGTTGTAGCTATTAACTGGAACCTGGTAAAACGACTTGGATATTTTTAATTCTACTGGTTAAAGATAGCATATGAATTGATAGAGTAACTTTATCAAAGCTGACAGCATTGATCCTATTTTCAATCACTTTTCAATCCATACTGAAGCAGAGGGTTTGATGGACTTTTCCTGTTGAATCTTTAATTACAAGCGTGAGCCCCAATACTGGGAACACTACAGCTTAGTCAACACTACAAAATATTGCAGGCATAATGATGTCAACTATAAGTGTGAAAAAAATCACTCTTCTGAGCTGACCAAGTTATGTCCCCCGTGTGGCTGCAAGTACAGAATTTCAACACAAGAGTACTCCTGCCAGTTTACCTGTTGTCATTTGGGAGGTGCTGTTGCAGCTATGTCATCAGAAAAACTACTCCATTTTTTGGGCTCTTCCAGCATAGCTATATTGGTATAGCTATACCAGCAATGTATTTGTAATGTAGGCAAGCTCTCATTGGCATACATAATTTTACACCTTAGAAGCCCCACATGAAATCAGTGACACTATTCATGGACTTAAAGTTACACCTGTATGTTTTCAGGACTAGGGCCTTCATTACTTGTAATTAGGTTTTAGGTTCCAACATGTCTCTTGTGTCTCATTCAGAAAATGTTTGTTCCTGAAACTATTTATTTGTAAATATTATAGGAAAGCTTTCTGAGCTTTAACACTAGAAAGCCAACTTTCAGGCTGTAGGTGGAAGTGTGTGGTTTCAGACTTGATTTTTAATGGTCAGACAACTGACTTTTGTTCCAAAATAGGCCATATAAGGCACTTCAAAAACAATGCAAGACTCTTTTTTAAAAAACTGCTGCTATTCTAATGCTGCTTTAAAAGTCTATATGAGCACCTGCTTTGAAAATCCACTTTGCACATTTCTGGAATGTAGCCCCTAAACTATATACATTCACTCTATTTTTAGTTCACTTCTCAGTATATATATGATCAGAAGGTCTTCGAAGAACATGTGAATGTAAATAACTACAGTACTTTGTATGTACTAGCATGTGTATAGACAATTGTGAAAATTAAGGATGGGTTCAGTATACTTTACTGTGGTCAAACTAAACAGTTCCTTGTTTGAAAGATACTGGCAACTAGCCATCTCCCCTGATAATGAACCAAATATCTCCTTGTTTAGATTTCACCAGCTGTAAAGGAAAGCAGGTTCAGTTCTCAGCAAAAATTTCTCTTTGCACCTCTAAGCCTCATTGACCAAGACTGGCTGCTTTTGAACCAGAGAAAACTGCATTGGTTAGAAAACTAATCTGGATCAAATCAATGGTGTTATTAATGCCATTTCCAGACAAAGACAAAGTGGATTCATCAGATTGTTAATCACATGTATCGGTACTGCTGGTTGTGTCTTCAAAGATGGTATGGTGCTGAAGAAAATGTTCTTGACCTCCTTTACCATGCTGCATGAGGCTTGAGAAATTCTTTATGTTGTGACTGATAGAAGCAAAAAACTATTAAATCTAAGATTAAATGAAAAACAACAAACAGTCCTGTGGCATGTTAGGATACTTCTAGACAATGGAGCTATTTCAGGATATAGCGTCTTTTACACGTGCCAGTTATTTCAAAATCTATTTTGAAATAGCAGGCATTCTATTCCAGCATCCCTGTAAACCTCGTTCCACGAGGGTTAAAGGATGTCTCGAAATAGCACGTTATTTTGAAATGCATTCAAAATAAGCTATGCAATTTGCATAGCACAAGTTGCGTAACTTATTCCAAGATAAGGATGCCGTCTAGATGCACCCTTGGATACTAACAAATATGAGCTTTCATGGGTAATCCGATGAAGTGGTTTTTATGCAGGAAAGCTTGTGATATATTTGTTATTCTCTATGGTGCCACAGAGCTACTCATTGGTTTTACAGTTACAGAGTAATACAGCTACCCCTTTAGGAAAAAACTAGTTTAGGATGAAAGATTATTAAAATTTTAAATGCTGGAGCTTTGTGGTTGAGAAGGCTGGTAACAGAAGAAAGAAACTTTCAGTTCTGTCAGTGTCTTCAATCCAGCCTATGTAGGTGTTGCTCAAAAGATACTATTTCCCATTTTGTTGGCCCGTTGTTCAAGTTAGAAGAAGCTAATTAAATTTGATTAACAGAGCTTTATTTGAGTGTTTACTGTTATTTCTACCTGCTTTAGTTTACATCCCCTGCCCCAAGCTTTGCTTTGAGTTTCAGTTTGAGGACACCCAAGATTTCAAAGTAAACTCATTTGAAAGTGCTGCCTTTCAAGTGGCTTTGCATGAAGACCATGCCAAAGTTCAAATGTTGCATAATAGCTCAGCAAGAAGATGTATCAGCTAGGACTTGTTGGAAATTGAGTCGAGGCTTACAGGTTCTAGTCAGAGTTTTCTGTTTGTAACACAACCCCAAACTAGGACTTGGGGTAGTATTTGGAACAGACAAATTCTGTTTCCGAATGTACCCCCTTACATAATTTTTTATTAGAAACATTGAGAATGGAAGTTGCAAGAACTGTATTTTCAGCTAACAGACTGTAAAATGTAGTGGCATAAAATGATGTTCCAATATTTAAATACACTTTTGTACGTCAGTTTTCAAAAGTGGTCTCCAACATGGCTGAAATCATTAGATGCTTAACTATAGCAAATCAAGCAGTTAGACATCTCACTGAGCGTACTTGTGAGCATAATTATTTAGAAGCACATCTTATTGCTGCTGAAATGTTTACTCCTGCACCACTGTGCATACACAGAATGTATGTCCCCTGCATATTTCTTTGCTTCCCTGCAGAAAATGACTTTTTAATGGGGAGACAAAGGGAAGTCACTGGACCAATCATGTGACCTTCCCCAACAGTATATTTCTGGTGCCCAGGGCAGCTGGTAGAAAGGTAAGGGGTGGAACGGGAGAAGATCCGGCTGGTGGCTGCTGCCCTACACTGGATTCAGCCGCTAGTCCCAGTTGGGGTGGGAAAGATGGGATTTCCTCTTCTCCTACATGGCATCCAGAGGGCTGTGTCAGACCCATCCCCAGATTTTTCTCTCAGCAGTAGGAAGCTCTGCAAACTTTCTACCCTCACTCCTTGCAGCCATCATGACAGATTTGGGGGGAGGGATCACTCTATAGGAAGTGGTCCCCCATCTGCCCAAACTCTATGCATTCAGACCCCCTCACACCCAGAACCTTCCACTGAGTCTCACACACCCAGACACTCCCCCCATGAACCCCACTCCCCTTGCACCTTGACTACCCAAATGAGCCACCCTACTGAGCACCAACCACCTACACCTGAATCCTGATTCCACTGAGCCCCATTTTCCTTGCATTTGGACACCCTCCACTGATCTCCACACGTACCCAGAGCCCTGCTGAGCCCCAACCACCTTCATCTGGACCCCCATGCAGAGTCCCATTACTATTGCTCCCAGAGCCCTCCAATAATTCTCTGTGCATCCAGATCCCCTCTGTACCTGGATCCCCTCCACTGAGCCACCTGCAACCTGGTTGCCCCACACAGAGCCCTCTCAATCCCTATCTGGGTCCCCCCTCAGGTCTGCCTCCCCCTCACACTAAATCTCTCCTCACTTGGATCCTGCCATGCTGAGCCTGCTTGCCCACACTTGGTGCACCTGGCATGGAGGGGTAGAGCCCTGTGGTGTTTCTCTAAGGCATCTTGCACCTCTACTCTATAGCTTTTTCTGACTGCTTTTCTGGAAAAGGCTTTTCCGCCATTTGACCCCATCTAGACGGGGCCAAATGGCAGAAAAGCCTCCTCTTTCGGAGGGACCCTTATTCCTCGTAGAACGAGGTATACTGGGCTCCCCGAAAAAGTGTGTTTGCTCTTCCACGAAAAAATGCGGAAGAGCAAATGTGTTCCCTGGATGAAGTGGGGTTTTTCTGCAATACCTCTGGAACCCCGGAAAACCCCCACAGTGTGGACATAGCCTGAGACAGGCCTAGTCACTGTGCAGTCAGGATTGGATGCAGCCTTGCCTCTAAGTCTGTGTGTGGGGGAGGGGAGAGCTGGGCATTGGTCTCCCATCTCATTGCAGTCAGTGTACTGTGCTCCCCAATGCCATTCGGAGCCTCCACATTTACCTGACAAATACAATTTTCAGAGTTCTGAGGGCTTTTAAAATATTGTGCACAGAAGACTTATCTGGCATTGCCTACATCAAGGGCTGGCTCAGGATGGTGGGGACTGGGCAGGCCTCCCACTGGCTTCTCCCTGGGACTGGCCTGGAGCAGAGGAGGGGCATGAGGCCTATCCACCGGCTGCTCCCTAGGGCTCACCCAGAGAAGTGAGTGCTGCGCAGCATAGTGAGCTCCCATCTGCTCTCCAGGGCCAGCCTAGAGCACCAGGATCTGCATGGCAAGATAAACAGCTGCTTCCTGTGGGCAGCCCAGAGTGATGGGGACCATGCTGCCAGGCAGTGGTTGCTCCCAGGGCTGGGACACTTGCCCCCTTGTGATCATTCATGAGTGTAACTGTCCCTCTATTAAGCCCTGCCCTTTCTGCTTGATGCAAAACAATTGTATTCCAGGTACATCCCATTGTCTGGCACAACCAAACCCTTACTTTGCTGTAAGTTATGATAAGAGGAAGTTGCATACCAAATATGGTAGTCTTCGATCTTCTTATTTAGGAGGCATTCTTGAACAAACTGACTCATAGATAGATGGATGGACTTACGGACAGACAGATATACAAACTCTCTAAAATATTTTTACATATTAGATATTAGTAAAATAGGAGATTGTCTGCTGTCTCTGAATGTTTTGTGCAGGCTGTTATGCCAAACATGATGTAGAAACTGTGAAGTTCCTCCCTGTTTTCTGTGCTAGCCCATTGGTATGGTCATGATCAGTATAGTCTGTCAAATATTTTAAAGGGCACCAACATTTTTTTTGGGGGGGGGAAACATCTATATGATATTTACACAAGTGCATCTATCTGATTGAAAAGTGGTATTTCTCAGTTCTTAGTACTTGAGTGATCATGGTATTGAATATATGAATCAATCAGCAGATGTTTAAAAATGACACTAATCATACATTAGAGAGTGACTTCAAAGATTTTCATAGGGAATGCCAGATTGTGTTCATGCAGCTGCACCATGTATAGGAAGACGAGATTGCAGACCATTGAAAGTAACACTTATATCGTTGGAAAGCACAAGACATTAGAGGAGTAGTGATCATGATAATCAAAATAATCAGAAAGCAATTATGGAAGCAGGCTTGCAGAGTAGATAAGCACAACATTATTAGTATTTTTTTTTTGCAGCTCTACAGAGTCTGTGACATTGCCAGGCACATGATGAATACGGATTTAATTCAGCTCAGATGGTCTCTCCCTTGACCCAGATGCTCAGAAGAAGGGCTGGCAGAGTAGATGCTTGGGGAAAGGAGAAGGAAGAATGCTTTCCAAAAGGTTAGCCTCCTCATCCAAGGATCATAAAAGTGGGGATTCATCCGAAAACAGATAGGTTTTTCTGACTTTTTGGTTATATCATTAATCCTTGTAGGGTTAGTTTGTTTGGGTTTTTTTGTGTTTCTGTTGAGCCATACCATCTGTTTAGAAAGCTCTTGATCTGAGATCTCAAAGTACTTTAGAAACATTATTGTCCTACCCTTGAATGCAGGGGACTGGACTTGATGAGCTTTCGAGTTTCCTTCCAGTTCTGTGATTTCATGAACTAAGCCTGGTGACTCCTCTGAGGCAGATATTCTTTTATTTTGCTACTTTACTAATGTATTATCTAAAGTACAGAAAGGGTAAGGGACATGCCCAAGATCACACAGTGAGACGGGGCCAAACTGAGATTGAAACCTCGGAGTCCTGCTTCTGTGGCCCTTGCTCTAACAACTTAAACCA
This sequence comes from Apalone spinifera, assembly GCA_030068395.1. Taxonomy (NCBI): domain Eukaryota; kingdom Metazoa; phylum Chordata; order Testudines; family Trionychidae; genus Apalone; species Apalone spinifera. The sequence continues at coordinate 117,530,172 of CM057845.1, read as the reverse complement.
CACTTACCCTAGTAGTTATTTAATTGATATCTAAGGGAGCCATGTGGGTGGAGCTCTCTGCTCAGGCAGATCCAGTTGCAGGATCTTACCTTTACTGCGTATAAACCACAGCTCATAATAGAATACAACAACCCTGATTCAGTAGAACACCTAAGCATGTGCTTAAAGTTAAGTGATTTGCTAAAGGACCTTAATCAGGCTAAAAAATTCCAGGCAATTATTCCATTGATGCCTCCTAAATTCTGAGAGGATTGGAAAAGTGGAAATGAATCCCAATGTTTTCATATTGAATTGAATAACTTTCCTTGTGATTCCAGACAGGGATGTTACTTCTTCTTCTTCTTCTTCTTCTTCTTCTTCTTCTTCTTATTATTATTATGCCAAATGGGACAACATACTTTTTCTGTCTGTGCCCATGTAAATTCTCCCATGTAAGCACCTAAATAAGGGCCAGGTTTTCGAAGTGCTTTGTACCTAGCAATTCCTATTGCAATACTTAGGGCAGGATTTCTGAAATAACTCTGTACCCCAGTGTGCTAATCTTTTAGAAATTTGCTAATTGCACACACTGATTCTCTTTCCCATCAAGAAAATGGGGATGATACTTTTCTACCAAATATGTGTGCTATTTGAACCTCAGAGTTAGGAACATCTTGGCAGTGAATGTCGTTCCTAACTCCTCAATGTTTGTAACACTGAACAAAATATTATGGTTGTTCTTTCAAAAGTTCACAACTGAACATTGACTTAATATAGCTTTGAAACTTTACTATGCAGGCAGAAATTGCTGCTTTCTCTTTATTTAATGGTAGTTTACATTTAACACAGTAATGTATTATATTGTTTTTTTATCTCTGCTGCTGCTGCATGTTTGTGCACTTCTTGTTCCAAATGCGGTATATGATTGGCTGGCTAGTTCATACCTCTACTATTCTTAACAGTATGATAAGACAGTTATTGTAAATTAGCGAATATAACCCGCGTCCATGTATAACACACACTCGTTTATTACCTGCGGTTTTTCTATCATGTAAAAAAAAATTAGATTACCCGCGGACATGCATAACCCTCAGAGACTTCTGCCGCTTTCCTAAAAGGTGATCTTTGATGCCTCCGTGGGACATGTGGCGGCAGCGGAAGCGCTGCCGCTTGGGCCGATGCAGCAGCCCCGGGCACTTGAGCTGCAGTGCCAAGGTGAGGAGGTAGCCACCCAGCATAGAGAGCAGACACAAGGCGATGGCCATCCTGCTGCCAGCGAGCCGGCAAGCCTGCAGGAGGGGAGCCATGCTCACGCCCAGGCCTGCCCCATGCAGACGCAGCCAGGCGCCACCCACCCTCCTCTGGGTGGGGGGAACAGAGAATGCAGCGCAGTCATGCTGGAAGCTCATCAAGCGCTCCCTGCCCCCCTGCAGCGGAGATGACCCTGTTCTAATGGGGAGGCGGGCAGAGCTGCTTAGGGGAACTGATGCTCCCAGGGGAACTCTAAGGAGTAAAAAGCAACTTGTATAAGACACGGACATGAATACCCTGAAGGGGGGGGTTGTAAAAATGTGTATAATCTGCAGGTTATATTTGCTAATTTACGGTAACAATTATGAGCTTCCATTGTAAATCCGTTATTCTTTCTGAGCTACTCTGATTCTAAGCCTTAGATAGCTCTATTTTATACTTGAAATATCTAATTTATAGATAGTATTTTGCATTTTTAAAACACATATAAAACGTTTTCCTCGGTACTGCAGCTTTAATCATTACTGGTACATAATGCAGAGCAATTATTTAGTTTTAAAAGAAATACAAAACCTTGAAACTGCCTGAAAGCCATTAAAGTTTCAATTCTTAGAACTGTTCCCTGACTTGACTGTGATCCAGCTTCTGGGCAGGTGAGGTAGGAATTAAAATTAATGAACCCAAAACAAATGGAGGTTTCAAAACCCGTCTTTGCCAGACATTACGTTTTCATGACAGAAATCAGTGAAGTGTAAATATAGTGCTCAATCACTGATGTATATTAAGAGCATTGTTCCTGTAAATGTTGAATATGGAGAAGAGGTAAATGAACTCTCACAGGACACAGAATAGGAACTCAATAACAGTTTTTTAAAGGAATTAACCAGAGCAAAATGAGTAAGGTAGCCCCAATCCAATTCCCTGTGGACATCTTACTATGATTATAAGCCTCCTGCTTGTCTCACCAGAAAGCATGACAACTGAATAAGCATGGCTGTGGAATAATCTTCCTATTACTAGGGGCGATTCTGTCAGGTCAGCAGATTGATGGGCGAGATGATGCATGTATGTATTGCACCTGGAGTTTGGAAAAACAGAGCACATTGGTCTCCTGGACTGTGTCTCTGACACCTTTTATTAACCAGTAATGTGTTCATTTAATGTGGTATAAATTATAACAAGTTGTTTAAAATGTTTGGGATCAAATCCCAAGTGAATCAAATAATAAAATTGCCTGGATAGGATCAATTTGGATCTTAATGGATGGGGCAAAAATGTGTGAATATTGACCAGAATGTGTTTGGCTTCCAGAGATTCAAGGAAGTGAACATCAATTGATATCAGAGGCCAAGTTTACGGGAAACTTTCAAAGCCAATGACATACGAGAATTCCACCCACCCAACTAGAGGCCAGGTATAGAATAATTAATGCGATTTATATAATTCAGCCAGCTAACAGAGTAGTCATTCTTCTCTCAGCAGTGTCCAGAAGCAGTTTGCTCACTTAAGAGGGGAAAAATAATCTCACTTTAATTCTAGTTTCACAGTAAAAGGATTCAGCATTTGGCTACCCTTGGGTAGTTTCAAAGATATTTCTCTCACTTACTAGTCCCTGTCCTTGTCTCGCTCTGCTAATGGACTATGTGTCTAGTTTCCCCTAGTATTCCCTGCCTCTGGCCCCAGTTTGTTCCCTGTCCACATTCCTGGGACTACTGGGGCAGGGAATCTGCTTCTTTTCTCACTCTCCATCACTCACCCAAGAGCTGATCCATGTAGAGGATGCATTGTGGGCGAAGGTATCTCTCATGTGCAGAGCCTCATTCATTATATTCCATATATTCACTGCAATGATCTCAAAACAAAATATACAGAGACTTGGATGGGAGTAACAACCCCCAGCTCCCCACCAGTCTCTGCAATGAGGACCATAGTAACAGAAGGCCATCAATGAAGCTTTCAACAAACACCATAGGTGACATATTTCTTGAGACTTTGGCTGGGACTGTAGCCTTGGGGGAAAAAACTGGGATAGTCCTTCCTAAATCAAGATTGTCAGCATATATAGGTGCAATGCAGGGTAGGCAAGCATTCAGGTTGCATCCAGCACTACATTCTGAGAGATTGCCATGATATTTCATCTCATTTTGATTTATAAATCACCTGAAGGATTACTTGTATCATAATCGGTTTAGGCTAAGGATCAGGTATATTCATGCCTGACTTATGTCTAGGGATTGGATTTTCATTCGGACTACACAAAGTTTTGCAAGCCATCCTGTGATGGGCCGGCAGCGGCCCGCACTCTCGCCGCCCAGAGAGCCCCGGCCGCTCTGACAGCCACAGCAGGGAAGGTGGCGCGGAGAGTAGCGAGTGCGGGGGAGCCCCCCCGCGAGCTCCGGGAAGCCGGAGGTGGAGGGACAGAGAGCGGCGCAGGAGGGCGAGGGGAGCGCTCTGATCGCCGGAGCCAGGAGGGCGTGGCCTCCGGCGGCGCGGCCCGCCGACAGGACGCCGGGCGTGGGGGCAGGTCGGCAGACGCCAACGCCGGCAGGCAGTTTAAAAGCGCCCACCTGAGGAGCCGAAGGGGGGGAACGCGGAGGGGACGGGTCTTTCCGCCCCGGTGGAGACGGATGGTCACCGCACCGGAGGAGCAGGAGAAGAGGTGCCAAGGACTACCCCAGGACAAGGTAGGGGGCCGCAACCCGGAGGAGAAGGGGGCGGCGCCCAATCGTGAGGGAGTTGGGAAGCAGCCCGGGGCAGGGCCATTTTGGAGGCCGTGGGCTGACGCGTTACGGGGTGGGACCCCGTCAGCCGGGTGAGGGCGTGAACCTGAAGCCTTAGGGCCCCGGGCTGGGACCCGGAGGAGAGGGCAGGCCCGGGTCCCCCCAGCTTCCCCCCCCCCAGGAGGGGGGTATCAAAAGAACACTCACGAAGTGTGGACAACCACCGGCGGAACTCATAGCACCGGCGACCATAGCATTAGTGCACCCTGGCAGCGGACTGCCGGGGACCCAAGGGCTCCCTGGGCTGGGGGGGCGTGCCGGTAGGGCGACCCCGTGCTCACGCCCCGGGCAAACCCACGCCCTCAGGAAGCAGGGGAGCAAGAAGGCAGAGGGCTCGCTGGGCCGGGGGCGCGCCGACAGGGCGACCCCATGCTCGCGGCCAGGACAAATCTGCCACACATCCTCTTGAGGTTTCTACTCATACACTTTAAGGTCAAAAGGGACCATCATGATAATCTAGTTTGACCCTCCTGCATGGTATAGGCCATAGAACCTGATCCAATAACACCTGAAGTAGACCCCTAACCTCTGACTGAGTTACTGAAGTCCTCAAGCCATGATTTAAAGACTTCAGGTTCCAGAGGACCCACCATTTATGCTAGTTTAAACCTGTAACTAACCTCTGTCCCACGCTGCCAAGGATGGTGGTGCCCTTCCCCAGGTCTCCATTAATCTGACTTCGGGGAAAACCTTTTCTGACCCCACATATGGTGGGTGATCTGTTAGAGCCTAAGCATATGGGCAAGACCCACTAGGCAGACACCTGGGAAAGAAGTTTCTGTAGTAACTCAGAGCCCTCCCAACTAGCATTCCATCGCCCTGCCATTGGGGACGTTTGCTATTAGCAGCCACAGATTGACTACGTCCCACGTAGGCAGCCTCTCCATACCGTCCTCGCCATAAACTTCTCAGGCTTGGTCTTGAAGCCAATTAGGTTTTTTACCGCCAATATTCCCCTTGTAAAGCTGTTCCAGAACATCACTTCTGATAGCTAGAAACCTTGATATAATTTCAATTCTTAACATATTGATGGCCAGTTTAAATTCATTTGTTCTTGTGGTAACATTGGTGCTTAACTTAAATAACTTGTCTCCTTCCCTGCCATTTATCCATGTAATGTATTTGTAGATAGCTGTCAGATCTCCCTTCAGACTTCTTTTGGGTAAGCTAAACAAGCCGAGCTCTGTGTCTCCCCTCGCAATGTATTATTGCTGTTCCTTGGATTATCCCAGTGGCTTTTCCCTGCTCCTGTCCTAGTTTGGATTCATCTTTCTTAAGCACAGGGAACCAGAATTGCACACATCAGTCCAGATGAGGTCTCACCAGTTCCTTTTATAATGGTACAAACACTTCCCTGTCTATACTGGAAATACTTTGGTTGATGAATCCTGCACCTTCATTAGCCTTTTTAACTGCTGTGGCAGTTCCTAGTCTTTCTGTGATCAACCAGTATACCCAGGTCTTTCTCTTCTTCTGTTGCTTCCAGCTCATAAATCCCCAGCTTAAAGCAAACATTCTTGTGGTATCTAGATATCTAAGTACCTGACCTTACGTTTTGCACTATTAAATTTCATGCCATTTCTATTACTCCAGTTTTCAAGGTCACCCAGATCTTCTTTTAAATTATTTCAAGCCTCCTCTGCATTGGTAATACCTCCCAACTTTGTGTCAGCTGCACATTTTATTAACACACTCCCACTTTTTCAGGCCATTAATAAAAATGTTAAGTAATAGTGGTTCTAAGACTGATCCCAGAGGAACTCCACTAGTTATCTCTCTCCAGCTTCACAGTTCACCCTTTAGTGTGATCCATTTTGTCTCCTCTTTAACCAGTTCTTTCTCCACCTTTCCCTTCCCATATTAATACCTGTCTTCTTCAATTTAACTAATAATATCTCATGTGGAACTGTATCAAATGCCTTACTGAAATCCAGGTAAATTTGACATACTGCATTTCCTTTGAGTAAAACATCAATTATTTTCTCAAAGAAGTAGATCAAGTTAGTCTGGCACAATCTGCTTTTTGAAATAAGATGATGTATTTTATCTCAGTTACCATACTACTATGTCCAAAACTATTTTCCATACCAAAAGTTGTTCAAAGACGTTGCATACAAATGAGATCAAATTAACAGGCCTGTAGATTCCTGGATCACTTTTTTTCCTCTTTTAAAAACAGGTACTATATTAGCAAGTCTCCAGTCATAGGATATCAGCCCCAAGTTTATAGAGTCATTTAAACTCTGCAATTTCATCTGCCAGTTCCTTTGATATTCTTGGATGGAGATTATCCTGTGGCTCCAATTTAGCCCCATTATACTGCTTGAGTTTGACATCAGATGTGGTAATTTCTACTTCCATATCCTCATTTCTATTAGCCACCCTGTCACTGTCCCTAAATTCCTCATTAGCCTATTAAAAGTATTTATATAGGTGTTGGGCCTTGCCGAGATTATCCTTAATCTCTACCCTATCCTCAATGTTTCTTAGCAGTTTTCTTTCTTTCTTTCTTTTATTTTGCTATAGAACCTTTTACTGTTGATTTTCATTCCTTTTGCAGAGTCCAATTCTTATTGGCTTTTGGCAGCTCTTACTTTATTGATCCACTTTCTGACCTCCAAGAAGTAGCTTTTCTTGCTGATCCATCCCATCTTCTATTCTCTGTAGGCTTTCTCCTTTCTCTGAGTCACCTGTTTGAGATTCTTAATCATCAGCTTGATCTGCATGACTTCCCTATGAATTTTTCCTTTTGCTTGGGATGCAGGCATCAGATTCTGCAGCTTTGATCTGACATAATTCCAAGCCTCCCCCACATTCAGATTTTTGTGTTCTTCAGTCTAGTCCACCTCCCTAACATGCTCCCTTTAAGTTTGCTTTTCAAATAAAGAACCCTAGCTGCATCTCTATTTTTATCCTTCCATTTAGTTTGAACTGAGTTTGCTCATGATCACTAGAACCCAAGTTGTCTCCTACAATCAGTCCTCCCTACTCCCCAAAACTAAATCTAAAATGGCATCACCTTTTTTTGGGTCAGAGACTATTTGGTGAAGAAATTGGTCAGCTATTGCATCGAGGGAAATCTTCACCCTATTCTTATGGGTAGCACTTGTTCTCCAATCTATATCTGTGAAGTTAAAGTCTCCCCTGATCACATAATTCCCAGTAGTATTTATGTCATTGAAGACATTAGAGAGGTCTCTATTCATAGCCAGAACAGGTCCTTGGGGGCCTGTAGCATATCCCTGACACTATCCCAGGGGAATCTCCAGTAACTTTCTTCCCCAAAGTGATTTTGACCCAAACAGACTCTCTTCTGTCCTTTACATCACTTCTAATTTCTTTACAATTTATCTCATTATTAATATACAATACTACTCTACCACCTTTCTCTTTGTCTTTTCCGAACTGCATATACCTTTCAATACCTATACTCCAGTCATGACTTCTATTCCACCATATTTCTGTTATCTTGATAATGACTATTTTTACTTCCTGCACTGGAAGTTGTAGTTCCTAAAGTTTGCTACCGAGGCTGCTTGCATTGGCATACAGATATCTTAGTTGTTTCTGTTTCGCTTTGCCAAGATTCCTCATCTGACTGGGTACAGTCATTTTATTGCCATTATCACCTACCTGTCTGGTAGCTTTATTGGTACTAGCACTATCTTTCCTCTTAGGTTATGTCTACCCAGCATTATTATTTCAGAATAACTGACATTCTGAAATAACATAGCAAGCAGTTATTTTGACATAATGTCAAAATAATGTGGAGCCGAAGGACTTCTTACTCCGACTCCTGTAACCCTCATTGTATGAGGAGTAAGGGAAATTGAAGGAAGAGTACTCTAACTTGGACTTCCTGTTGTGTAGACAGCACCAAAAGCTGAAATAAGTTATTTCAACTTCAGCTAGGCAATTGATGTAGCTCAAGTTGTGTAGCTTATTTCAGCTTTAGCCCTGCTGTGTAGACATGCCCTTAATATCCATTCTCCTTCCCCCTGTGATTCCTTTCTCCAATTCTGTATACTCTATTTCTTGATTTTTCTCATAATCAATATTTGAATCAGGTATGGTGGTTACATGAGCATCTCCCCCAAATTTCTATTTTAAAGTTGTTTTATCAGTTGTGCAGCCTCCATCCTAGAAGTCCATTTTCCTCTTACTCGGGTGGAATCTATCGCATGAAAACAGTTCTCTTTCCATAAATGCCTCCCTGGGGTTGACAATCCCAAAACCCTTCTTACAGCCTGAGCCAACTGTTGATCATCATCATCTTGTCTTGGCTTCATTCTCCTCCTCTATGAAAGGACAGAATCGCATTGAAGATTGCTTGAGCTTCCATTTCATTAAATAACCTCGCTAACCTGGCATTGTCTCCCATAATGCATTCCAGGAGGGATTTGGCAGTATCATTTGTCCTCACATGAAGAACAACCAGAGGAATTGTTCCTGCTCCCATTAGGATCTTCTTTAGCCTCGGGTCCACATTCTGAGCCTTTGCTTCCTTCTGTTCTTCTGTTCTGCTAATCAGCTCTGACGAGAGGCCTGTCTGTTCTTCTTATTATGGAGTTCCCAGTCATGTGCACTGGCCTCTTCCTGGTGGTGGTGAGATTGTCTGGCCTTCCTCCTGTTCTTTTTGTCTGCGAGTCCTCTCGTGTTTTGTTCTCCCTTGCCATCTTCTGGGACTAACCCTTAATCTTCCTGGGGCTCGGCACTCTGGGTGGCTCCATTGACTTGTTCCTCTTCTTAGGGGGTCTATCTGCTATTTCTCTTCTTCTTTCCCCTCCCATAGTCTGTTAGGGCATATCTAAACTACATTCCTCTTTTGAAAGAGGAATATAAATGAGGCAAATCGAAAGTGCAAATGAAGCACTGATTTAAATAGCCCACATTTCATTTGCATATTCACGTCTGAGCACTTTTCTGAAAAAGGGTTTTTTGAACATGAAAGCGCAGTCTAGACAGGGTTCTTTAGGGGGAAAAAACCTTTTTCGAAAGAACCCGTACTCCTCATTTTTTCAGGGTTTTTTTCCAAAAGAGCCCCATCTAGACATAGCCTTACTGCTTGCTGTGCCCCTTCTTCATTTTCCAACGCAGCAACCATGTTTTTGAGCACCATTTCTCCTTTGCTAACTGATCTTTTCCTTTACCTGGTTCTCATAGTCTCAAGCTTCCACTAGGGCAGTTAGATATTGGGTAACTGAATAGTTATGTAATCACATGAATTCTTATTGGTTACATGACTATTTTATAGTCTCTGAGGGTGGGGCCGGCAGCCAGTGAACTCAAGCCCCACTCCTGGGGTGCCCCCAGCAACCTTGCACTGCTGCTTCTATATCAGCTCTGTATTATGGTGATCAGCTCCATCAGAGCCTGGCTCGCCACGGACAGAGGCTGCTCCATATGAGGTGGAGCAGCCTCAGTTCGCAGAGAGAGCTTGGACCCTCCCCCCACCCTCCGTGGATACTGACATGGGGGGGGGGGATTTGAGTAGTTGACAAGATTAATGAGTAAGCATAGGCTTATCGGTTCATTATAGAGTTGGCTACGCATTGACATCCCTAGCTCCCACTGGCCACTTTCCTCACCCAGCAGTGTCCCTTCACAGCTTGCATGCAAGAGTCCAGTATTCTTAACTTGTGTCCTTTAGCCTCCTCTTCTTTTCCCTCCATCACCTCATAGAATTATAGAATCCTAGGGCTGGAAGAGACCTCAGGAGGTCATCGAGTCCAGCCCCTTTCCCAAAGCAGGCCCAACCCCAACTAAATCATCCCAGCCAGGGCTTTGTCAAGCCGAGACTTAAAAA
>CM057845.1:117486093-117520256 GCA_030068395.1 Apalone spinifera | reverse complement strand
CCCTCACTCTTCTCTTCTGCAGACTAAATAAGCCCAAATCCCTCAGCCTCTTGTCATAGGTCATGTGCTCCAGCCCCCTAATCATTTTGGTTGCACTCCGCTGGACCCTCTCCAATGTGTCCACATCCTTTCTGTAGTGGAATAAAGGGGAATAATCACTTCTCTAGATCTGCTGTCAGTGCTTTTTCTAATGCACCCTAATATGCCATTAGCCTTCTTGGTTACAAGGGCACACTGTTGACTCATATCCAGCTTCTCATCCACTGTAATTCCCGGGTCTCTTTCTGTCAAACTGCTACTTAGCCAGTCAGTCCCCAGCCTGTAACAATACTTGGGATTCTTCTGTCCCAAGTGCAGGACTCTGTATTTGTCCTTGTTGAACCTCATCAGATTTCTTTTGACCCAATCCTCTAATCTGTCGAGGTCACTCTGGACCCTATCCTTACCCTCCAATGTATCTATCTCTCCCCCTAGCTTAGTGTCATCCACAAATTTGCTAAGGGTGCAATCCATCCCCTCATCCAGGTTATTAATAAAGATGCTGAACAAAACCGGCCCTAGAACTGATCTTTGGAGCACTCCACTTGAAACCAACCGCCAACCTGACATTGAGCAATTGATCACTACCCATTGGGCCTGACAATCTAGCCAGCTTTCTATCCACCTTACAGTCCATGTATCCGATCTATACTTCCTTAACTTGCTGACAAGAATATTGTGGGAGACCATATCGAAAGCTATCACATCTGCTGCCTTCCCCGTGTCAACAGAGCCAGTTATCTCATCATAGAAGCTAATCAGATTGGTCAGGCATGTCTTGCCCTTCGTGAATCCATGTTGACTATTCCTGATCACTTTTCCCTCTTTCGGGTGCTTCAAAATGGATTCCTTGAGGATTCCCTCCATGATTTTTCCGGGGACTGAGGTAAGGCTGACTGGTTTGTAGTTCCCTGGATTGTCCTTTTTCCCTTTTTTAAAGATAGGCAGTACATTTGCCTTTTTCCAATCATCTGGGATCTCTCACGATCTCCATGAGTTTTCAAAGATAATGGCCAAAGGCTCTGCAATGACATTTGCCAACTCCCTCAGTACCCTCAGATGAATCTGCTTGAATCCCTTTCAAAACTCAGTCACAGTTTCTACCTGCATCTCCAAACCTTGGATTTTCTCTTCCATCAGCTTTGCCACCTGGCAGTTTGTACAAATGAAACTCTTTTCAGGTAATAACTCCAGGATACTGTTCATCCCGCAGCTTCCACATTTGGTCACCTTGATTGCCTCTTCCATTCCTTGGATCAGTAGCATTGCTGTCTCTGCCTCTGGCATAGCTTTCCTCCCTAAGCTCCTGTAAGGAAAAGACAAAAGCAGAACACAGCCAACCAACCATTCCCAAACAGAACAGCATACATCTCCTATCCCAAACTTCCCTTATAAACTCTCACTCATATGTCCCTTGGTTTGGCTCTGTTTGCTGACTCCTGTGCTATTGGCTGGCTCCTTCACTTTCTAGATAGACTTCTGGATAGATTAGGATCATCATGCTATATGGTGGAATCATTTGATATTATGTGTTTTTTAGGCTTTTACTTGTTCACTTTCATGTTTTCTAGTCTCTCCCAACCACTTCCTCCCAAGAAAACAATGTTTATATTTTATACTCCTAATCTTGTGATGATGTGACTGTTTCCACTACCTGTTACAGATCCTAATAGTGGAAGGGACTCCATGTGAATGGACCTCCAGTGCCTGTGTGGCAAGTTTGCAAAATTGTCAGGCTTGCAACTTTAGGGCTCTAGTTTGTGTCATCCCATATTATGTCCATGACTTTTTAATTCAAATTTTTTGAATATTATCTAAAAAGTGGACTCTCCTGCCATACATTGCATCTCTGTATAAGGTGAATTGGTTTACCTCTGCTAACTTCTAGATTCAGATTTTGAGAATCAACTGAAGCTTACTGGAAAATCTGAACTCTGAAGTTAAAGAGTCCCATTCTGCTCACACCTAAAGTTCAGCCTATGAGTCTGAAATTTTCCCTTTGTTTTTTATCAGACTTTTAACATTTCTATCCTCCAAGGTCTCCCTTCTAGTTTATCTAATAAAATATTGGCCTATATATGGCAATTGTATATGTGAGAAAAATTACCTCAGTGATTGCTTATCAAAGCTCTTTCAAGGTGACAGTAACTTAAAGTAGATACTCTTGGTAAAATGTGGTTGGAGAATAAAAATGCAAATATAGTAATAAGTGGTTCAAAATACTCCTTTATTCTTCAGCTGCAACCCCTGACCTAGTCTGTGTTTATCATGGCTTAAAAAACCCACATCAGGTGAAATGTGCCAGAAAAGATACCATGTGTTGCTGTAGGCAGGAGTTACAGAATTCCTGAAAGACCCAGTGTAAAGCCAGAGCTAGCATGATGGATTTTTTCATATTTGCTGTTAAACAGAAATGTATGTAAGAAATTAATTAATTTCAGCAGTAACATGAATAACATACAGTGTACATATATGTGCTGTAAGTGTGTATCCTCAAACCAGTTTTGCAAATTGGATCAGAGAGCTATACTTAACCTAGATGAAGTGGCCTTTATTTTCCACAGTACTTGATCAAAGTAGTTACGTTATACTAAATAACTCCGTTAATTCATGACACCTGAATAAACGGCAGGAAAATCACTCTGGAATGCCTATTCCACTATCTGCAGCCATAAAAACAGTACATCCTGGATAAAAGCCTTCTTTTCTTTCTATGCTCAAGTGAATGCTAAGGATGAAAACCTTCTGGATGGAAAGGTGTGTGCACAGTGAAAGCAATAGCCAGCAGTGCTTTTGAGACTCCCATTGTGCTTTAGCATTTATAATGGAATAGTTGCAGTACTTCTCTGGTTTAGGGTCCTTCCCCTGCCTCCTATAAACTCTGTTTTCCACCTAAAAATATCAGTTGGCTGTTTCAATGCACATTGGACTGTAAGTTTATCAGAGTGGGTGTGAATTATGAAAGAATGGGGCTTGAGCTGGCTAAGCTATATTTTTAACAGAGTGGCATTAAAAATGTTTGTGAAGAGTTGCCAAAGGAGTTTTGGATTTGATTATCTGTCTCTTTTCCCACTGCTTTCATTTTTTTAAATTGAAAATGGTCAGCTTCTTTGGCTTGGGCTACTTCCTTTCTTTAGTTAAAAAAATGTTAACGGCACCAAGTTTTCTACTTTAAAAGTAGCAAATTTTCATAATACTTTCAATGCCACATGTTATGGACCCAAACATGGGCCATGGGGCCTCCCTGGTACAGTGCCTATAACAGCTGTGCGGTCCAGCCAGGCTCTGCAGCCACACAGATGTACTCAAATCCTAAGGAGGGGAAAACTATGTCAGCCGGTAAAGAGGGGCCCTTGGGCCCCTTATTCCCCAGATTAGTTGTTGACGAGAGGGCACAGCCACTTGACATCAAAGCTTTGCAAAACGGTTTGCTCAAAAAATAATGATCTCTGCTTCACTCCCATCCCCCTTCTCTCTTTCACCAACCTATAGCATCTGTGTGCAATGCTTGTGGGGAGAGAGGTCCTTGGATCCACATGAATGTCCCACCTCCCCGTCCCAACACACACAATAGGCATGACTATCCTTAAAAGTGATAGGCTTGTGAAGCAGCCAGTTTACAAAGCGGTAAAAGGACATTTACTATTGTGCAAATTAGCCTGAGACTTTGGCCCTATCTCAAGGACATACCTTAAGATGACGTCAAGTTCTGTTTATAGACCCAAGTGCATATTTCTGCTGTAGACACTTAGGTAAAATCCATTATAGTTACGGATGCAAAAAGTTTCCATTATTGGCTCATGTTTTTATATGCTCATAACTTTCCAATACTATCACCATTGGGAGTGACATTTTCCTTTGTTATTCTATGCCAAATGCAAATGTTTTGGAGAAGGCTTTGACAAAATCCTTCAGCTGTTTCTGGGTTTGAAAGTGTGAAAAACTATGCTTTGGCCTGATGGTAAAATTCCAGCCACACTCTCTTTTGAATGGGATGCTTGAAAAAATAGCTAGCTCAAAACTTGACTCAGCATGGTCATGGTTCTTGATGAGTACTATAGCTTTTGTTTGGTTTACATGTAATAATGCCTAAGTAAATTATAAAACAACTTCATAGCATGCTCGATAGCATCTGTATGTATATCATGGCCCTCTGCTGGACAGAATCAGCACTTTTCAGCAGTTTCATAGGTACTATAATGCTGACAGCTAATAAAGATTTTTATTCTTATTCAGCTCAAGTGCTCAGGTCTTGTGACTCGGATTGATTTCATCCCTGATTTTCTGTGAAGCTCAGGGGGGCTATGTCCAGCACAGTTACAACTGTGAAGCTCCTAGGCTGACTCAGATTTATCATAAATTGCATGCCATAAAGTTTACAGGATGTACAATGTGTACACGGTAATGTTGCTGTTCATCTGTAGGATTGCATTAATATTGGGGCTAGGGAGTGTTTCTTTTTCTGTTTTTGATAGAAAAATTGAAAATGAGTACAGAAAAAGGAATCATTACAGATCCAGTTTTGATCACACCAAATAGTCATTTTAAATATATGACTTAACTGTATGTGACACATTGGACCCAGTTTCAACAGTAATTGATGGTGTAATATTCCTTTTTTTTTTAAATTAAAGTTCTCTCCTGAGAATCACAGCTGATTTTAAGAATCATTCATAACATCAATTAAAAACCCTTGACTGAGACTACGATTACAAGAACAAATAACACAAGGAATATAAGGGAATTTAATTAAAAGTGAATCTCAGTTATGAAAGGTGTGTCATTTAAAGTCTTGTTACAGGAAAGCATCCTTATTCAGCAACATTTTTAAGCATGTGCTTGGCAAGTCGGTGGGATTGGAGCATGTGCTTAAATACTTTCTTGAATCAGAGCTGAAAGCAGAGGACAGGGAATGATGACTCCAATGTTCTTTTGTAAGATCTGCCTCTCACTCACAGTGTACACTTGGATAACTGACATAAGCTCTATGTCTCAGTCTAAATAGGAATAATCATGACAATTAATAGGCAGCAGCCTTAAAACAACCAAAAGGAAGTTTTTCTTCATGTAGCACACAGTCAACCCATGGAACTCCTTGCCAGAGGATATTGTGAAGTCTAGGACTTCAACGGGGTTCAAAAAAGAGCTAGATAAATTGATGGTGGCTGTTAGCCAGGATGAGTAGGAATGGTGTCCTTAGCCTCTGTTTGTCTGGAAATGGATGTCAGAAGAGGGATCATGTGATGATTACCTGTTGTGTTCACTCCCTCTGGGGCATCTGGCATTGGCCGGTGTTGGCAGACAGGATACTGGGCTGGATGTACCTTTGGTCTGACCTAGTATGGCCGTTCGTATGTTCTTATGTTAATGCTTAGAGGAAGGGGTCATAAGGTTAATTACTTTTTTTCCTATTATAGAGTGCCTCTGGGATCCTTGGGTGAAAGGTACTTTATACATGCATAATGTTTACAGGTATGAGTCTGTCATTACAGATTTATGCAGAAAGCTATACTAAGGCCAAGTAATTTAAATAGCAAAATATTAAATGAAAGACCAGACTGTCCTTTGCCCGCATGCATGAGTGTCTGTGTGAATGCATGAACAGATGTGTGCATGTGAAAGGGCAGGGTGGGAACCGGGCAAGAAGCAGTTCTGGTGCAGCCCTGGGAAACAGAAACAGTTAAAAGATGGCTCTGCAGTGCCAGGCTCTGCATCATCCCTTATGCAGTGTCTAATAGCTACAATTTAGTCCTAAGTGCAAAACACATCTTAGGCTGTGATTCAAAGCCTGGAACATATAATTTAGTAGGCTGGTCTGTGCAAGGGAATCTTTGTAGAAGGGCAGGGGCACCTATGACAGAACTTGTTCCAGGGGGTAGGCCTCCCCCTTTTTGACATGGACAGAGTTTGGAAGGCAGTGTTGGCCACCACACTCCAAAACTGCAAAAGGTGCCACTTCGCACTCATCCAAGGCCACCTCCTGTCCCCCAAACTATAACCATGCTAAGAAGTGGGGGGAGCCTGCTCCACCCGATCCCTTCCCCCAAACGGCACCGCTGAACCTGTTTCCATACAAAACTATCTGGCAAAATGTACTCAATCTACAGGAGAAAAGACTATAATTTAGATCTGTCTCCTAGTAGAATGCATAATCTAACACCAAAACAATTTTTTTCTTTTAAAAATCAGTGTTGGATGTGGTTATTTAGCATACCACGATAACCTGATTTTTTAAAGAATTGACTATCACTCACCACTAGGGTGTAGCAGTTAAATGTGAATCTTCTGGAGACAGAATGTGTCTGTGGACTTTTGGGGGGTAATTAAGGTAATATACATATCTTAGCTCTGAATGTATACCTCTTCATACTGTGTTTTTTCCCACTAAAATACAAATTCATAGGTTTCTGTGCTGCTACTTTTATGGTGAAGGATCATTAAATATGACCAATAATTGCCAGCTCTCCAAATACGAAAAGGATTTTCAAAAGCACTCAGCTCAGCCTTGCTCCCAGTGAAGTCCATAGGGGTTTTACCATTAGGTGCAGAGTCTGATCAATGCTGAGTGCTTTTGAAAAGCCCACGCTGAGTGTCTTTATATTATAATCTGGTGTTTCTCTTACTTTATTACATAAAATAGATACCTTTTTTAAACAGCAAGGCCTGTTAAATTGTGTGCTAGCCTCTAAAGGGCAAGTCGATCACTTGGAACATTTAAAACTTGACAGTGTGCTACAGAATGTGTGGTAGAGAAAAAACTTTTGCCAAAAGGGAGGGTTGGACTTAGAGGTCTTCACCCATGTGTATTTTCTATTGGGTGTATCTGTTGGGAGCTGCAGGACCCTGCAGGACCCATTTTCTTGGATTGCACTAAACCAGGGTTACTCAACACATGGCCCAAGGGCCGCATGCGGCCTACAGCCTGTTTGTTTGCAGTCCACGGTGTGGTTTGGGTTTACGCGGGACTCAATATGAAGCCCACACGTGGGAGCCAAAACAAAAAAGTAGTCAATATATTGGTCTTCTGTTGATATGCGTTTTAATGGTTAAATTCCTGGACTGTCATTGCTCATTAAAAGTGCTGTCATATGGGTGGAAATCGGGTAAATATTGCATTGTGTTAATATCAGCAAACCTGACCTAAAT
Source organism: Apalone spinifera (assembly GCA_030068395.1). NCBI lineage: Eukaryota > Metazoa > Chordata > Testudines > Trionychidae > Apalone > Apalone spinifera. The sequence goes on along the minus strand of CM057845.1, from coordinate 117,513,071 downwards.
GGGGCCTGCATGTTGTGTTGTCTTGCTTTAATCTTTGTATTCATGCCCATCAGTGTGAAAGAAGCTATTTGCATATATTTGCATGTATATGCAACCACACTTAAGTTGCAGCCCTCGGCATGTGCTGTGTATATCATTGTGGCCCTCAGGGCTTCCAAAGTTGAGTAGCCCAGCACTACCGAACCTTATAGGTGCATACAGATCTCAGGACAGGCAGATCTACATGTTTGTTTCAAGCTCTCTTTACCTATAGGTAATGCTTACAGCTCTGTGGTTCCACTCTTAAAAATGACGTTGTCTTTAATAACTGTCAACGATTTCTGTAACAAATGTACTCAATCTACAGGAGAAAAGACATTTCCCTCTTAATCATGAGCCATTCAATCCTACCTGGATCTCTGTGAGCCACATTTGGTGCTTTCTTTTTATCATAGTAAAGGTCCTGCAGGCCAAACTACTAGCCCGCTCTTTGTGGTACTTGTTTCATGGGTTTACATAAGTGTAATGCTTGGAATGGAACAGTTCTGTTGGTGACACCCAAGAAGTTTGGAATCCATCTCACTTTCTTCATTTGTTTGACTCTGCAATGTTCTCTGTATGCTGTGGAGGAGGTTATATTGTGTATATACACACACATACATTTCATACAGACAATCTGTGTATAAATATTTTTACAATTTGTTTTGTAATGCACTGAAATCATTGCGACTTTAAGGCGTAACTCTGTAAAGGGGCACCTCAGGCCAGGAGAAACCAGGACCTCCTGCTGGCTCCTTTCCCCAGTGGGTGGCACTAGGGGAGAAGCAGCTGGATCTGCTTTCAGGATACTTGGCGGATCCAGCCACCGTGCTGGCTGGCCTTTTCGAGGCTGTCATCAGATGTCAATGATGATGTCAACATACAGCATTGCCCTCCGAAGACTGTTGCCAGCTTGGGAGAATAAATACAACTTTGCTCATCTCAAATATATGGTGTGCAATAGAACATTACTGTATGTGTGTAACTGTGTGTGTGTTTATACAGGTACAAACACACAAAATATGTAATTTATGCATGTGGGTTGTGTTAGGCTTGTTTCAAATCTTATGGTTCTTTATTCTCTCCTACTCCCCCCTCCTCTGAAGAATCAAAGCACTTTTCAAAGGACTTAATTTTCATGCTTTGGAGCTCGTGGGCAACCATTCAATAAAAGCAAAATAAGGAATGTGGTCATGGTTCTAAAAACTTCTTCGAACTGATGCCAGTTATATGCAATGACAGTAATCCTGTCTAATCCCCCCCACATTTTATCTTTGTACACCTGCTTCTACTGTCTCTCTTATCAATTTATTATACTTAGAAGCAGAACTATACAAGAAGGTAAGGCAATGGAACAAAAGAGGCATACATCCTTAATGTACTGTGTAATAAATTGATATTGTAGAAAAGTATTGGGACATGTTGTAATACATTGTTTACAATCATCTTTTTCTTTCTTTTTTTTTTTGTGTGTGTTTTATTCGGCAGGTTAACTGAAGCACACCGAACAGCTGTCAAAGTCATAAGGCGAATGCAATATTTTGTAGCCAGAAGAAAATTTCAGGTAACAAGTAGGGATGAGTGAGAAAAATGTGTGTGTGTGTGTGTGTGTGTGTGTGTGTGTGTGTGTGTGTGTGTGTGTGTGTGTGTGTGTGTGTGTGTGTGTGTGTGTGTGTGTGTGTGTGTGTTTAGGGGGGAAGCACTGGGATGGACTTTGAAAATGCTCGATGGGTAAACTTGCCCTTGAGCACAAGGCTGGGAAAAAGCTTATGTACTTAAACACTAGACCTCCTGCTTGCTCTCGACATAGGGGCAAATTTCACAATGTGTACAGAACTCCCAGTTAATAGCAGTGCGTGCTCTGGAACACTCAAACATGCAGCATTTCTAGAATCGGCCCCCATCATTGTTTTTCACTTACCTTTTAGTGGCAGCTTCTTTAATTAAAATGATCAGGTTTTTTTTCCTTTGGAATAAAATAATATGCTCACGCAGATTACTCAGCTAACAGAAAAGACTACATAGAGGATCCTGCTACAATGCAGCTGTCTATGTATTATGATGATCATCTAGTCACCATGAGAATGTCTAGAGATCAGAGTGTGTGCAGTAAAACAGACATAACTGGGTTGGTCATATATAATAGAGTATGGCTTTCAAAATCATGATAAAGGTTTTCCAAAGTGGATAGTGGTTTTGAGTGCCCAACTTGAGACATATTAAAGGGGGCCTGATTTTCAGTGAGTGTCCACTGTCTGAATGGTAACTTTCTTTCAGAACGCTCAGATAACTCATCTAAAATTAGAAACACCCAAAATCACTTGTCACTTTGGGAAATCTTTTTCATTCACCTGCCTAAATTCTACTTTCCTAACTTCCCGTTACAGTAGTTATTTATTATTAATTTAACTACTCGGATTCTTAACTCAATTAATTTGAGGGTGAGGGGAATAAAAAGAAAAAGTACATGCTTTATTTAGATGACTGTATTTTTCAAAAATACAATGTTATTTTATGAAGTTAATTTTAATAAATATTTCTAAATGGCTATTCCGTCAAGTGTGCTTTTTCTTTATTCCTACAAACTCTTTTATCATTCTCTATGTTTTCACATAAAAGGGTTGGGGTCAATTTGGTTTCCAATAATATTGTCTTCTAGTTTTCAAGGCTTAAGCATTGATTTAGCTGTGCCAAAACAGAGCACTACTCCAAAATTCTCCATTTTATCACTTTTCTGTAAAGTTTATTGAGAAGCAATCACAATCCAGATTCTTCCTGTTTTTCTAGCTCATCTTGGTTCAGTCTCTTTCAACATTCACTCAGTTAAGTCAATTTTGAGGCCTGTACTTGCTTTGGTGTTTCTGTCTCTTTTCTGTTTAGTTTTATGAGAAGCAATCCCATTCCAGGCACATCCCATTTTCCTGGCACAACCAACCCCTGACCTTGCTTTAAGTTAGAAGAAGAGGAGGCTGCATACTGAACTCAGTGGTCCAAGCTTTTACCATTTAGGAGGAGTTCTTGATCAAACAGACAAACTCTCTCAAATATCTAGCAGATTATGGTTTACTTCTTGTAATAACTAGTGACCAGATTTTCAAAGGTGCTCAGCACCTGCAACTTCCATTGAGTTCAACAAAATATGTGGATTTTCATTCCTTCTGAAAATCTGGCTACAGGTTTCCCACACAGTCCATTAGCTAATAGTTTTCATGCTAATTGTGAAGTGATATAAAAAATAAAAAATGGAAACCTGTTCGGCCAACATGGTTTCCAGCAAATTTGACATAAGCTCTAGTATTTACCCACAAGGGTCAGAACGTAAAATCAACTTGCAATGTTCTGAACCCACAGACCTGAATTTGTGACCTTTTTTTTAAAGATATCCTAGAAATCTTTGTGTATTAGATGAGATTGGCAAATCGATATGCAGATGATCATATGGTCGTGAAACATAAGCCAAAGTAGAGGGGAGTTTGAGATAGATTTGATGAATTCAGATACAGATAATGTGTTTCAGATGTGCTTGAATGTCTTTAATCAAAAGACATTGAATTTGAGATGGATTTAGAACAGGGGTGGGCAAAAGGGCCTCCAGGGGCCACATCCGGCCTGCCAAGTGGAGTCTGTGGAGGCCCAGTCTGCAGAGGCCCTGCTGCTCCCCCACTCCAGACCCTGATTGGCCTGGGGGCGGGGGAGTGCGCGAAGCCTCCTTCCGCTGTGGCAGGAGCATGTGTCCCTTTGAAGCTTCCTTAGCCCTGCCCCAGCCCTGTGAGGAGCCCGCGGCACTTCAAAGCGCCACATTCTCCTTGTAGGGTGGGAGGAGGCTTCCCGTGTTCCCCAGGTCCTGACTGGCCTGGGGGTAGGGGAGCATGCCAAACCTCTTCCAGGAAGGCGGGGGGGGGGGGGGGGGGGGGGGGGGCAAAGGGGCTCCCCCAACCCCAGACAATCATGGTCTGGGGATGGGTAGCCCTGCCTCTTTCCGTTTAGGCTCCATCCCTTCCAGGGTGGCTCCTGGGCAAAAATTATTGCCCACGCCAGATTTAAAATGTTGAATTCAAATGCCCCAGATCAAGGTTAAATTATGGGGGGGAGAGTGCAGGATGGGGGAGTTTGAGAATTGCTTGCAGGGCCAGCCTTAGGGAAAATGGTTCCCTGAGAACTTGCACATTGACTCTCCTGGCCCACTACCTTCTCACCATTCCCCACATTTCTCCTATGGCATTGCTTTCAAACACAGCTCAGAGTTTTGAGCTGCCTATCCAGGCTTTCCACCCATCCCTCCTGACCTGCTGTCTCCCATCCATCGCCTCACCCATCACCTCTGGTCTCCACTGCCTCCCCAACCCCAGTGCCCTGAGCTCCCTTCTGCAGCCTCATGACCCAGGCTTGCCCCACTCCTTGCCTCTACGCCACGGCAGACCCCTGACCCTGTCACCCACCCATAAGATTGACCCTGATTACTTGGGCTTGGGGAGTTTTACATTTGCCAGATTTCCCAGGGGGTCTTCATTATTTCTTTCCCTAGTGGTACTGTTTATTGTAGTCTTTTTCAGTAAGAACTTGGCCATAGAGGGTGTTTAGTCGAGGCATGTCTGTGGACATTGTGCCAGAAGCTGGCAAGGGGATAAGATGTTCAGATCTAAGGAGGGCTATTGGGGAAATGAAAGAAAAAGAGTACAAGTAGAAAGATTTTTTTGAATCGTGATTCTTTCCCAACTTTAGACTGGGCTCATGCAGCATTCAATGTACAGTACTTTACAAAGCAAGGCTTTAGTGCTGATGGTTTGGTAGCAGGAATAAAGAGAGTTTTAAGGGGGAAAGTGGAATTGTATTGGGAATGAGGAGAATTAATTATGCCCATGGTAACCCATATTTAAAAATAAACACAAAAAGCCTAGTACATTTAGGCACTGGGCCATGCATCATCTTTAAATAGAGAGTGTCCAAAAGAAGGGAGAGAGGGTTAGCCAAAATGCACTCAAAGCACCCCTGCCAGTCAATCTAAAGAGTAATATTGGCACTGTTTCTCGGGGGGAAGACAATAGCCCACTTTTCTGGCCAGAAATAGTGATGTGTCAGCGTCTACAGCAAATGTAGCTGTGAACAGGGGGAAAATTGGCAATAAATTGAAAGCTTTAAATGCAAACACACACACCCCTACACGCAACAACAAAACTCTGAGCTGTGTTTGAAAGCAATGCCATAGGTAACTACTGACTGAGGAGCATGAGGAGGGTATTTTGTCATTAACAGTTTTTACTTCTTCATTTTATGGGATTTGTTTCCACTCCAGTTGCATGCTTTTTATTTGAAATTTCTATGTGGCTGCCTTCCAAGCATGACTCCAACACATACTGTAGGTGTTCTGTGCATGTGTGCACTGGTGCATGCTAATGGCTCTGGCTGAAGCTGTGGCAGAGTGGAAACAGACAACAAGATGACTAATGAGCTGTTTTCAGTTATTTTCAATTACTAGATTTGCTGTGTACCTTTTTTTTTTCTTGATCCAAAGCCAAAACGGAGACATCTTGCCCCATATTTCCTACTGGGCTGATGGCTCTAAAAATGCTTATATTTTCAAAAGCAGATCAGCTTTTTCCTCCCCTAATTTGTCCATCTGCACCTTTTATAATCACATAATTTTTTATGCAAATTATCCAAGCTTATTTTTATACTCTGTCTCACCATCCATATTCATCAATTTGCTGTTAGTAGCAGAGCTGGACTCAGGCTAAAACTCCAGGGTTTCTCTGACTTTTTCCTTTTTAAGCCTTTTTGCCCATTTAGCTTCACTTCTATTTTAGCCTTAGTTCCTTTTTGCACCTAGAACTGTTGGGTAGATATAGGCCCAAGCCAACCTCAAATCCAAATAGAGTCAAGTTTTGAGGAATCACCTGTCTCACCAATGATCTAGACCAAAACCCTTTCACTACACTCATTTCATTACAAAGTTTGGAAGAGCTTAAATCTGGATCCAAACTTCATGAATTGGGATTCTCTCTACTGTTGAGGACTGACAGAATGACATCTATATGGCTGAAGAAAGTCACATGTGTAACCTTCTTTACATTTCATACTCTGACTTTCTGTGCTTAAAATGTATTCTGTGCTTAAAATATATTTTGCTCAGCATGTGACTGTGTGCCTCTTATTTACAGTAATGGCTATTGCTCAACTATATTCCTATGCTTCATATGCACTCCTATAATTTCCAGGAATATCATATATTTCAGTTATTACAGAGACCTTTCCAAAATAACAAGAAGAATTCTAGTGGGTCAACAATGATGTTCCAACTAATATAAATGAGTGCTGTAAAACAAAGATAATTACATGTCTTTCATATAATTTCTTTCACAGCAAGCTCGAAAACCATATGATGTACGCGATGTAATTGAACAATACTCTCAAGGACACCTTAATATGATGGTTCGCATAAAAGAACTTCAAAGAAGGTATGTCCTGTCTCTCTAATGAGATATTTGATTTCTCTGGTGCCGGCTGGCTTTAAAAGACATGTGTATTTAACGAGCAGCAATTGTCAAAAATTGCAAGATGGAAGTATGATATCAGTAAGGTTGAAATAGTATGTTTTTAACCCATTGATGACCAAAGTTCAAAAATAATATCAAAGCCCTCCCCAAAACATCAAAAAAGGAAGGAAAGACATTGAGGTAAGTACTATGAAATTTAGGACGTAACCTGGGCATTTCAGACTACTTCTCACAAAGAAAAAAACTCTTGCAATAACAACTTTCCTTTCTATCTCCTCTGTGTGACTTGCAATAGCTGGGAGAAGTCATTATTTCATTTATGCTTGCCTATCTATCTGAAACTCTTCTTCCCCTCTCGTCTCCCAAAATTACCCCCCTCCTTTGCTTTCTTTTCTTTCACATACATTCTCAACTGTTGAATCAGTCATGTGAAATTTTGCCTTAAAAATGTATTTCTGGATTTCAGCATGAGTCTGGCTTTTTTTGTCTTTGTAGCGCACTCACGAGTAATTAAGGACACCAGAGCCACATCTTTCATAAGCAGAATTCCTACGGAGCAAGACTTTCACTTTTTCAAAATAAAATGATTTTTAAAAAATCCTGTCTCGGTGTGAGTGAGAAACAGTTACAAATATCATTAAGACATTTTATTTGGATATTCATAGTTTCTGGATTCACTAAATATGGGTCTAAATTATTTTAGCTCTAAAAAGAAAACAGAAGAAATAAGTAAAATATCAGCGTCTATGGAAACCACAGTAACAATGCAACTTTATCCCAAGAAATGGCTATGCTTAAGGGAAAGACTGCTGACTGTATGTAAATCCAGAAAGTCATGCAAGACCAGCATTCTCACTTGCCTTGCTGTTGGTTTAAACCTACTGTCTTTTGCATGTAAAATATGCATGTGTACTATTCCAAGCTACAAACAATAAATTGTTTGATAATTCTGCTGCTGGCAAACTAAAATGATTCCTTTTTTTTTTCTTCAGGCTGGATCATTCCTTAGGGAAGCCTGGCCTTTTTCTTCCAGGTATGATGGTTATTTTTTTTAATAACATGAATGGCTCCATCATTCAGTATAAATAGCTGATGGTAGACTAATGTAGACCAATCACACAGTCAATTGTTGGATGCCATTAATAGGCCTAGTACAGCTGCAGAAGGATTGTTACCTGGCATTCATGTAGGGCTGTAGGGCTGCTGGGATTCAACAAAAATTGACTACAGCTGTTAAAAACGTGCATCAGGACAGAGAGGCCTGAATACGTCTCTTGTAATAAGGTTTGTCATACTAAAGAGATTTCTAAACTATTTATGGCTGGATTGGATATATGTTGTTTACATTTTACAAGGTCTTTTCCTTTTTGAAAGATTCAGTGGGTTTGGATTTAGGATCAAAACTTTCAAAAGCACCTAAGTCCTATTTTACAAAGTGACTTTAGGCGCTCAGAAGCATCAGTCCATTAGAGGTCAATGGGATGTAGAATTCTGAGTGTCCGAGTTACTTTTGGAAATATGATTTAAGCTCCAAATTGCTTAGCTGTTTTTGAAAAAAAAATTATCCATATACTCTATAGTTAAAATGAAAAATAATATAGGAACCTGCAATATCTCTCAAAATGAAAGAAAGTAAGTCTGATCACTGTAGGGAAGCTGCAGCAACGTGAAATACACAGTATGCTCTTCTGCCTTGTTATTGTTTGGGCTGTAGTGGGGGAAACAGCCAGTTTGCACACATTTATGTATGTTTGCACCCTCAGTTTATATATATATATTTATATATATATTTCCATTGTGCAGTTTCTGAAAAAAATATGAGACTTCAGGATTTGTGGATGTTGGTTTTTTTTACTTGGGGTTTAATATTACCAGATTAGAGTTTTAATTTATATTACTTGAACATAGTGTTGTAGACAACTGAAATACATTTTATGAGACAGCTTTTTGTATCTATGCCAGAGTGTGAGAGAGACATTAGAATGTAAAGGGCATAACTGTAAGGTAACATTCTAAGGACTTTGTGAAGTTGGAACTCTCCATCCATGCTTCATTAAGCATCAGATCCCACATAAGAGGCTGTTAAAGTTTAGTCCTTAAATCTTCACTCCTTCAGGCTATTTTGTCTATTTGGATGATCTCAAATAGCTCTAGGGATTTAAACAAGTGTTGAAATAACCGTTTGAGGCCAGCCTTGCCCCAATGGCTGTCTGGGAGCTAATGGGAAAATACTATTTTAGAAGCAAAGAATTTTCAGGGGAATGGTGGGGCCTGCAGCCCGTTTGTTTGCAGCCTGCGATCTGACTTGGGTTTACACAGGGCTCAGTGTGCAGCCTGCAGGTGGGAGCGAAAACAAAAAAATAGTCAATATAATGGTCTTCTGTTGATATGCATTTTGGTAGTTAAATTCCTGCGCTGTCATTGCTCATTAAAAGTGCTGTCATATGGGTGGAAATCAGGTAAATATTGCATTGTATTAATATCAGCAGAACTGACTTAAATGGGGCCTGCGTGTTGTGTAGTCTTGCCTTAATCTTTGTATTCCTGCCGTCAGTGTGAAATAATCTATTTGCATATTTTTGCATATATATTTGCATATATATGCAACCACACTTAAGTTGTAGCCCTCGGCATGTGCTGTGAGTATCATTGTGGCCCCAGGACTTCCAAAATTGAGTAGCCCTGTTTTAGAGGGACATTTCTGCCTCATCACTTTAACAATGTCCCCTGCTTATCCCTTGCTCATCCTTTCTTGGAACAGCCTTAGTGCTGAACAGCTGCTCCAAGACAACATTCTCAGAAGTAACCACATTTCAAAGGGAAAGCCACTTGTCATAGCCTGTCAGTTCTACAAAGTTATGCCAGTTGCAGACAACCGTGACAGTCCTCCTGGAGGTGGATCTTCCATCTGCAAAATCTCATTATCTCGTGCATGGGTTTGCAAGACCAAGAGCAGAAATGATCTCATCCACATCTTACTTCATGTGAACCCTTTCTAAGTTCAAGAATGATGGGTAGATGAGGCTAAACAGTTCCAGATTTCACCCAACTCATTCTGTGGATGAAAATTAAAGCCAAGAGTGGTTTGGGTTTTAACCCTATTTTATTCAACAATGTTCAGGAAAATTCAGCTACAGCGAAGGATCTGGGGCCACAGACAAATTAATTGGTGGCCACACAAAATGAGAAGCAGAAAAAAAACCCCTGACTGATGTGGCCCTCAATTGAGAAGGAGAAAGACCCTCCCCGCATTTGCCTCGCACACCAGAGCCTGGGGGGCTGAGCCTAGTAGATTTTGTGTGCTCCAACAGGGCAGCAAGGGGGCTGAAGTGCCAGCGTGGGCTCCTCAATGCTGGGAGGACCCTGAACATCAGAGGCTGGATCCAGGCAAGCCGGGGGCCACATCTGGCCCCCGGGCCTGAGGTTCCCCACCCCGAGCTAAAGGGTTGTTGCTTGGCCCATTTCTGATAGTGACAAGTATCCATACTTGCTCCTTCTCTCTGGACACCTGAGTTCTCTGGATTTTTCTTGGCATGGCTGGCCAGTCTTGCAATAAAAAGGAAAGTGTTAAACCGCATGCATGCTTCACAAGCGCAGATGTTTTTGAGATGCATCCTCATCCACAGTATGGATGTATTCACCAGTTGGTTAGATTTGGGCAGTCTAAACTGTCAAGGATGAGAGAGAAATGCAGAGAAAATCGATTCACTGTAAAGAAAAATACAAAAAGAATGTTGCCTTCCCAGTGACTTCTTGCTGGTTTCTTATTAGCTTCACTCCAAGACTCTTTAGATCTGATCTAAAGCTCAAAGAAGTCAATGGAAATCTTTCTATTGACCTCAAACCTCATTTGAATCTTTCTGGTCAAGACTGAAAATGCTACACATGGTGTGATGCTTACTGTAGATCCAGCTTTAGATCAGCTTTTAAGCTGTTTAACAAACAGTTTTACATTTCATATTTCTAACGTCACATACAGGAATGATGGATGCAAACTAACAGAATATACACATTCAGGGGATCACAGGCTCTTGGATGATAGGTGACTTGACCTGTTTTGCATAAAGCATATTCAAGTTATACATATGTAAGACTGACAGGGATCAGTACACGAGCCTCTAGAGCTTGAGCTAAAAGCCAGCTGGCTCTCAGCTAAGGCAGCGCAGGAAACTCATTTTTCTCTCTCTCTGAGGCTCTGTCTACACTACAGAGGATTTTTTCAGAAAAATGGCCATTTTTCCAAAAACTCTTCAATTACATCCACACTGCAATCATGTTCTTTCGAAAAAAATTGGAAGCACTCCCTGGTCCAGGAGGAGCTGATGAGGCAGCATGTGGGCATCCTGAGCAACATGCAACAGCCCCTGATGCAGAAAATCTGGGAAGACATAGATTGGCGGACATGCATGTGGGACCAGTTTGTGTGGCAGGGTGATAACATGTGTGCCATCATGCATGACATGATGGCTCACCCGGCTGCTGTCACTGCTCCTGCCTACCGCCCTCCTGCCCTCACTGCTATACCCATTCCCCGTCCCCTTCCCCCCAAGTGATGCCTCTGCTCCCTCCCTAAGCAATGCCCCATCCCTGACCTGACTCTAGCCCCCTGTGATCCCAGGACCCACCCAACCCCAACTTTGACGAGGTCCCTGCACCCAAGGTGGGACATCCAACCGCCCCCCACGCCACTCCCAGCCCCGAGCCCGTCTCCAGGTTAGGAGTCCCCCTCTCCCTCCAGGTTAGGAGTTCCCCTCCTAGTTTTATTTTTTGAAAGACAAATACAAAGTTTATTGTGTTGAAATCAAAACAGGTATGTTTGTTGAGAGGTCAGGGAAGGGGTGAAGGGAGGTGTTGTGGTGGGAAAGGGATAGTGGAGTAATCCAGAGGCCCCTGGGGAGAGTTACTGGGGTCTTTGAGAGAAACTCACCCTCAGGGCCACCCGGACGTTCACCCAGCTGTCTGTTTCTGCTCTAAGGGTCTCCCCTCATGGCTGTTGTCTGCCCCCTACCCCGGGAGGAAGGCCTCTCCCTTCCTCTCCACAATGTTGTGGAGGACACAACATGCCAACCACCTCGGGGATGATATGTTCCCTAACTACCTAGTCCATGCTGCGTGTAGCCACGGGCAGGTAGTTTGAACTACGGGCATTTAAAAGTGGCGGCGCCCGGGAACATGCAAATGAAGCCTGGGATATTTAAATCCCGGGCTTCATTTGCAAGTTCTAATGCTTACATTAGCCACCCTAGTTCGAACTAGGGTGGCAGTGTAGACATACCCTAGGGCTCCACTGCAGTTTGGGAACCCCAGGGCAGCAATCGGGTGAGGGCATCAACTCCATGCTGCTGTGACAATCATGTCCAGGTCTCCCAGGAGGATGACCCTGCACAGCAGCATGGAGTTGATGGCCCTCACCACCTGCAGAAGGAGGCAGGGCTGTGTGAGGGCTGGATGGCACAACCCCTTGGGGACGGGACTTGCCCCCACCCCACGCCCAGGCCTCCTCAAGCCCCCACCCCGCTTTCCCTCAGGACCCTCTTTTCCAGGACTTCCCCCTTCACTCTGTACAGGGACTGCAGCCTGAGAGTGCCTTACTTCCATGAGAAGAGCACTGACGGTGGACTTCCCCACACCAAATTGGTTGCCCACCGACTGGTAGCTGTCTGGAGTGGCGAGCTTCCAGACAGCGATTGCGACCCGCTTCTCTAGGGGAATGGCAGACCACAGGTGGCTGTCGTGTCTCCGGAAGGCAGGGGTGAGCCAAGCACACAGCTCCTAAAAGGTGTCCTTCCGCATGTGGAAGTTTTGGAGCCACTTTGGATCGTCCCACTGTTCCATGACCAGGCAGTCCTACAAGTCAGAACTGGTGTCCAGCCTCCCAAAACGCCTCTCGACTATAGCGTGGACACAGGGAGAGGGTCTCTAGAATGAGCTCTGAGTCAAGCAGGAATGCAGCCTGCAGAAACTGCAGCATGGCCATGTGGAGCCATCGCGTGCCCAGGGGCATCTTCGGCCCTATGGTGCAGAGGAAAAAGCTGTGGCATCCAAATAATCTGGGCAACCAAAGCAGGCACTGCAAGAGCTTTGCTGTCCTCGAAGAGGTAGGCAAGCAGGCAGCAGAAGCAGAGAAACGGCTGTCCAGGGGGGATCCCTTTAAATGCATGTCTCAGCTAACCTTAGGCAACAGCTCTCAGAAGCAACTGGTGACCTAAAGCCCTGGCTGAATTGGTTCCAGGTGGCCTTATATGTGAAATAGCATCCATACTGATTGGAGGCTATCTTTCGAAAAAGCAGATTGCTTTTTCGATGTGCTTTGGCAGTGTGGACGTGCTCTTTCGGAAGAAGTTTTTTCGGAAGATCTCTTCCAGAAAAGCTTCTTCCGAAAGAAGCCTACAGTCTGGACATAGCCTGAGTGGTCTAAGTGCTGCTACAGAAAGTATGTGGGTTACACATAGTCATATTCAAAAATGTATTTCCATAAAAATATGGGGGCAAAGTGTCACAGTCAAATTTTCAAAAGTGCCTAAGTCCCATTTTCAAAGTGAAATTGGATGCTTAGTAATATTTACTAAACAAAACTGTCAAAGCCCCATGAGATGCTACAAATAGTAAAATGTAAAATAGTAACAAGCAGCCTTTGGCACACAATGAAGTTCAGTGGTTTTGAATGCAACTTCAGAGAATCCCCAAGTCCGTTGAGGAGTGCAGGAGAAGAATAATGCCACAAAAAATTCCATGTTTGGGTTCAGGTAAATATCCCAAGGGTTGGTGCTTTATTGGATCCTCCTGTATGTGTGCAACACAGCTGGATATCTCACCAGAAACAGGCTTTCTTGTGAGATTTTTGGCACTTCTTTTTGCTTTTGCATGGACTTAGCAAGAGTTTCTTATTTCATGTCATTCTGTTTCCAGCCTGTACCTGAAAGTGGGGAAGAAGAATCTTCCAGAAACTTAATAAATGTGTTCAGATCAATTGGGCTTTAATATATGGGAATGTGTGCGTCAATATTTTTTTAAGTACTGTTTTACCCTGTGCTTGATACAGATGAGGAAGGTGAAATAAAAAAGAAATCTGCCAGGAGGGTTAAAAAAAAGCCTTCTAAATAGACTTTATTTTAAATTGATAAAGACTGTTCTCTATCTTGCCTCTGAATGTGCTTTTTATTTCAGAGTGAAATTAGTTTCCTTGAGGAAACAATAACTATGCACCACTTAAATCCCATTTTCAGAGCTAGGTGGGAGCCTGTGTACCACTAATCTTGGCCCTCCCCACACACGGTCAAATTTCACCCCCTTTAAATAGTCACTAAGGATACTTACCGTATTTCATATTAAATTAGTTCCATAATTATTTTATAAACATTGTTATGACTTCATAGCCAAGTACTCGCCTCTGCACCTTCTGGAGAAGGTGCAGATATACTGTGCAACTATGAAGCAAAATCCAGTATACTTCTCTGCTGCCTCTCACTTGAAGAAGGGGTCAAGACTACTTAGATTATGTCCCAATTGAACTCATCACCAAGCTCTAGATAACTTTTTCATCTATTATATTAGAAATCCCAGGCACAAAAGAATAATTATTTGCATGGACCTTGTGCAGTATCAAAACCTAACTATGCACCCAGAAGACTTAAATTGCTTTCAAGAAGACAGAAAAGTGTGGTATTTTTTGTACTACCCATTTCACTTCCAGTGATCTTCAGGAGTATGCTGGGCTTCATATATTTTCCTGAGTTTTTAGGTACCTTTTTTCTGTCTGAGCTATTCTAAGGTCACCAAGCTCAAATACTCTATTCTCTATCTTCAGAAAAATACTTCAACTTAGATTTGCGGGGAAAGCTATAACAGTAGTTTGAGATGTGCTAAAAATTGAGGGAGATCTCTTGCTCTGTAAAAATGTAACCGATCAATTCCAGCTCAAATAATTTTCAGGCAGTTTAGCAGGAGTCCACTTACTTAGTTACTACCCATAATTATTTTTTCTTACTAATAAAAGAAACAAACCTGGTTTAATATTATTGTATGTTGTGTTCTGATATGATATGGCTTAGTAGTAAACTAAAGCAGTTATCTCCTATTTTGCATGTTTCTTTTCTCTTCCTTGCAACATATGTTTCAGAGGTGTTTGAGTGATTTTTATCTGCTCGGTATTTTGGCAAACAACTTCACATTTCTTGTCCTGGTTGCAATTAGTGGAAGCTCTGACTGGTTTGCGCTTCTAAAAGTCAGGAGCAAGGCATCTCAAATTGTGCACTAAAACATGGCAGTACTCAGATTAGCAAACATTTCTGGAAATGTTAACTTACATTTATTTTTTAAGCAAGTATTGTATGTATGGTAGAGGGGCAGGAAGGCCACATCAAGAGACAGCAATTTATAATGATAAAGTTTTCAGATGGACTGGATGACTCCTTAAAACATATTCTCTATCTACCTGATAGTAGGATGCTTCCATTGTACATCTACGAGTGTTTTAGTCTAAATTTAAATAGCATAAGTAATAGCATCTGTCATGTTTCTCGGAAGATTATACCACTCTCTGATACTGACTAGCATTGGGAAGTATTTCCTGATATTTAGCATAATTTTTCCTTATGTAATTTCATTCCATTATACCTAATTATACTCCTGTCTTCATAATGCTAACACCCTCTCCCTTTTTGCATGTGTTTATACACTTCATATATATATTTGTAGACGATCAATATCTTGGGTAGTCAATATAGCCATATATTACAAAAAAAATGCAACAACCAACCCGATATTACAAGAATGCTACTTAGTTACAAAGTGAAAAATACAAAAGTTAGGAATTTTTGGATTTTCAGTTGTCAGTCCAACCTTTTCCTACTGTTTACAAAGCCAAGTCATCTAGTATGCAGAAGTCTTCAGAGGGTTAGCCATGTTAGTCTGTAACTTCAAAAAACATTTAAAAAGTAGTATGCAGAAGAAGGAATGGGGAGATGCAGTACTGTATTTTGAAAAGACTATAAAAACATGATTGAAATGGAAAAGATTAGAACAGTGTTATTTGAGCTAGTGCCCATTCTTCTGCCACAAAGCTTCCCAGACTGACTACACACCCAGTTTACTTTTCTGAAAAGGCTGCAGCATTTATTGGAAGGCAACACTTATAAATTACAGCTGAATACCTAACTAAATGGAAGCTTACCAGAAGCAGGAAAGATTGCAGACTTCTGTGACATATATAGCATGCATGTCAATAAAGTGAAAGCCATGCCACAGCTGACTGAGCATTGCATGACATGTCTTTCACCTCACTTGAAAGGAATGCCACATGCCCCAAAATAGCTGCAGTCCAATCATTTGCCTAATCAACTCCTGTTTTCTAGTTTTTTCTCCTATATAGTGTACCGAAGTTGTCAAAGTGAGAGATATTAACTGGGTGGCTTGTACATATATGAGCTTGTTAGGAAATTATTTTTCCCAGGAAAATATTCAACACATTTTTTAATTAATTTTGATCAAAAGTTTTCTTCAGATTTTTTGGAGGTTTGCAAAAAAAAAAAAAAAAATCCCTGAAAAAAATATTTTTGTGAGATTTCAGCAAGTAAAAAATGGAAAAACGGGCTCAACACCTACCAAAAATTATGTTGATTGCCAAAAGCTGTGAGATTTTTTTCAATTAAAATCCAAAATAGGTTGTTGACATAAAATTCCTGTTTCAACAGAAGACTCTCTTCCATTCAAAAACAGATTTTGAGGGAAAATTTTCGACCAGCTCTATGTGCAACCCATTGATTTAGTTCTGAACCCTGAGTTCCCTTCTGAAAGTTAGAAATGAATATAACATCTCTGCCTCTGGTCTGAAAGCTGTGTGAAGTTTTCTTATAGTTTGTTAACTTGTGCCTCTGAAGATGGTCGTATGCAATTCTACCATAAATCAATTACTGTGTAAAAATTATTAAAAAATGGAATCTTGCCTACCTGTGAAGGGTAGATAGTTAAGATTTGAGATATAGAGCTTTGATCTCCCCTCTTCTATTCAACTGCACCCTCAAGAGATTGTGACACGCAGAATTACAAAACATATATATTTGTCCTAAGACACATGTTGGGGGAATGTTGGGATTCTACGTACTTGCAATTTATGTACATGCAGCTGTGCACCTATCAAACCTTCACATTATTCCACTTTTGGTAGAGATGAGCCAAACCAGGATCCTTGAATCTGTTTCTTCAAATTTCAGAGGTTTATGAGTCCTTAAACTAATGAATTGTCCAAATAGTACTAATCTCTGGTCCAACCAAGCCATTCTGGCCACGGAATGCCTCCAAACATCTAGTCCAGCCCTCTGAGCTGAGATAAAAATAAATATGCCTAGCTAGGGAGTCCATTTGTCCAGTCTTATGTTCATGGGGCTATCCTTATCCGATATTGACTTAGCACTTTGTCTGGTGATAAGGTGAGGCAAGAAGTGTCTGTGGATGCAGGAGAGTAGGAGCAGGGATGGGGATGGAGCAGCACTTCTCTGTGGAGTGAAGCAGGTGGAGGAGGGCTCAAGCAGGTTGGGGAAAAGATGTCCTGTATTCTTGGGGGGCTGCCAGTGGTCTCTGGAGACTTAGCCAATCCAGAACAGATGTTGGATGCATTTGACATTTTTATACACTATGAATATTTTTTGCAGCTCATAATATAATATGTATTATTTCTGATAGTCTGGGACTATAGCGCTTAGAGGTTCCAGCCATGATTTGTGGCCCCATTGTGCTGGATACTGTACAAACACAAGAGACAAACCCTGTTTAGAACAGTTTCCACTTTTAGCAGCCAATCCTTCAATTCAGGATCGAGACTTAAATAGGCTAGATAGAAAAGGGTTGGAAGGGAAATGGGAGGTAAAGAGAAGTATAATGACTTGCCTCATGTCATACAGAAGGTCAACTGGAAATAGAAGTCAGGTCCCCAGAATCCTTTTCTGCTAGATTATACTGCTTCTCACCTTTGTAAATGTGAAAATATATTATTTGTTGTTATACAAAAATATGTATGACTGTATAGTTATGCACATATGTTGTGTAAGTGGTACATATAGACACATGTACACCAGTTCCTCTTTCACTCATCCCGTCTATGAAATAAAAATTACTTGTTGAACTCATGTTGCCAATATCACTCCCCAGATTTTTACTAGGTTGTATTTTGCTTTAAATCCCATTAAATATACTTCTTAGTTTCTGCTTATTCTTTGTCTAATGAATGTCACAATTTTTTTTCTTTTAGAAAAGGGGGTAGACAAAGGATACTATACTGTAGGAGCCAGACTGATCCGGTTAGAGGATAAGGTAAGTGTATAAAAGGTTGGGTTTTTTTTCCTCTGGCTAATGATATCTGATCTACAGGGCTACAAGATAATATCTTTGCGTGATTTACTTTAAAACTATGGGGCACCATAATAAAGAAAAATATCCTAATTTTGTAAGGGATTTGACAAAGTTACAGACATACGTTGTTAGGACTTTTAACCATTTAACTGACATGCAAACTTGATTTTTGATTTCAAGATATTTTCATGTTAAAAGCAAGTCAAATAAGTCTGATAGTGACAAGGTGTCTGTCAGACCCAAATTAGTATATTAAAGATACTAGAGGGACCATTATCAGCACCATTTGTAAATAGCAACAGTTGATATCTCAGTTTTATCATAGCAGACATTCTCCACTCCAGCTCATTTTAACATTTGAGACAAAATCTATCTGTGATCAAGGATATCCATTGGTGTATCTCCTTCAAGTTTTTAATTCAGGTGGTTTTTTAAAATTATGTAAGGGGGGAGCTCTTTAATGACTGTTCTTGATAAATCACAGTGTATCTAACAAAAATTAAAAGTCAAAATGATACAAAGATGAATTACCACCACCACCTACTTTGGAAAAAACTTTATCATAGCAACATAGACATCTATAATGCTTTGATCTTGGAGAACTGATTTACTTAGACTTTTAGCTTCTTGGACTGAGATGTGTTGCTTTATAGTGATAATCTACATTAGGAGCAAAGGAACCGATATATAGTAGGTCAGGAAATATATTATATTTAAAGGATATCTATGACAATACTGCTGTTGGTTTGTGTGAGAAACAATTCCAAATGTTGAAAAAGCTATTGCCTTACTAAATCAGTAGTTTTATGCTTCTGACTCCTCTGTGTTATGAAGAAAAGAAATCAGTGTGTTATTTCTACGTCTGCTGCTGGTACAGCCCCATGGCTTTTTTGGTAATGACTTCAGAATTTTTCATTTGAGTTTCTCAGCAGCAGCTGGCTGGAAGAAGTGGAATAGTGTAACAGATGGAATACTTTTGGAAAGTTCTCCCAGGCAATAACAGGCTGTACTGAATAACCAGAACTGCAGACTTTGTCCTTAAAGCTTAAGAAAAACTAAATTCTAGCAGTTTCCTAAAGCCTTTTATTGTCATTCACATTGTCTCAACATAAAAAAGCTAAGTCGGTAAAATAATGAGGGGTTTACTTTATCATTTAAAATGTCCATACTAAGCATGTATTGCCTATTTATTGCACAGATTTATTTTGGAACCTATTTTGCAGGGTTCTTGGAACAGCATCTACACTAGATGAAAAATCCATGATAAAGCCTAGTTAACACTGATTATATATAAATATGTTTTAAATATTACTGTTGCAAGCTCAGTTTCCATTGGGGTTTGGGCAAGCCCTAACTGCCTTTCCTATTGATTGATTCTAACACAGCATTATCACTTTCCACATGTTATATAGGAACTCCTTTTTCTATCTCTATGTTTATTTTCTCCAGAACCATGAAGGGAATAAAATCATACGAAGATAATTTATTAGATGAAACTGCAAAATGCATGCAGTGTGTCCAGCCATCCTTATGTCCTCAGCACAAACACAAATGTAAAATAAAGGCAAGCAGTGAAATCTGTCTGCCCCACACTAAAAGCCAAATTGTTTGCTTTTTTTGGTATAATTTCCATTTAGTTAGTCATGACTTCAGTCCTGTATAAGGAATGTAACTATGGTATGCAAAAAGAGAGACAGACAGACACATACACATTCTGTGAGCTGAGGTTTTTTTTTAATGAGTGTGTATCTTTGCATCATTTTTGCCTACTAGGCTGAAATATATATGTTTACGTAATAGCACAAAGTTAGGCTTCCCAGATACCAATGCTTTAATGGGACAGTAGAAACTACCTTAGCTTGATGTCAAACTGTTTCCCCTCAACTGTTCTCACATGTCACACCAACTCTCATTTTAAATGCTTTGTCTTATGGTAAATTCTGCGTTCCCAAACTTGAAACAATGGGGAGCCAGGAAGGGTAAGGTAGGTCTTCACTCTGAGCAGAATAAATGGAGTGGGGGCCTGGCTGACATGAGGCTCTAGCTAGTAATGAAAAATGATGTGTTCCTTCAAACTAGGAAAGTTTTGGGATGAATCCCATCCACTGGCGAATTGGTTTGAACCTGCAGTCACCCGAGGCAGACATGGCAGCCTCCCAATTCAGTGACAAATCTGATCAAATGGCATACTTTTCGACAAAGCCTAATTGGTTTAGATTGATTTTTTTAAAAACAGCTATAGATTATTTTTTTACCCAATTAAAATTTTGTATCAGTAAGCAGTTAACATGTTTCTGTTCTGAACTGATCTTTCCCACCAGCATTTTCTAATGCATTGCTTTTACCTTTATGTACAAAATGGAATTATGCTTAATTCACCTATTAAGAGTGGTGTGCATTGTTCTACATAGAGCCATAGCAATTGTTTATAATGTTTCAGAGAGAAACTATTCTTGTTGTTGAGGATGGACTTTAGTCTCAAGGTTTTTTTATTGTATTATTGACACAATTTAGGACAAACGGGAGTGCAAGAAGCTTTCCACAATCCCCAAAATAACGATTCATTTTTCTTTAACATGAACAGCATTGTCTGTAGCCTCAGGTTTAATCACTGATGTAATCTTACAGTAATAAAAATGAGATAAGAGCAGGTTTGTGCAGGAAGGAGTAGCATGTGAGTTTACAGCAAAAGAGTGCTAATGTCTGCTTGCATAGCTTAGTTTGAAACATTCAAAGACTGGTGGGAGAGGGATAAGACACAGAGTGGCAGTTTCTAGCCAATATTTTAAAAACCTTTTGGCAACTTTAGTGCTATGTAATGCTTTACTCCTTCATTAGCATGATATGTTGCGTGGTGTAAGTTTTCCCAGAATGTTTTTCAACCTGCTCTTCCCTGAGTCAGTCATATTTTGTTCTGGTCAGCATAAAAACCCTTGCAGTGCTTTTTCATAACAACACAGAGATATTTAGAACAAGAAATGGGGCTTCTTTCCCAGTGATATGTGCCATTTGGCCGACCTTTCCTTCAGTTCAATGGCAAGGTTTAATTTTAAATTGCGGCATATAGCCATTGACAGATTCTTTTGAAATGCATTAGAAGAGAGATCGTTTCCACGATGATGTTCTAGAGCTGGCATTAGATTCTCTTTAAAATTGTAAACTAATGCCTCTCTATGATGAAATGAGTAGTGTATCTTTTTTCACAAAAAAATAGAACCAACATTTTGATGTACTGTGTCAAGCTGTCCAGCAATCTATGAATAAAAACAGGAGAGAAAAGAACCAACAAATGAAAGGTTAAAAGGGACAGCTGTGTTGTCTTTGAAAAAGAAATCTATTAGGTATTTTTATAATTATACGTCAGTCTTCTTTATGTGGTATTTACAGTTATGATTTACATCCACATTACCATAACTATTTCCATACTTACAGACAACACGTGATAATAGAAAGAGCCAAAACCAGCCATTTGGTAGCATTTAAAAAATGCTGAAATGCTCAGGGAAAGCAGGACAGTAAAGCTGAACCCATCTGAGCTTTATTCATCGGCGTAATGTGAGCCAGAACAAAAACTTGGTCCAAAATAAACAAATGAAGAGGTTGGATTGTGGTGGTAAACTCTCTCTTTACCAATTTAAACAATAATTCTAAGCTTTGGAGTGAAATGATGAGCTAGGAGCAGAGCGGTTTCTATGCATCCTCCTTTTGGATAACAATAGTGAGATTGATGTTCAGTGAATCTGACTCCTGCTGTAATTACATCAAGACTCATTAAATAGTCGTCATCACATTATTTATTATGGTGGCGCCTGCAAACATCACCATAGTTAAAGAGCTGTCAGCATTTCCATTGTAAACCCTTAAGTTGTGGTGCTGGGGAAGGGCATAATTCACCTGTTTAAAAAAAATCATGTCTGAAAGTTAGTGTGCAATGAGTTGATTTAAAAAGCTGTTTGTGAGGGTTCAAGAATACACTTAAAATAAACCCACCAAATAAGTATGCCAAGGAAAGATTTTGGACAGGGACACTTGCGGGGTTTAGGTTATGGTGGGTTTTTGTGTTTGTTGGTGATGATATGGTAGGGGAAAGGGGTTGCATTCCTGTTGCTTGAATATAAAGTCACGTTTGAGGATGAAACTTCTTCAACTGGTTTGTAATGTGACATTTGCTTTTTGGTGTTGCAAAGAAACCAAAATAACGGAAAATGTTAGGATCATGATGACGACAATGACGTGTGTGTCCACACTTAGGCTATGTCTACACTGCAAAGATAAATTGGAAAAAGAAATGCAATTCCCGGTTCGCAAATTGCATATCTTTTTCCGATTTACTTCTGAAAGAGGCTTTTCCGAAATTTGGCCCATCTATACAGGGCCACATTTCAGAAAAAAAAAACCTTTTTCAGAACATCCCTTCTTCCTCGTAAAACGAGGTTTACAGGGATGCCAACAAAATGTGTAAATCCAGAGTAAATCCATTGACAATCCTCATAGCATGAAGGAATTGGACTATTATTTTTAAACTAGTTCCAAATTTGAAAAAGAAATTAGCCAAATTTTGCTCTTGTTTACTTTAGTGGAGTTATTCTGGATTTACACAGGTGTAAATTTAATACAAGGATATAAGCCTAAGAAAAGACGGTTCACATTTCTGCCCTCGTCCCTAGTGAACCACACTGGGATTGCACAGGATAGAGGCAAAGACAGAATGACGCCCCAGAAGTTCATTGTTATGGCTGACCAAAATTCTTTTTTCTCAGCACCCTACACAAGTATTGTAGGCCCCTGGATGGTGTGCATGAATTGGTTTCCCACACGAGCTATAGTACTTAAACCCCACAGGATAGGTTAAGGATAGAACTTTAACCTGAGCTCTGGCTCATGCTGATTTACTAACCTGGATCCTCACCAGTAGTAAATGTGCAGGGGTGACTGTGGCAGCTTAACCTTATTTGGGATAGCTCAAAAAGGTGATTTTCAATGCTTTGGGATCATTCACTTATACATTTTGCCCAAAATTAATTCTGAAAATACTGTGCATAAGATTAAGACACCAGAGTTTTTTAACTTATTTGTTTGACTTCTGAGATTGCTATATACCGTGTAGGACATGAAGTCTAACTGTCTAGTTTCTTTAGGAGAATTTTGTTAGTTTGAAACTTTTTGATCAAGAAAAGTTTTGCTGTTTTTATACACTCAACGGATTCATTGGAATAAATATCACGTTATGAAACTAGTGTAAATCTAGGATAATCCTGTATTGACTTCCGATAATTTAATTCATATTTATAATAATGTAACAAATAAGAATTTGTCTCAGATTAGCCAGGAAACAAGTTTAGAGACCAATGTCAAGCTGCCTGTAAAACATTTTTGATCCTGAATGAATGTTTGAAAGCAGGGTCAAGGGTAAGAGTTTGTTTTGATAAGTACTTTCAAGTAAAAAGAAGGGATAGAGATACATAATATTTTAGAGTCTACCGTTAAACTAATCAGACTTGTGGTTCCTGTTGAGGAACCTATTTATGGATCACTGTGAGGTATCCTTTTTACATCAAAGTCATTTGCATCACTATGAAGATTCCTCTCAAAATAAACATCAAAGTGGGAAGCACGTGAAGTTTTTCTGAGTTCTGTCATGAAAACAGGATAGGCATGGAACCTTCACTGCTAGTTTTGAGACTTATGGGCCTGGTCCAAAGCAAGTCAGTGGAAGTCTTTCCCTGGGATTTGGATCAGGCCCCATTTTTTTTCAAATGGAGGATGAAAGAGAGGGTTTGACTTTGTGAATAGTTCTAAGAACTGCATTAGAGCACCATAGATCACATTTTAAATAAGAGTCCTATCAGTGAGCATGCAGACCATTGTGTCTGTTCCCCTGGAGCTGTATTGTCTGTTCATTAAGGTCCAGGCATAATTAGTTTGATCCTGTTTACAACAGGCTCAAAGACTGCTGTGATTAGACAGATATGATCTAATCGCTTTTCTGCTATCTTCGCTGAAATTCTTTCTTTCTTTCTTTCTAAAAACCTATTAATTTTGCTTGTGATGTCCTGTGGCATAAGAGGGGCTTGTGCAGTATGCACTTGCTTTGCTCTTCAGACTGTTAGCTGAACAGGCTGTACCTATGTAAGTAAGGTAAACATAGCTTTCATGTAGTGGAAATCATTGAGATACCTGCAGAAGATATGCTGTCATTGACAAAATTACACAAAATTACTGTAAACATTGTGAAAGAGAGAAATAATTCAATGGTTTTAGAGCTGTTTATAAATAATGGAGCCCTGAGGGAATGGAATCTTTTCTGTGCAAAATTGGTCTAGGCTATCTAATCCAAATCAATGGGGTTGAACTGACTAACCTAAGAGCCAGCCTAGTCTACCACTCATTAGCTGGGGGGAAATTTTCAAACTCTGAATTCATCCTATTTCAATATAATTTTTGAGCAAATCTGATGCCTTTGAAAGGGAGACTTTAAATACATCATAATGCAAAATAAAATGCAGGCTTAGGCACCCCCACTAAATGATCATTGCAGTCTGACAGTTCAATGGGGAACTGCCCGATCCTGCTGTTTGTTCCAAAGGTCTAGCCTATTTAACAACCAATGGCCTTGTATTGCGTGGATGAAGTAATCGCTTCTAAAAATGTGCTGACTGGATGGCCTAGTGTTTAAGATACAGTACGAAGTACTGAACTAGCATCCTCCTGTTTGCTTTGCAGACCTGTAGCCCTTCATTAAAACACATCCTCTGGAACAAACTGGTGGTTAAAGCTATGGTATTTCCTAAAACCTACCATTGCAAATGTTGCAAGTCCTATAGTGTTTTCTCTTTTGACAATGTGTGCACAAAAATAAGACCTTGGAAATAACATCAAAATGGACTGGTTTTAATGGAAGTGAACAGGATTGTATAATCCATTTTATTTTGTATTAGTATGTATTTAAAGTGTCATTTTCAAAAGCAGAAAAAGTAGATTTTCTAAAAAATTCCAAGAAAAATATGGGCTGATTCAGGGACAGTGTTTTTTACTTCATTTTTTTTAAAGACGAGGTTAAATATCTCATCAGATCCCTCAGTCCCAGAGCCTTCCTGGGTCAGAATCTGGCAGGTAGTCTGCGCATCTCTTTAGAGGTAACAGTGTGTAAATTCTCAGAAATGTTTCACCAGTCTGTGTTTCTTATAGATCTGGCTCCTGGAGACATGTAACTATATTCAAATCCATAAACTAGTAGGTTTCCATCCCTTGCTGCAGGACAAAATGCTTGAAAGGATGAATAGTAAAGTCTCAAAAAAAGCAATCAAATAAAAAGAACCCCAAATATATTATTTTTATCTCATTATTGTAGTTTTAAACTACAATTTTTGTGCTGTGCAATTTTATGTGAAAAATGTTAGTCATTATGAACTGTACAGTTTCATGTGACACCCAAAATTTCACTTTGTTTACAAAACTTCTGTTAAAAAACCAGGCCCACTTTCTTCCATTTTAACTTGGTTATAGGCCTGATTCTATACTGTGGCTATGTCTAGACTACAAGGTTTAATCAGAAAAAGGTACGCAAATTGCGCTCCGCAATTTGCATGCCTTTTTCTGATAGGTTTTTCAGAAGAGGCTTTTCTGAAATTTGGCCAAATTTCGGAAAAGCCTTCTCTTTCGGAAGAGCCCTTCTTCCTCATGGAAGGAGGGAAGACAGGGCTTCCAAAAGAGCATGTTTGCTCTTACACACACACACACACACACACACACACACACACACACAAAAGCGGAAGAGCAGACGGGTTCCCTGGACAAGGAGGACTTTTTTAAAAACCCTAGTGTAGACGTAGCCTGAGTATCTACCCAAAAACATTCTACAAATTGGTTTCATTTTTGTGTTTGCAACAAAATGTGAAAAAAACTTCAAGTATAATAATTTAGCATTTTAAATGTCTGTTTTGTGCATCTCTAGCATTGCGGGGGAGGGGAGTACTGTATCATTTCTATGGCTTGGTCATGCATCTGAGCTACTTAATGAGGACAAGTCAAGCCATGTCCTGTCCAATACCCGTAAACTGTAGCTCTCAGCCTGGTCAGTGAAATAGCGTGGGTGTGGAGGAGCATGAACACATGTAGAAGTGGGGATAATAAGGTGAAAATGCACTGACCATTGAAAAGGAACAAGCAAAATTTCTGTCCTTCTGATCCGAAGTATAAATATGGCAACTTGCAGGCAGAGGTGCGCACTATGCGGCCCACAGGCTAGTTCACCAGGGTTAGCCCCTGGCAGGCCGCCAGCACTTTATTTACCTTTGTGTCATCGGGTATTGCCACTTGCAGCTTCTGTTGGCCATGGATTGTCATTCCCGGTCAATGGGAACTGCAGGATGCAGTGTCCTGGTCCATACCACTTGGCACAACCCCCATTGGCCTAATTTGTGAATATAATTACCTTGGTAACATGTGCAAATTGGATATCTGTGGTAAAAATCATGGCTAACAGTCCATTTGTGCATGACATTACTTGATTTGTATGCAGTACTGCACAGAGTTCCTCTGTGTGAGCTCAAAAGCTCTCTCTCCAATAGAAGTTGGTCCAGTAAAAGATATTACCTCACCCACCGTGATTCTGTAATTACCTCACCTCCTTTTCTCTCTAATTACTGATTTGCACATGCAGTTTTAGTAATTGTGTACATGAATTACATGTGCAATTATGTATATATTTTTTCATGTGGTTCTGGATTCTGCTGTCTGCTTTTTATGTCTCTGTACTCTTCAATCATGTATAATTTGGAGATTATACCTACCACACTAGGTATTTTGAGATTCTGTTCATTAATATCTATAAAATGCTTTCAGATTGTGAGATAAAAGACACTAAAGAAAATGCAAAATAGTACTAGCAGTTATTTTTATTATGATGATTATTGTTAAGCACACCCTGGTGATGAGCACTGTTTTGTAAACACTTTTTATTCTGACTTAAGTATAGACTATAAAATATCAGTAACGATAATTGTTTAGATGTTGGGAGCAGCAACAGGATGTCACACAAGGTATAGAGAATGAGTCCCATTGAAGTTTTGCCTGAGTTTAGGATTGCAGGAACAATCCCATGTCCCATTTACATCCAGC
>CM057845.1:117439562-117464813 GCA_030068395.1 Apalone spinifera | reverse complement strand
GACCTTTGGTCTGACCCGGTACGGCCATTCTTATGTTCTTATGTTCTAACATAAGCTTTCGTGGGCAGAGACCTACTTGCATCCGACGAAGTGGGTTTTTGCCCATGAAATCTTATGCTCCAATATCTCTGCTAGTCTATAAGATGCCACAGGACTTCTCGTTGTTCTTGTAAAAATGGTGCAACTTAAAAAATGTGAAGAGGAGCGGGAAGGAAGGAAGTCCTGGGAAATGTTCAGCATCGTCAGCTGCCATTTATAGAAATAATGGACACTCTCTGTACCCAGTGAATATAGAATTCAATTCAAGGTTTCTTTCCAATATTCAGGGTTCTCCATAAGATTGTCCCTAACTATCAAAGAGATCACCTCTCCTTCTGCAACCATACCTCTCTGCCAGCTACCATCTGCCCAAACAATGAAGTTGCTGACCAGCCAGGAGAGGTTCCCTAAATGCTGAAGCCAAACCTTCATAGGAGTTGGAGCTAGGAGTTACGGAACTAACCCCCACAGGAGACAAGAACAGCCACTGATGTCACACTTCCATAACAAAATGCAATACCCATTTCTTCAACTTAGCTTCCTGTCGGTACGATTTCCTTGGCTCACACTTGAACGTAAACAAAGTTACTTCCTATAAACTATTTTATATTTTCCCAACAGGCTGTTGGAAGACAAAAACAAACAAGCAAACAAACACAGGAAGATTCTATTGTTATCTCTACTTTGACATGCACAGAGTTTGCTCAGACACTGATGAATGAGGGCAGTAAAAATGCTTAGGTAGGGATAAGTCTGGGAACACAGAGTGCTCTGCACTTTGCAGAATAAGCCCCTTTTTGGAGTAGCATTTGGCTTCTGTTTCCTCCTTAACCACCAGTAATTTTGAGGTTAGAAAACAAAAGCCTTGAGAAATAACTATTTTATCTGAACAGTTCAAATGTATAGCATTCAAAGGTCAGAATTTTAAAGCTTGGTTGTACTGTTGCCTAAATTAAACACACAGTATCTGCTGTTCAATTGTCAGTTGGAGCACTGCCAGATCCTGGCGTTTTCATGCTGATGTTGGTAAATAATGTATGATTCGTAGCTAACCATACAAATGCAAACTTGTGGGTTAGACCAAAAAAGCAAGCACATCACACAGACAGAAACTCATTCAAAGGTGGATTCGGTGATAGTTGTGCTCTTGTTCCAGTCTTTCAGTGACACAGTGTACTAGAACAAGGAGTCCAGTGGCAACCTGAAGACTAACCATTTGATGCCATAATAAAATTGTTAGTCTTTAAGGTGCCACTGGACACCTTGCTGTTTTGCTGAAACAGACTAACACGGCTACCTCTGAAACAGTGTACTATGTGAGAGCTCCTTTAGTTCAAAGCAGAGATTTATGGTTAATTATAGCATTACATGTTGTTATATGTTTGTGCTTCAGTACTGTTAGATGAGGGGGGAAGTTGGAAGTACTCTTGGGATATGTCTACACTGCAATGCTATTTCGGGATACTGGAGTATCCTGTACTTGCTCCAACAAGGGTATAGAATCTAATTTTGCAGGATGAACCCTTCTGAGAAAGGAAACCATATGGGTATGTCTACACAGCAGCGTTATTTCAGAATAACTGTTATTGCAAAATAACCAAGAGCATGTCTCCACAGCAAACCATTATTTTGAAATAATGGCGAGCTGGGGGAAGTCTTACTCCAAGGGTATGTCTAGAGTACGTGTCTACCGACAGAGGCATGTAAAATAAACTACCCGACATAGTCAATGAAGTGGGGATTTATATATCCCCGGCTTCATTAAAATAAAAATGGCCATCGCGCTGTGCCGGCTCAGCTGATCGTCGGCACAGCGCGCGAGTCAAGACGCAGATCGGTCAACAAGGGAAGCCTTCGTCAACTGCTCCCTTATGTCTCATGAAACAAGGTTTACAGGAGCGGTCGACAAAGGCTTCCCGTGTCGACCGATCTGCATCTTGACTTGCATGCTGTGCCGACAATCAGCTGAGCCGGCACAGCGAGACGGTCATTTTTATTTTAATGAAGCTGGGGATATATAAATCCCCACTTCATTGACTATGTCAGGTAGCTTATTTTACATGCCTCCATTGGCAGAGGCATGTAATCTAGACATACCCTAACTCCTATAACCCTCATTGTATGAGGAGTAAGGGAAGTTGAAGAAAGAATGTTCTTCCTTCAACTTCCTGCTGTGTAGACAGCGCCAAAAGCTGAATTAAGCTATTTTAACATTAGCTACGCAATTGATGTAGCTGAAGTTGAGTAGCTTAATTTGACTTTTGCCCAGCTGTCTACATGTGCCCTATGAGAAGGAGCCATGCTTTAGTAGTTAGACTTCAAAACTGGCAGTTAAAACTCATGAGTTCTACAAATACTTAGAGCCCTGCGTGGACACACAATTTTGTATCTGCATCCATATTAGTATCCACAAAAATGACCTGCGGCTGTCAAAAGTGAATATCCTGGATTTGCGGGGCTCTACAAATACTTTGGATGCTCATTTACCTCTCTGGTCTTGGACAACTCACTTAACATCAATGCTTTAATTTCTCTGTCTCCACAATGTGGATAATGGCCTAGACTCAACACTGGAATAAATTGCCTAAAGAGGCTGGAGAATCTCTATCATTAGAGATATTTAAGAGCAAGTGAGATAAACACCTGTCAGAGATGATCTAGACACTGCTTGGTCCTGCCATGAGGGCAGGGTACCGGACTTGATGAGCTCTCGATGTCCCTTCCAGTTCTAGTGTTCTATGATTCTACGGCAAGAGTTTTATAGTATTTAGACTGGGTACTAAAACGAAATCTACAACAGAACCTAATTTCAGACATGCAGGAGTGTTCCAGATCAGCTTTAGCTGTAGGCAACACCCTTGATGGCTCTACAGTTACCAGACTCACTGCTGTCCATGCATCAATTACCTTAAATAAGTAGGAGCTGTGACAGTTAAAAAAGAGAAATGGTGTGTTGAGTGGTAAGAGCAATATACTCAGAGTCAGGGATCCTGAGGCAAAATCCTGGTCACGTTGTGCCTGTTGCCACTGATTCACTAGGGGCCAGGATTTTCACTTCCGAGGTTTTTTCCTGACTTTTACCTTTGGACAAGTCACATAACCACTACAGGCCTCAGTTAAGTTATCTCTGAAATGGAGATAATATTATCTATCTTACAGAGAGTTGAGATTTGGTGGAAGTTACTATGTATTGTTATTATTATTATTATTATTTTACAAACTCCATTATAGTCATTTTTATTTTTCCTTCCTCTTTGCATCCTTATCAGCTGCTACCTGGTCTATTTTTGTTAACAAAAAGCTCTTTTCTTATGGCACAACATGGAAATTAAATTTGAATGAAGTACAGAGGCAGGAAAATGCATCTTTCATAGCTGATGACCAAACTGTGTTGGTGATAGCTGCTTTTGCCAGCAAGTGGAACTGGCTTTGTCCTATACTGGTGTTTGCAGCTTTTCTATAGCTGGGAGAAATGTTCAGTTAAAATGGTCATTCTTGGCATCAGATTTTACTGCCACAGCATAAGAAAGGCTTGAAGTCAACATTATTTCCAGTACATTTTCATTGTGCAGGGTGACTCTGAGTGACAGATCCTGACATCCTGTGACCTATCAAGGCACTGACCCTGGCTTTTATGGTAATTCTGTTGTTTACTCAAAATGTATGATTACACATTGTAGAGTATAATGTTAATGTTCCCATCCTTCTTTCCTACTCTGCATTATAGTTGCTCATGAGGCTATGTTTAAAGAAACCTTTGTTTACTTTCTGAGCTGAAGGCTCCTATAAACAATATATTTTATTTTAAATTCACACACAAGGAGAATATTAAGAAACAAACTACTGTGCCAAATACTCATTCCTAGTTACTACTTTTATGACCATGGACATTTTTCTTTTGTTTCAGTAGAAAAGCTAAATTGAACTTCAATGAACTGAAAACTCAAGAACAAAATCAGATTTTAGATATGAAGTAACTAACAATAGCTGTAGCAGTATTGGAGATACAGCAATGAAATACAAGTGTACTTTACAGATACACAGTAACTAAATTAGAAGATTAGGATCACAAAATCCCTTGTTGTGGTGGAATGCCTGTTAAGTCAAAATGAAAAGGAAACTCTTGTCAAAATTACAGAACGGGGAGGGGGGAACACTTCAAAGTGAAAGAAAATTAGAAGAACTTATGCCAAACCTTTGAAACATATAGGACATTTTATTAAATATACTAATATATGTCCCTCTGCAGTGAGGTTTTTAAAAGTATATATTAACATACACACAGATTGAGACCAGTGGGGTTTTTTAGCTAGCATAAAGGTCGAATTCTGCCCTTAGATATTAGATATTAAATTAAATTGAGAGTTGCATTTATACAACTGGGGCCAGAATTTTGCCCTGGGGAATCTTCCTTCAGTTGATAATCATGTTGCTCTCTTGACAGTGGGTTATGCCCCAAGGTGCACTGAATAATTAACCCTGGTCATGGTAATATACAATGTACGCTTGCCGTGCACCTCCAAATGGAGCCTCAAATCAGGATAGAAAAGCAAAAGTAATTAGTTTAAGCTGAGCTTTTAAAAAAAAAAGAAACAGCTCCTATTTTTAGTATGTTTACTACTTGTCAAAGGGATTTTCTGTTGTCTGAGACCCAGACCATTGAGGTTTACCACTGCTTGTATAACATTTTTTTCAATAATGTTATTCCTTTTTAAATAATCTGCATGGTTTCACTTGGTTTTAGAATCCCTTGTATAGCTGTGTAATGTATAAAGCAGACTTTATCTCCCACACAAACTGGGGGTGAGGGAGGAGGAAGATATGGGGTCTTGTTTTGCCCTGAATGAGGTAGGTACAGCTCCCACTGACTTCAACCATCTCTCCAATGGCAAAATTGGGCCTGGGATGGTTTTGTTTTCCCTAAAATCCAGTTCATTTGCTGATCAGCATATATTTCTAAACATAGCATCTCACGTTTTATGCGGGAATGTTTGCTCATGCAAAGGCAGGCAGAGTAAATTTTTTGTAAATTTCTTTTTAATGGAAATGAGTTTTGAAGTACGCCATTTGGCATGGTCTCACTGTCTTCCTTTTTTGGTATCATTTAGTCGGTGCTCATTTTATTTTCTGTCAGAAAGGGGTGATTTAGTGCTACTTGGTAACAGACATGTCAGTCAGAGTGGACATTGTGAGTTCTGTGAGTTTTGTACTCACCTTTTAAATAACATAGCCTTGAATGAGTTTGTTGATGATAGAAGCTGAGCAATTTAAAAAATACATTTGAAAGTATGCAATGGGATTATGACAGAGGAGTGTGCCAAAAAAAATACAAGCTCTCTTACTATGCTGTTACTTAAGGACATATTAAATGCATAGTTTGTTCTCACTCTCCTTTTTTAAAAGAAGAATGCTATAAAGTGCTAACAAATAGTGTTATTTAAGATTAGACCCTTTTTTAAATTTAGTTTTGAGGAAGGATTCGACTTATGATTTAAAAAAAAATTATGTTTGTTTGTGATGAGCCCTTAACTTTCAATTTGAAAATTTCAATATGTTTGCTCAACAAATATGAGATTTAAGAACTTTCATCGGAACAGTTTGCTCTAGTTTTCTAAACAAGGGAAAATATTTCTAACTACAGTATGATTTTTCTGGTAGCTAATGATTATTTCATCAACTGGCATTAAAGTACACTGTCAGATTAAAAAGACTGCTTTTTACCTGTCCATCCCTATCATATAGGGAAGGTGTAAAAAGCAAAATTGTCTAAGCCAAATGCGTTTTGAGAAATGAAATCTTTTCATTCATTTGGGTGGCATTTAAGACTTAAGCAGAGAAGAAAGGTTGTTCCCAACACAAAAATGTGAAAAACAGACCTTTAAAAAATAATCAAACCATCCCTCTTATAGTAAGATTTCTATACTGGAGGACACATGAAAAAGAGAATGTTATGATTAAAACAATTTTCACTTTTAATTTGCTGTATTCCAGTTGGTTCTTAGAGAATTTGTGTCTTCATGAAAGGATTAAGGCCCTGATCCATCATCCGTCAAATAGCAATGACAGAACTCTCACCAACTTAAGTGACTTTTAGATAAGGCTCTGTGGCAGAATCCTTGTGCTCTGAACTGCACAAGTGGAAGATCTATCATACAGTGAGCCAGCTAGCGATGTGGCTACTGACATCTCTCTCCCAGGGAATGACTGACTCAGAGAGGGGAAAATGCTTCCTGGTGCCATAGGGCCTCACTTAGGGCCCATTTTGGCTCAGTGTCATCTACATAACATAGTAGGATTTCCCTAGTGTAACTGAGAGTAGACAGTCTCTCTAACTACTTTAAAGGGCCTCATGTTCTACATATTTGTGAGTTAGCACACCTGGACAGAGTCCATAGAATGGTGAGACAGGTGCGGACTCAGTAAACAGCAGAACATCCAACAGTTTCACTTTCTCTCTGTCAGGGCTGTTCCCCACACTGGCACTCCGAGTGCAGAAGAGCCCACAAAGAGCTCAAAAACATAACAATGCTTAGATGGTAAAGGGGGAGGGGAGGCACTGAGCATTTCAAACCAATCCACAACAATTACCCTGAACGTGACTAGATTCACTTTTCCCCTTATTTACTTCCAATTTTCTCTTTGTTCTATCCACTCCCATGCCCTAAATTCCTTGGAAGCATGGTATTCCTGTCTAGGTTTAAATCCTTCTATGTCTCTCAACTCCTGGTTTTTCTCTCCCACACAAAGAAAGCAGGCAAGGAATCTACATCCAATTCTAATTTCAACCTTCTACCTCAATTGGTTCTCTCTGCCCTCTCCAACACCATTGCTAGGTACCTGAGTTTAACCCCCTAGTCACTGGGTGCTAGTCAGCATTCCTCCTGTCCATTACACTCTCCAAGGCAGGAACTTCCACTCAGGTTTCCTTGCCATCTGGAAGGAGACACATGCCTAGGGTGTGCCGGTGCTCTCACTCATTTAGCCAACCACTCATACATTAACTACATTGATACAAAAACCTCTTTCATCACTGTAGGAAGCAACTTCACCATGATGCAACTGTGGCACGGGTGCTGCAACATAGCTGGGGACTGGTGGCAGCTGTAGTGTAGGCCTATTCTAAATAATGTGTCTATTTCAGGCAAGAAGCCTGTGATGGAGCTGAACCTGGATTTCTTTAGTCTCTGGGGCTAGTGTCCTTGCAACTGGGCCATCCAGGCTTCCATTGCCCATAAGTTCCAGTTACTGTTCTTCCTTTGAGCCATGTTATGGTGTGACATAAGAGTTAGCAATGGGCTTGTGGTTAAGGCATTAGAATAAGATTCAAGAGATCTGTATTCAATTTCTTTGTCTGCCATAGACTTCCTGTATTACCTTGGGCAACTCATTTAATCTCGTTGTGCTCAAGTTCCCCATCTGTAAAACGCAGATACTGATAGTCGCTTAAGTGCCATTAGTGTGGTTCAGATTGTGATGGGTGAGGTCACAGAAGAGCCCTCGGGGTTGCCTCCTGGAGTGCTGACACGGTCACTGCCACTTGTCTTCCTGCTCTCTGTAGTTTCTCACCGCCCGGTCCTGCTGGCCCAGCTCCACTGATCTCCCCCAGGTCCAAGGCGAGTGCAGTTTAGGGCCCAACTTCCTGGGATACCACTTCCCAATTGGGACCAACCCCTAAAGAATTAAGGGGTAAGACAGCTTTAACAATGAAAGGGGGAATGTGCACACTGATTGCTCCCCAAGTTAATAATTATTTACACTGAATTTGATAGACAATAAAAGTGATTTTATTTAGTACAAGCAGTAGGATTTAAGTGGTAATAAGTGAGAACAGGCAGAGCTAAGTAGGTTACAAATCAAAAGAACCAAACCACTTGGCTAATACTACACTGCAACCTTAGTACAAACTTTTCAAACTCACCCTAAAACCTCTTTTCTGGCTCCCCCTCCAAACTAGGGCTGTCTCCCCTCCCACTCCCCCCCGGGGTCTTCTGGCCCCTTCCTTCAGGTGCAGTCCAGCCAAAAGACCAAGGCCCCTGTTTTCCTATTCTTTTTCAAATAATTGAGGCCACTCCCTACCAAGCACTGCTCAGACTTGAGGACAAAAGAGATTGTTTAACAGTTGCTCATCAAGACAATGAAGTGAACACCCTCCATGCCTCTCATTCACACATTTAAAACCCACAAAGTATTCCTCACTCCATATATCTAATTTTACACACAAAAATGATACCTACATCAGACTAAGAGAAACAAAACCAGCAGATCATGACATGAAGATGGATGGGTTACATGAAATAATTTGCTCAAAGCACCTTTGAGTTATGTATATTCATGTCCATAAATCCATTTAATAAAGCATGGAAGACAGTTACACAGATAAATTCATCAGTCCCTGTGAGGTACATTCCTGCTGTGAAGGTGATGACCAGTTGGACAGGTAGGTTGTTTGCACCATCTGTGTAACTTTGACAAGTCCCTTTTTCATAATGAATGTTTCAGTCCTTTTTAGACATTCATGCAATCAATGCTACCAGCTCCTGAGCAACGCCACAGAAACAGGCACAGAAGAGCAATCAAAGAGGAAAAATGTCCCTAAGGATACAAGTTTGTGGTTCAAGCGTCCTAAAATTTTATTATGAAAAACCGAGTAAAAAGATTTAAAAAATACTTTGAATATCTTTAATTAGGAAGAATTTGTCTCCAGCTGAGTTCCGTGAAAGTCGGACACTTCTTCCAGAGGAAAATTTAGTCTTTGGTGGATCAGAGAATAAAATATTACCAGTGGGCTGAGTCTGTATTTGAAATCTGCCCCTTGCTTTGAGCTTTGATGGAGCCCCGTTACTAGGGTTGCCAGGTGTCCGGTTTTGAACTGGACAGTCCAGTATTTAAGCTTTCTGTTGGAAAACAAATTGAGAAAATATAAATGTCTGGTATTTTCTAAATAAGATGTAATGTAGATTGTGATGTAATGTCAAGTGTGTCCAGTATTTTTGTTAAGCCATCTGGCAACCCTACCCATTACCTGTATTTCTGACACTTGCACCGCTGAATAGTAGTGTCCGGATTAGCAGAAATTTAAAACATCTGCACTTGATTAAAAATATTTATTATTATAGTGTGGCAGCACCAGTACTAGTTGTGGAGCAGGACCCAATCACTCTTGGTGTTCTACAAACACAGAACAAAAATTTTATGCCCCTTGAGAATTTACTATCTAAGTTAGAGCTTGACTCTGCCACCCTTACTCCAAATGTAAAGCACTGAGCTCTTTGAGGAGTCCCACAGGTTCCAATGGGGCTGCTTCCTGAGTAAGGTATTACACACTGTTACTCAGGGTGGCAGAATTGGATCCTTTGCAAAGAAAACTTATAGGCCAGATCCTCGGCAGATGTCAGTCGGGTATTGGGATAACTGGGAAGGACATGACATGGGGAGATAGTAAAAAAACACAGCATCTTCCCACAGTGGCTCTGGAGGGAAGGGTGATATTAGAAACAAAAATAAAATAAAACAATTTAACCATAACCTACAACTAATCTATTTTAAAGACAGCTCTACCCTTCCAAGATAGGGCTCAATGAAAGGGTGTGTGTAAAAAGTGAAGGCGCATACCAAAAATTTCAAATGATGAGGCTTTATTGCAAAATGTTTAACAAAGTCTCCTGAATCCAATTTAGAGCCGAAACTGTGCTGTCTCTTGACATGCAGAGAAAATGGAAATGCTTTCAAATTGGAGGCTATTTGTTGTCAGCCCTTGACTCTGGCTCAGGCTGTTTGCTTGTTTCATTAGAACAGGCCTTCCTCCCCAGTCAAGTAGCCGTGGTTTTGGCAGTGGCCTCTCTCCCACAGGGAGATAAGGCAGTTCCTACCATGTCATTGACCAGAGGCAGCCACAGAACATTAGGCAGGCTCCTGACTGTCGAGAAGTTGAAACTGCTTGAAAACAGCAGGGTCAGTCTGCTCTCAAACACACTGATATTATCTCATTAGTGGTGGCATTTATTGCATGGTGCGAGAAGCAGAAAAGGGAGTTGTTAAAAAAAAAAAAAGCAAACAAATAGTTACAGTATATGGTCTGGCGAGGCAGAAAGAGTGCAATTCCCGGGAGAGGAGTTTCTTTGTTAAAGATAGCAGTTGTTTCTTACATGACACACAAGCTGTGCAGCAGCAGACGTCCTTAACCCATCTCTGAAAAAAGGCCTCCCTGCAGCGAGGAGGAGGGGAGGGTGTTTACCTGAAATTCAGCCCATGTCCACCGACCTTTGGAAGAGTCTGGACCAAATTCTGGGTTTATAGCAAAGCATTGGTGAGGTTTTGGATTTTGTAATGGAAGGTTAGCACTGCTTTTAAGATTCCCCCCCCCCCACACACACACACACTACCTTACCCCTTCTGCTGCATCCTCCATTGAAAATCATAATCCTGTTTTACAACTTCGCTCTCTGTTGCTCTGTAAACCATTGTGATGTCATAAAATTCAGCCTTGACTTTCCTGTGGGATCAAGTAGTTTGAGAAAGGCACAGTAATATCTGTCTTACATTGAGAGCTGTGTGTA
Source organism: Apalone spinifera (assembly GCA_030068395.1). Taxonomy (NCBI): domain Eukaryota; kingdom Metazoa; phylum Chordata; order Testudines; family Trionychidae; genus Apalone; species Apalone spinifera. The sequence continues at coordinate 117,454,218 of CM057845.1, read as the reverse complement.
TTATGTTATGTGTTTGCACAGCATCTAGCACAGCTTGTAGCTTGAGAGCAAAACGACAGGTCCATGACACAGAGCTTTTGGGTGCTACCTCAGTGCAGCTAATAAATACATCATAATAATCTTGGTTAATTAACAGTAGTGAGAGAAATGAGGACACACACAGGAAATATAAATGGATTGTTTTTAAGCATATCTATATATCTATCCGTTAAGGACAACCAAGTCTATGTAACTAATGAAGATGTTTTAATCTAAGTATCTCAGGATATCAGTTATTTAACACGCTTCATGTAAAAAACATTTGATACTGCACGATGGTGGTTGAGATGTAATAACATAAAGGTCACTGCTGTAAAAGGACCCAGTCCTTGAAGCTGAACACTCAGACTCTTCCCCAGGATTCCAAGGGCTATTGCACATATGGAGGACTTGCTGGGTCAGCACTTTTAAATTTCTATTGGAAATGTGCAATTTAAGGATCTTTCTCAGAAGGAATCAGATTCTTTTAGTCACCAGCAAAGAATTAGCAGTCATCCATTTATTACAGATGAGTCAATGATTGACAGCAAAAAAAATATATTATCAAATGAGGTTAGGTTTTGTTTGTGGTCACTGAATAGCCCTCGGCAGCTTGCAATTTCCTGAGCTGCATTTTTTATTCGATGAATGCTTTAAAATCTGTGTATCCATTGTGAACAATTCTCTCATAAGTGTTAGGTATCTGAGCTGTTTAGTTATGCTTGGTCAGATAGGTAAATGGTGTGGTGTCTGTCCCTGAATAGGATGGGTGTGCAAGTACTTCCAGTTCCAGGTATTTGCACACACAAATGTAGTATACAATTTCCAAAAAATATTTGTGCATTCAGCGTTGAAGTTTGTGGTAGCAGAATGGATTGCATGGATATTGCAGAAAGAAAACACAAAAAGGAGTGTGAGCATAGCCAAAATGAATTCATTAAAATTCCAAATGAGTATTGATAGAAAATATATTGCAGAACTGGTCCGTATCTAATATTTCTAGTCATATAGAGCTGATAAATGCAATGCACTAGTCAGAATGAATGAAATCCAACACAGTGATATTCCCATGATAATATTTTTTCCAGACTGTCAGTTGAATTTATTCTTTTGATGGACTTTGCAGAAGATATGCAATAACAATTCATGGCTGTTTCCATCCTGTCATCATCTGCTGCTGCCATTATTAATAATAGTAATAATATTTATTATTTTGTAATTCATTTTTTTCCAAAATATATGTCAGCAATTTGTATATTACCACATTGATGCATGGTGCTTTATGGGAATAAAAGAAGATTTTTTTTCTCTCCTAAACTGCTGACAATATTCATTTTAAATAAACAAATATTGTAAGTAAACAAATAAAGGGAGTGTTGCCAGCTAGAAAAGTAAAGAGAGAGAAGTATCGGACAGGGTTTCATATTATAATTTTACATTTCAACTTTTCAGTGAAGAAATCTGATGGCACCAAGTGTCTACTTCTTCACCAAGGTGTATACTTACTCAGAGTCTGCAAGTAAAAGAGGCAGCCTTCCAATTTCTGCCTCAGAACTAGAGTACAGTTTGATAAACCTTGATATAATCCATACCATGCTTTATCATTTTGCCATGTTTTACAGTGTTTGGGGGGCGTGTGTTAGGAAGAATGGTAAATGTACACATTACATATGACAAATTAAAAAATCATCATACTTTATATCATTCCTCTGTAAAAGTATTTCACAGCAGCTCTCCGTGTAAGTTATCACGTAAGTACTTTCAACACAAATATGGAAATTCATTGGTCTTCTGTGAAAGTGTGTGCCCATAAAATGTTCCTTGGAAGTGAGAACAAAACAGGCACAAACATGATCAGAGCAAATTCATTGAGCATTTTGGTAGATATTTGCCCAGATGTAACATTTACCCAACAGGTGAAGAATCCACTGAGAGATTCACATGGAGGAGTAGATTGGCAGAGGGTATGAAAGAAGGAAGGAATCTAGTTTTGGGGGCTTGGCTTATAGTATTCTGGCTTTCAGTGCAACCAGTCCACCCTGAACACAAGGTTAGCAAAAGAAAAAACCTATCTCTGGAAATATTTAAAAGCGGGTTAGATTGACATCTATCATGGATGGTCTAGATGAGTGTTTCTCAACAAGTGGTATGAGTACCCTCAGGGATACTCGAGAAAAGTCTGGGGAGTACATCAACACAACTGAAATTTGGAGAAAACTGAATTTTTGTTTTAAGATTTACAGCGCTTTATTATTTTTGTACTTTTTACACCAAAAAATGCCATTGCCTGCCTGGCTACGATTAAATTGTTTAAACAAATGTGTTGCAATGATAGAAAAAAATTTTGTGTGTCTGAAAACTAGGTACTGGGGGTACTTATAATTTTTTTAAGGGGTACTTTATAAAAAAAATGTTGAGAAACACTGATCTAGATGGTACTGGATCCTGCCATTAGGGCAGGGACCTGGATTTGATGACCTCTCAAGGTCCCTTCCAGTTCTAGTGTTCTGTGATTCTGTGATTAAAAGGTTGTGTTCATCTACCAACAGCTGCTGGAGAAAGAGTCATTCTGTTTATTCTCCCCCTCTTCTACTCCACCCAAGGAATAGATCTATATTAAGGTAGTATTTTATGATAAGTGATTTTGGGTGCCTCAGTTTTTGGAAACCCAAGTTGTCACGTTAAAAGGACCTTATATTCAGAGAGTGGGTGCTCAATACTTTCTGAAGATCAGACTTCTTTGAAGGCATTCTAAGTGAAGAACCCAAAAACGGAAGAACACCAAAACTCACAAATCACTTTTGGAAATATTGGCCTGTATTAGTGCTACTCCATTTGATCTAATCTGAAAGAGAAACATGTCGCTAATCAGAGTTTCATGTGACATCAAGAATGAAGCTTCACTGTTGTGCATCACCTATCCTAAAGACTGAACAATATTAAAACAGACTGGGGGATTTCATGCAGTTCTATTCAAGATTCCACTGCCTATAACAGCTAATTGAATTTCCATGGGACACAAATAGTCAGAAATGAAATGATACAATATGTTTGAACCAAGTTCCAGAGCTATCTACAACTCTCATAGATTTCCCTTTCATACATTTGAGGGTATGGTTATCACTCAGGCCTTATTACTAGGCAGTACTGTAAATCACAAAGAGAGAGGGAAGATTTTGTTATCTAAGTGTTAGGAGAAAGAAATTCAGGAACGGTGAAGGATGTAATAATTGAAGAAATGCTATATATTATTGGGGAAATAAAAGATAGTTAGTTCTCTGTGCAGAATGTTTATCCTTTGCATCTTGTCAATAAGTAGGTACCTATGGAATATAAATTATAAGATGTTATTCTGGCATTCGACATAAGAAAGATAAGATATATAACATTGTGTGTCATTAGAAGGATAATGTTTCAGAGCAGGAAAAGATAGCTCAAAGAGTAACTAAAAGTACTTTTAATAGAGAGCTGGGGCATGAATTATCAAAAATGATTAGCTAGATTAGGCATTTTAAAACATAAAAGAGGCTCCCCAGAAATACATTGAAGACAATCCTGAAATGAAAGGAACTGAATGAGTGAATTCAATTCATCTTTCTGAGACAGTCACTAACTCAAAAAGCCTGGATGGAGAATGGCAAGAGGATGAGTCAGAGCTGATAAGCACTTCCAGCTTATTTATTTAGTGTTGTTGAAATGTAGAACAAATAGCACCAAGCCATCAGTTTGGAAAGGAGCTAGTTTGTTTTGTTTTTGAAGGATTTTTGAGATTACAGCACTAGCTGCATATTTGAGGTTAGAATGATTCATTCTAGGGTGATTTGTATTTATTGGGGTTATGAGGGCAGGTCTTAGTGGACCATATGGTATTTTTATAAAGTTGGTTCCATGACTAAAATAGCACAAGATTTCATTAACTTTTCACAGATTGATAGAGAAAAAACTGCTTAAATAGACATTTCTGTTCATTTGATAGAAGTGGGGAGAGGACTTCTTAGGAGGGATATATGAATTCGTTTTGCTTTATTTTGAACTCACTTTAAGCACCATGGCTTTAGAGGTTTCACTCATGTGTTTAAGTTTACATTTAGGGAAGAAGGGGCAGAGAAAAAAAAAACACAAGTAAGAGGGTGAAAAATAGAGAAGAATGAGGATAAAATTAAAAATCAGAGAGACGGAGTAGGGGGAGGATGGAAGCACAAAGAAGGAATGAAAAATTGTAATGGTCAATTAAATACAGTGTCCTCTGTAGCTCATGAGGGGAGTGGGCAGGGAAGGTTCAAGTGTAGCATTTAACCATCTAATGGGCAGACTGGGGCATATAATAAACTAAAAGTGCTCTTTTTCCTCTCTACAATTCATCTCTGTGTATACTGTAGTTCTGATCAACATATATTTGAATACAAATCAGAAGTTAGGAATTGTAGAAAAATGAAGCTAAGGGACACAAAGAGCATTCTATGGCTAGCAGAGCTAAGGACAATAAGAAGGAGCTGTGTAAATATTTTAAGAACAAAAAGAATCCTGATGAAAATGGTAGAAGTATGTATGATAACGCAGAAAAGATTGAAATGCTCAATAAATATTTTGGTCCTATACTCTCTTTATATAATGATAACATTCTGTTCCATTAGTATCAATAGATGACATTAAAGAGAAACTATTAGAATTATCTGACGAAGTGGGTCTTTGCCCACGAAAGCTTATGCTCCAATAAATCTGTTAGTCTATAAGGTGCCACAGGACTTCTCGTCGCTTTTGCAGATTCAGACTAACATGGCTACCTCTCTGACATTAGAATTAGATATTTTTAAATTAGCAGGTCCAGATCATTTCCATTCAAGAGTTTTAAAGAGCTATCTAAGGAACTAGTTGAAACATTAATGTTGCTTTTTCTTAAGACTTTGGAGCACTGGGAAAATTCCAGAGACTAGAAGAAAGCTAATGTTATGCTGATTTTAAAAAAATGTAAATGGGATGGCTTGGGTAATTATAAAGCTGCCAGCCTGAAATTGATCCCCAGCAAGATAATGGAGCATATTCTTTATTTCCAGTCTGAATTTATCTAGCTTCAACTTTCAGCCATTCTATTGTGTTATACTTTTTTCTGGTAGATTAAGAGGTCCATCATCAAATGTTCCCTATGTAGATACTTACGGGTATGGGGTATTAATGAACTTTGCTGGTGACATAAAAATCGGGAAAGTGGTGAATAATGAAGGGAGCAAGTAAATGATTCAAGCCAATCAGGATAAATGGGGCACAGACAAACAATATGTGTTTTTGATATGTCTGAATGACAAGATAGACATGTAGAAACAAAGAAGAGGGGGGGGGGCATACTTACAGAATAGGGGACTATTTCCTGGAATGTAGTGACTCTGAAAAAAAAAATGTAAATAATCAGCTGAATATAAGCTCCCAATATGAGGCTGTGGCAAAAAGAGCTGTGATCCTAGATGCATAAATCCAAAAGCAGAGTAGGAGTAGAGAAATTATTTTACTCCTGTATTTGGCACTGTTGTGACTGCTGCTGGAATACAGTATCCAGTTCAGATGCCCACAGTTAAAGAAGGAGAGGGTTCAGAGCAGAACCATAAGAATAAGTAAAGATCCAGAAAACATGCTTTCTACTGATAGACTCTAGGAGCTCTAGCCTGACAATTACATGGTGAACAAATATTTGATGGTGGACCTCTCAGTCTAGAAGAGAAAAGTATAATACAATCCAATGGCAGAAAGTTGAAGCTAGACACATTCAGACTGGGAAAAGGAATAATAGTTTAACAATGAACGTGGTTACCACTGCATCTATATTCTTAGAGTCATAGTGAATTCTCCATCGCTGATAATGTTTAAGCCAAGATTGGATCTTTTTCTAAAAGTTGTGCCTTAGGAATGATTTGGGGCAAGTTCCGTGGCCTTTGTGATACAGGCCAGAGGATGATCGCAATGATCCCTTCTGGTCTTGGAATCGATGAATTTTTTGATGTAATGTAGTGAGTCTAATTTAAAGGAACACATTTGTTCTCGATTATTTTTAAAATAGCATCAGAAAATCAAATAGGTGGTTTTCTTTGGCTAGATTTTTTTTTAAGAGGACATGATAAAATCATATTGAATGGCATAAACAAAGCAAGAAAATAAATTAATATAATTTGGATTCATTGGAAGTACCAAATCTTCAGCTTTACAGCCCAAAGCATGCTGAGACAGTGAGATTAAGGGGCATACAAGTGTGTATTTGTAGTCATCCTGGTTTGTAACCTGATTTTTAAGCCAACGTAATGCAATCAGAATTTGGACAAATTGAGTGAACTGTCCAAAAGAGAAACAACCGCCCTTGATTCTACACAAAGCAAGGCTACATCAAATATTAGCTCTATTCAGATCAATCTTTGAACTGCTCAAGATCTGTCTTGGTATAAACATGAATGCCAACCTATCATGCAGGAATACAAATTGGAGGTTCCCTTTCACCCTGGCAGTCAGAGTGACATGGAGGCTATATACACACGGAGGCTACAGTTTAAGTTGGGATAAGTTAGATCGCTCTCAGGAGTGCGAATAAGAAACCCCCTAGGCAGTGTTCCCTGTAAGCTGTGCACTGGGGGATCCATCCAGGAGAGATTCAGGTGCCGCCCAGCTGTTTAGCAGACCACACACAGTGCCTACAGCCGGCAGCTTGTTTCTACAGGTGGTGCACATGCCTTGGTGCACATACCGAAATGTATTCACAGATGGATGGGAAAAATTAGAGGGAACGTTGCCCCTGAGCAACATTAGTTATACCAGCCTAACACTGTTGTGGACAGTGCTGTGCTAGTGGGAAAGCTTTCCTGCCAACATAGCTATTGCCACTGGCTGGAGGAATTAAATCGACAGGAGAGCTCTCTCCCATCAGCTAACAGCATCAGCATTAGCAGCAGTACAGCTGCATCAGTGCCTCTGTGAGTCCTGTAGTGTACCCATGACCTGAGCATTCCACTAGCAAAACTAAGGCCACAGCTACACTAGGGGAAAAGATGTGTTTTAGCATATGCTAGCAAGGATATGTGAATGAGCATAGGCCAACACCCTAAGACTGACAAAGCAAGATGTAGTTTTGAGACATTTTAGCTGGTAAACCTGGGAGAGGGGGGAGCCCTAAAACTTGACGGGTGGATTGCCTTTCGTACAATTTAAACATGTTAGCAACACACCTTTTTTTTCCTCATGAACATAAGGCTTAAGAGAATGCATTAATTAGTGAGTAATTTCAAAGGAATCTTTTGTCTCCATAAGTCAGATCCCTTGTTTTGTGATATTGGAGTTTGGGGTTTTTTTTCTATTTTCCCTCCTGTAAGGGGGAAAACACATCGTGGCCAAGTGGTCAATCATTGATCCTAACTGGGCACATCACCTTGAAAATAGTTCTTGCAGGAAGTATAGCAACAGATTGCAATTCCTTGGTACTTGTGAATTTAAACACGTTAGTTTTCAGGTCAGTTCAGCATAAATTTAGTTAGTTCATGGAAAGTGGCACTGATTTTATGTTACCCTGAGGGAACAGCTTCTTGGTACGCATCCATCATCCTAGCAGCAATCGTTGGTTAATATTACATTAAGTGTTTACTTCCCAGAGTTTTCAGTTGAAACTACTGCCGCCATAAGGCACAGCTGTACATTTCTAAGGAATGACTTTATTACAGGCCTAGGGCTCTATTGTGCAGAATAAGGCCAAAGGCCAAGTGACTAGAGCTGACCCAGAAATACTCTGTTTGGAGCATCATATTGCTTCATATTGAAAATGAAGGTCCATCTCCTGGGCATTTGTTAATGGATACAGCTATGAGTGGCAGCCAGTCATATCACTCCACTTGTATCTCTTGAGCAAAAGCCCTTTAATTAAAGTGGTAAACATGCTAACGTTCAGGTTTTTGCAGTACCCACTCAAGGCTGTGCCAAGATACGCACATGCTGAATATTCATAGATGACTTGTGTAACAGTAATTTGACTGAAAATTGTCCTTACTGTCTTTTGCCATAGTTATAAATCACATATCCACAGCCCAAATTCAGTTAAATATTAGTTTCAGTTCCATTGACTTAAAATTAAGTAGGCATGTAAGTATTTTGTTCTGAATCAGGGCCTCTGTCATTAACACTGAAATTACCACTTTCCATTTAGGACATCTTACAGTGATCACCTTTGGGTGCCACAGAAACGAATGCTTTGCTTTCACTCTCTATAACATTTAGCTAAGGGGAAAGCATTATTCCCAGGGCTGTGCCAGCCTCAGTTGAAGATGCTGGTTCCCAGAGGTTTTAATGAGGGGCCTTGTGGGTTCTAATCCTAACATGATATGAGCACCTGCAAATCTTTTTAACTTCACTGAGAGCTGTGGGTATGATTTGATATGTGATGTTATAGAGATTGGAGTTACTATTAACTTAAAAATGATCCATATTTGCTCCATTCAAAATATAGTAAAGTTCCTGTAAAGAATGCATGCATCTGGGAAGAGAGAGAAGAACAGGTACTCTTCAGTTTCTAAGAAATGATAACAACATGGTTAATAATAATAATAATAATTAATAAATAATTAATAGCCATAAAAGTTATTCCGTTCTTTCTCCCAGAGGTATAAGGCAATGGAATAGATAAAACAGCAGCTTAATTCAGGTTATATATTTTAAAAAGTAGTCTCATCCAATAGATGTTGGTTACATCATGAAAACTACTGTGAAATCATGAGATACAAGTTCTCTCTGCGGAAGAGAAATCCAGGACTGGGGCCTCATAGGGTGTTTATTTCAGATGAAAGACTGAAATGCCTTGTAAGACTGCATGTAGAGTCAGGACTATAACTGTAGGTTGGAATCAGGTGTGTTGCAGAGATGCATTTATTGAGAGGGTTGCATGACATTGTCTTGTCTACATGAGATATGAGGCAAAGACAGGTCCTTTATTCTCAGAACACTAAAAGCATAGAAGTCTAAAAAGAAATTATATTACAGTTAGGAAAGATGGTCTTATAATTCAGACAAAGGGCTGGGTTTTAGATCTGAGATCAGTTCCTGGCTGTGTCACAGGCTTCTTGTTCGTCTGTTCCTTATTTTCAGATTGGGGATAATGCATCTTTGTGTCCATCTGTGGTCTCTCTTGTCCATTTAGATTTGTAAGCTTTTTGTGACGGGGACTGTCGTGCATGAACAGCGCCTAGAAGAGTTCTCTAAGTGCTACTGTGATACAAATAATAAAAAATACAATTAAGTATAAAATAGCACCGTTAAATATAGCATTGCCCTCTAGCCCCCTGCTGGGCAGAGTGATTTATCAAATCTGTAGCAAGGGGTCTAACACAAAAATGATGAAATCTCCAAGGAGTACTCTCCACTTTGTGTCCACAAAGCTACGAACTCTTCTGGCAAGCAGTGTGCTGCCTCCTTTGCATGCCACTGCGACAGTGTGGAGAGAGCTGGGGCTGTTCTTAGATAGGAGGGTTACACAGAGTATTCTGGCTAACAAGGCAGTTTTGTTTTAGATCAGAGCCATGTGTCTCCGGATGAGAAATTTCCAGATTTAGCTTTAAATATAACACACTTTGCTGATATGGCGAGCAGGTGGTCATGCCTTCCAGTGCATAGGGGACTGAAACCACCAAGACTGCCTGCTTAGTGACCACAAGGCAGAACACATTCTTTTGCTCAAAAAAGTAACCAGAAACCAAAATGCAGGAGGGCTGGAGGGAGTGAGTGGAAATATATACAGGACAGAAATCTGCCCAAAACCCCTTTGTAGAAAGGACCTGAAATAAACAAAAAACACAATTCACTGTCTGTGTGTGTTGGCAGGCATGAATCTTTTTTTTTTTAAGCCTGACAAGAAAAGGAAGGCAGGATTTTAGTAGAATTCTAGTGCATAGCATGTTCTTTCTTTTTCTTTCTTCCTTTCTTGCTTTCCCCCTGACAAATCCCCAAGGTCAACATTGTAATAAACAGCAGGAAGGACCCAATTTTCTGCACCTGCAGTCTTGTTTGTCTATACATTTCTATAGGTGAATGATCACTGGAGACACAGAACGGAAGTGAATTCAATGGATTGGTTTAAAAAACACAGCAGGGTAATCAGTAGGCACTCAGGTGAAATAGCTTTGAAACATTGTAGCAGACAAGTGGTATGGCAGGAATACTGGTGTATGCAACTTGGGATTTTTTGGACACAAGAAAAAGCACCGTTGTTAAATTCAGCCTCTAATTAAGTAGCTTAGTATATATGACACAAACCCTTACACCTGAAATCTCAGAACAATAGAAGATTTATTTTATTTTATTTTATTTTATTTTTAATCTGTTTTCATCATACAAAATTTAGGACCAGCAAAAGGAAGTGGATTGACCACCCTGGGAATGGATCTTTCTCTGGCTTGAGCTGTGTCAGAGTAAACTTCCTCGCCCTTTATCCTCCATAGCAAGTCATAGGTGAATGGAGAACACGGTCTTTGATTTTGGTGGTGAGATAGCCATGGAGGGTTCCATGAAGTGCCAATAATGATACTGACACTCACCCATTAGGAACTTCAACAAGAACCTTATCCTGCACAGTTGCAGTCAGAGAGACAATATGAGCCCATGGATAGAGACTCAGGAAATCTGGGATTCAACCACTGATGGACAAGCCACTTCATCTCTGTGCCTCTGTTTCCCTTTATACACATTATACCATCTTCAGGGCAGGGACGATCTCTTACAATGTACAGTGCCTAGCACAGTGGAGGTTTGATCTGTTAGGACTAGAATTGTTTAGATTGATATTCTGAGGAAAAAATGCTCTTAGCCCCTTCCTCCTTCCACCTCTCCTCCCCCCCAAGCTTTGCCATGAAAAAAAAAGGTTGATGGGGGAAAAATCAATTTACCATCTGGAAAATCAAAAGAATGGCTCTTTGGCTGCCTGCCTGGAAGGCTCTTGTCAATTTCACTGTCATCTGATGAAAATCACAGTAGTTTTCCCAGAGGTCTGCTGAGGCAGGGTGTCCACAGACTTGTCTCCTAACCTTCTCCCAAGCTTGGGGAAAAGAGAGAAATTCCCCTCATCCCAGCTCTAGTTAAAACAAGGGATGGGTAAAGAATTGGATTTGGGGGTCCTTGGCAATTTTTAAAATTTGGGGGAAATAAAGTTTAATTTGTGGTTGAACCGAAGATGACTTTTAAAAATATTTCTGGTAAATTAAAAAGTTAAAAACAAAAACAAAAACAAAAAAACAAGTAGAAACAGAACATTTCATTCCAACTCAACATCACTATGAACTATGCATGTCAATAAATAGTTGTTGAGACAGACAGTGTGAATAAATCTGCAGCCACCACCTCTTCTTCCTTATCCTTCTCTGGTGTGAATCTTATTCTTTCCTTTTGTCAAAATGCCTGAATGATTAAATGTTTCTACTTTTTAGTTCAGTCAAAACTATTAAACAGAAATTCATGAATAGTTTCATGTCAAGCAAGAATGCATTTTTTTAGCAAATAAGCTTATTCCTGTGAAAAATTTCACCCAGAACGAGTTTGGACTTCTAAGTGCCATGGTGATATGAAGAAGGGGAAATAAAATTAGAGTTTTTACTCCAGTTGAGCCACAACCAAATGATGGGAGACCATCAAACTCATTTTGCATAGGCTACCAAAGAACCATTCAGAAGGTAATAACTTATGGTTACTACTGACTTGGATTAGATTGGATTGGAACTGGTCTCAGAAAGAATGCTTTTAGGACAGAGTCAACCCAAGCATCAGGTCTAGGAATCCAAGTTAACCTAGCCTGGGTATAAGAATCCACACTGATTCCAACTTGAATCAACGTGAAAGACTTCTTATCCAGTTATCAATCATGTTAGTCATCCAACTTTCCAAGTATAGGTAACATTGCTGGGAATAGTTTTTATTCCTTTAATCACAGCACTATATTTCCAATACTATTCAAATCATCACTTTTTATCCCCCACTAGATCCTGCTGTGTGCTATCAAATTTTCATATTCCAAAAGGTTCAAGAAGCACCATCATTTGGATTTATGTATTTTCACAGTCTTTTTTAATGCCTTGTGGCAGCCATTTGTAAGACTCAAAAAATGTGAGCTTTGGTCTTCTCTTGGTATTTCAGTTTGTGAGCGGTGGGAATTAGTGTGAAAGGACCAACTCTCATGCTAGAATGTCTCCCCAGACAATTTATAAAAATGCAGTTAAAATGTAAACACAAATACCAGACTCTTTTGCCTTTATTTGTGTTTACCATTGGGCTATTTCTGACCACTGTTTATTCAAGTCCCTACCAAAAGCTCAAGTATCTGAACACCTGAGTACATGCACCCACACACTTGCTGAGTGCTTCTGAAATGTTTGTGGTATTAATACCTTTGCAATCTGAAACAAAAAAGGGCCTCACTCTCAGTACAGATACAGAGCCAAAAGTATTTCTGGTGCTACTGCATTGGGGACAGCCGAGTTACAGAGGGGATAAACACTGCATATTTGCTTCTTGGTGTTTTTTAATGTTGGCATTAAATAATCTTTCTAAAGAAGTTTTGAATAAAAAATCCCTGGTGAAGGGGAAAGTTGAAACAGAAATTTGAACTAATTAGGAAAAATTAAAATATTGCATTAATTTTAGTGCTTCAGTTTGGTTTGTTCTCATGTTTGTGACTTTTAGCATTCACAGACTTAGGGGACTTCCCAAATGGCTTGAATAGTTTGTCTGAATTCATTTATTTGCTGTAAAAATGGCATATGAAATCTCAAATACAAATATTCGATACTGGATATGTTTTTTCAACTCAACAGTGACTTTAGTGGTCAATTTCCCAGCCTGAACACCAGTTTACAATATTGCAAATAACCCAAAGTCAGCCTTTTGCTCATTCATGATGTTCATCAAATCTTTTTTCTTATAAAGAGAGAGAACACCAAAGGGACTAGCTTTCAGTGGCTTTATGAAACAGAAAAAGATAAAAATCGCCAAACTTTAATTTGGTACATCTCATGCAACCTGCTCTAACTGATTATCTGAACATACATCTGAGATCAGGAACTCTCAGGCCTTCATAAGGGCTCTTATTCTGGCTTACCACATGACCTTGGACAGGTTGTTTAATGTCATAGTGCCTCAGTTTCCCAATTTGGAACTGGAGGGTGATTTTTATTTACTCACCTGACCCAGCTATTGTATTTTGCAAATTGAAAAGCTCTCTATATATGCTAAGAATTGGTATTTTTGTGATTCTATTAAGAACCCACAGTATTTAAAGATTTAACCAATGAACGGGGATACCTATCTGATGAGTACTTTGTCTCTGAGTATTTTGCATGTTACAATTGCTGAGACTGAAACCAGGACCCTTATAGTCCTCAAGTGGAACAAAAGGGGGAGATGGTATGCTGTTTCTCTCTTCACTGTTATTGACTGAACATCTGCTCTTGCTCCCTCACACGGCCCAGTCTTACACTTATCCCAGCATTCCCCTTTGCATGTTGAACCTTAAGGGCACAAAACACCTGCAGTATCTCCAGTACCTAAGCAATAGCCAAGAATAACAGTAAAATAACAGCTGGCTGTTAGAAGAACCCAAACATAACATGATATGACACACAGCATTGCCTTCACAGCAATAAAATTACTGATGGGTCAGCAAACATTTTATCCAGAGGTACCCATGAAAAATATTTCAGATGACTTTTGAATTATTTTTATAATTCCAATTTTGCTATTAATAATCCTACTGGTGATTCTAATATACAAACATATGATTTAATAAGATTTCTAGTGTATAGTTGTATAGCATCCTAATCCAGCTACCTCAAGATGTTTTGCAGGCATTAATTAATGAAGCCTGTGAGGTAGCTAAGGGATACCACAAGGATCACGTCACTCATTGCTGACAACCAGCTACCTCCGGAGTGAAACTGCACAGCTGTATAACTCTGCCGCATACCAACACTACTCAATATCTTAGGTCAGGAAGTAAGGAATACTGACAGTGATATATTTCTGCCACTTGCAAAAAAAAAAGAAAGTGCAGTGGTGATGTTGTACACGGAATTTAGATAGCTTTTGTTCACTGCATATGCAGTGTTGCCAGATATTATCAGAAGTCTTGGGTTATTTTATGTTTGTATTAAAGCCCAAACTGCTGAACTCATCTGAATATATGAGAATCTCAGATTTCATTTAAAAAAGCTGGGAGGTAGGGGGAGATTCCATCCTCAGGGTTCTTGGGGAAATCTTGAAACATAACCTGAATAGGCCAAAAGGTAAATTAAAAACAACCTAACATTTGTTATATTTTAAAAACCCATGTTTTGGGGGATGGGGCTGGCTCATGGCTCTTTGAACACTGAAGGTTGTTGATTCAGAGTACGGATGTAAAAAATTGCAGAACAGCATTGTGGTAAAAGATACAAGGGACACTTTAAGAAGTTGCCATTAAAATGTCTAGTCTACTTCATTTATCATATCATTCACAATTCACAGTACAAAACTGGTGAAACAATGCTAAATAGTTTATTTTGAAAAGAAAGTCACAGAGGATTAATCCCACTCCCACTGAAATCTGTGGCTGTGTCTAGACTGGCAAGATTTTGCGCAAAAGCAGCTGCTTTTGCGCAAA
>CM057845.1:117427712-117438072 GCA_030068395.1 Apalone spinifera | reverse complement strand
TGACCTCTCGAGGTCCCTTCCAGTCCTAGTATTCTATGATTCTATGAAAAGTGATCAGATGGTAGCACCACTTTGTCAGTCATGTGTGGCTTCATTTCAGACTGTGAATGATACTAGATGATTTTCAAAAGGCCCTCCACAAGAGGTTATATTTTCCCTTCCCTCCCTCACATTTCCCCCAGTTGTAAACTCTTGAAATTATAAAAAATATAGAGCCAGGTTCTTAAAGGAAGTCAATAGTGACTAAGAATAGCCATGGGCGGGGGATGAATACGCCTTTGGGTGAGGCTAGCTGTCGGCCTCTATCTGAGGCCCCACCTCTTCAGCTCTCAATCCCCTGCTGGAGCCCAAAGTGCACCCACTACCCCCTCTCCCCACCTCCTATACTTCCTGTAATACATGGATGCACATCCTTCAAGTTACTAAGCAGTTTCTACTATTCTGCTGCAGGATGAAACTGGACTGGGGTCTAGAGCATTTGATTTGTGTGTGTGTGTTCTACCACCATTACAAGCTTAAAAACTTATGTGTTCCTCAGCAAAAAGTAGGTTAAATAAAATATATTACTCTCATGACAGTATTGAATTTCTAGCATCTCTGTCACTGTATTAGATCACACAAAATAATGAGATGATTTTTAAATCTCCATACGATTACATTTGCAGTTCTTTGTATTTGCCTTCCAGTGTTGGAGCATTTAGGGTTTGCATTTTAAAGCTTTTCCCTGCAATCATGAGCTGTGGAAAGTCCTTTTTTTCCCCAAAAATGAAAGTTGAGCTTCTCCTGTACTAATCTACACCCTGATCATCAGAGCAGTGGGTGTTTGGGACCCTAACAACAGAATGCTGACAGCGTGCGGCAGCTCATGGGATCTAAAGCCATCAGATGGTCGAGGGACATATACATGGGGCATATGACAAGACACCAAGAGTGCCAAGATGCATGAACAAGACCACTGACAAGAGAAACAGGGAAGTAGCCCAAATTCTTCCTGGGCAGACTCTATCTTCCTACAGAGAGCCTACACCAGATAATGTTGTGCCAAGTGACAATCCCCACTCATTTACATATTCGCTCAACTATGACAGACTCTGTAAAACCTTCTATGGATGACTTACCCAAACACTTATTCCCCACTACAAGTTGAAGCTCTCTTGTCAGGCGCTCTTAGGACCTGACTGGTGCCAAACCAAAGAATTTGCAGAACCACAGGAGGTCAATATTGTCCAGCAGTGATACCAACACATCCACTGCTTACTGAGTTCTTAGAAGACATTTGGGGTAACTTAGAGCTAAATAGCAGCACAGAACACTGAGAGCCAGAACTGGTGGCTATAAACAAACTTTATGGAACTGCAGGAAAGTTGGCCACACCCATGATAAGTGGATATCTGGCTAACTCAAATCATACATGTTGCCAGAGTGCTGGGCTAGAGAGGTTCAACCTATACCTAAAAATTTGCACACCTAAATCTGGGTCAATGCTGATTATACACCATGTGTATCTTGTGATTTACTAAACAAGACTTGTAACTTTCTGTAATCCAAGACTGACTCGAGATGTACTGAGTCTTTCCTCTAAGCCTGTGTAACATGTGAATTTTGATTTCAATCATTAGCATTAATAAAATTTTTAAATCTTAACTCAGCAGCTGGGGTTTTAAGAAAACACTTCAAAAATCATTAGCTGTCCATACTGTTCTGTCTGCCTACCTATGTATCTACCATATCTACTGTAGACTGCAGAGTGCACATTTATATCTGTGATATGTGAGCACCGTAAAAAATGAATTTCAGTGAATTCCCGGAAAAGTAACTGTGCGTTAAGAACCTTGATTCTAAAGGAGATTTTGCTTGATCAGAGCAATATAGTCAGTTTCTCACTCCCACATAATTCCTGATTGTACATTTCAAAGTGGACGGAGGCATCTTAGTGACCGGTAGCACAGTGCACCATCACATGGAAGTCTCAGGTTTGCAGATAGTCTCCTCTCTTTTTTTCTCTCTTTCTCTCTAGTTGTGAGTGAGGAGTGCTTTGAGGGTGATCTCAGAATGGGGAGGGACAAGCTCTGGAGGGAAGCTCCAAGAACTCTTGGTTAGGGAAATCAGAAAATCTGTTCTCTTCTCCCCCCACCCCAGGCAGTCTTCGGCACCAGCCACAGTGAACTGTGTGGTGCTGCAGAAGTACTTAAATAGCCCAGGGCTCCGGCCACCATCTCTGCTGTGGTAAGTGGCAGCACCTGGGAGCCCTGGCCCTTTCTGAATTGATGGGCCTCCAGGCAACTGCACCTTTTGCTCCCCTACCCCTGGCCTGCTGCTGTCTCTCCTAACACTGCCCTCTAGAATGCTATAAAAGGAATGAGTGGAACACATAGACTCCTTGCCGTGCTGATAGTCACAGCAACAGTATTGCATGACCAGTGGTACTGGTTATGCTGAGATCTGGCTATGCCTATGAATCCCTGAATGCCAGTGTCAAGTCTATCCTGACTGAAGTTTGTGCATTATGGCTCACCAGAAAATGCCATGTGTTGTCTTCAATGAAAACCAGGGTCGTGCTAGCCATTAATATAATTGTGAAATGTATGCCCACATATTGTGTGAGGAATGATGATTATACATGGCAAATTTTATTTCAAAGTTTGAAAAACAGGTTTTCCAGCTAGAAGATAAGAAATACAGATCTAAATTAAGCCATGCAATCTTAACAATTGGATATCCATTTATAAATCAAGTCAGACATTAATGAAGAGGTGTTAAATCATCAGGTAAGCAACCCATCAGAAAAACAAGCTATGGGTGGTTATCTTGTCACTAAGTACAGACAATGGATTTTGGGTGTGTATGTAAGACACGAAGAAGACATCCCCGTGTCCTGCACCAAAAATAACAAATATTGCAATTATTTCTGTGAAAAGGTATCTCAGCCATCCTCTGTTGAAAAGCTGCAAAAGGCTCTGGGTGAGATAAACTTTATTGGGCAGAAGGTCATCCTCAAAGTTAAGTTTGGTCTCTAGAGAGCATGCTGTAATTTTGCTTTATATCTAATTATTTGTTTCCCATATCCTTACTCACTATCACTAGAATCTTTGATAATAAACTTATTCTTGTTTTCACTATACATCTGTGTCACTGCGGTGATAGTAAACAACTACTGGACCTGAGCTGACTCTCACAGCTTGGTTGCACACTGTTCCTTTGGGAACAGCACACCTGATATTTCTGAAAGTAGTTAATTTCGGGTTGACTGTCTCATGGGAACACTTCACAGGGATTTGGGATGCAGCTACTGTTAACCAGTAGGGCAAGGCAATGACTGGCAGAGCCCTGAGGTAGGTGCTTGATTGGTTCACAGGCAAGGAGCTGACACCTAACTAAGCACAAATAAGAATTCCTTGTGCTAGTGGCAGGGAGTAACAAGGCCTCTTGCTGTGCGTCTACACAACACCATTAGCTCAAAATATGCTATGCAATTTGTGCTATGCAAATTGAATAGCTTATTTTGATTGTATTTTGAAATAGCTTATTTCGTCATTTGACACTATCTACACAATGCCAAATTTCGAAATAACTCGCTATTCCAAAATGCCCCTTAACACTCGTGGAACAAGGGTTACCGGGATGTCGGAATAATCTGCCCATTATTTTTAAATCTATTTCGAAATAATGGGCTGCTTCAGTGGATGCAGAATAGCTATTTTGGGATACTTCCGGTATCCCGAAATAGCTTCGCAGTATAGACGTGCCCTTGTACTCCTGGATACCATGAAACACTGTGTCACAGGCATTAGTAATAAATGGTCTGACTGGTGTCCATTTTCTCTAGCAGATCATCAGCAACTGTAATCAATGCTACTCCTGTGCCCTCCCCAAATCTAAAGCATGACTGATTGGGAGCCAAGAATTTTGAGCTTATTACCTGCTGTTGGAATCAGTCCATCCCCACCTTCTCAATGAACTTCCCTTGAAAAGAGAATTTAGAGCAGGGGTGGGCAATAAAACTGTGGCAGTTTGCCAGGGTTAGCCCTGGTGGGCCACTGCTATATTTACCTATGCTTCTGCAGGTACGAGCAATCGCAGCTCCCATTGGCCACAGATCGTCGTTCCCAGCCAGTGGGAGGGGTGGGAAGCAGTGCCCAAACCGCGCCACTTCCCACTGTTCCTATTGGCCAGGAATGGCAATCCACAGTCAACGGGAGCTTTGATTGCCAATATCTGTGCAGGCTCAGGTAAATATTGGGGGAGGAGCCTGACAGTGGCTAATCCTAGTGGACCAGATCCAGCCCATGGGATGGTATTTGCCCACCCCAATTTAGAGACTGGGCAGTAGTTAACAAGAATGTTAGTCAGATATGATTAGTGGGTTGGTCGCTGTTTCATAGCCATCTTCTGGACATACTCATGCTTGAGTGTGCCTTTAATGAATTTACATAATGGTCTCTTTCTTAATGGTCTATTTCTCTTCCCTTCCCCTAACACTTATTCAGTACTCCTTCTCCTTTGCTTGTCTTTCATACAAAACCTCATCACATCCTCTGCCTCGGGGGAAGATGCATTCATCTTGATTTATGATCGTGTAGGCACTGTATTTCTGACAGGTGGCAGTTACTGTGATGCATTCGGTATAGTGGATGACCCAGCAGGGGGCTGTCTGCCAGTGTTTCTTCAGCAGCTGTTTCAGTTCCTGCTGTGAGCTGTCAGTTCTTCTAGTTTTATAGCACCTTCATCACAATCTGTCATTCCTTTTTATGGGCACAATGCGCACTAGTGGTCACCTTCTTCCACTGGCTATGCACAGGCCAGTTTGTAGTTCATTCATATGGCAGCAGATAAGTTGTGTTCCACACTTCTGGCAGTTTTCCTTTCACTGCTTCATCTGTCCCCTTTTTTGTGTTAAAAAAAATGACAGTTGGGCCCAAAGGGTAAATCAAATATCCCAGAATTAAGGATTCAGGGAGAAAACTGATGATACTTAGACAGCCACTGCAACAAATCCTGAGTTCCTTGTTTAGGGATATTAGAGTCATCTTAGCATCGAGTGTTGTTGGTGGATGGATGTCTAGCCTGTTCTTCTAGCAAAACAAAGTAACCTTTACTGATAGTCCATAAAACACTTTCACGTGCCTTATTTTTAAGATGTTTACTAGTGGTGTATAAGTGTATGCACGGAAACTCAGGATACGTCTACACTGCAACGCTATTTCGGGATACCGGAGTATCCTGAAATAGCTATCCTGTGTCTTCACAGTAAGCCCATTATTTCGGGCTCACTATTCCGACATCCCTGTAAGCCTCATTCTACGTGGAGTAAGGGACGTTTTGGAATAATGCTTTATTTCAAAATTTGGTGCTGTGTAGGCAGTGACAAATGACAAAATAAGCTATTTCAAAATAGCATTAAAATAAGATACTCAGTTTGCGTAGCTCAAATTGTGTATCTTATTTTGAGTTTTGGGTGCTGTGTAGATGCATCCTTAGTGTCTAAATACCATGTTTGCCAAAAATACATATGTTAATTCAGCTTGACCTGTTTGATTGCAAAATCCAGGAGGTTCCTTTCATTTCTCCAAAAGCAAAAGCAACTCTGAGTGTCCTCTACCAATCCTAATCCCTGTTGCTGTCTTCCATCACTAATCTGTGTCCATGACATGATCACAATGTTATGAAATCAAAGCCTTCTGAATAGACTCGACAGGAACATCAGAAGAAAGTAGAGAGACCTGTAGATGTATCCCTTAACTTTCAAGCTAGGCAGTTTTTACTGCCTGGAAGTTATAGTATTTTACCATGTTATCTGCGTTGCCCTCCTTTTTAAAGGAATAGTGTGATTGAGAGTAAACTTTATTGCAGCAATTTTTTCCTCTGACTGGTTCTTCTGACTGGTCATTTGATTATAGCGAATCCCAAAAGGCTTGTGGATTAAAAACAAAGGCTGGTTTGTAAGCGAACTTGCTGTTGATGGATTAAGGCAGTGTGCCTGCTGTAACCAGATCCACAATACAAGTTCATTCATTTGGAGTGCAGCTCTCAACTCACATTACACTCTCTCTCGCTTGGCTCTTTACGATCCAGGCAGTGAAACTTTACACCTCCATGATTTTATCACAATCTCAGTTCACCAACAATGGGTGTCATGCTGTGAAAAATACAGCTATAAATCAAAGTCATATGTACAGCATGGGCACTAACCTTTCCAAAGACCCGAGGCAGCAACTAAACAGATTTGTTTATATATACATAAAACAATCTAAGGCCAGCACAGTATATTTCACCATACAAGCGAAAAAAAATCTCCATTTGCTGCACAATATATGAATTCTGGGATAGTACAGTTAATTGCTTTTGTCTCTCATGGTAAATAGATTTGGAGGTGATGCATCTTTAGAGTTCGGTTTGGAAAACTGTATGAAAACGTGCATGCAATTCCAAAATGTCTGGAAGATTCTCCCCTGAGAATTTTTATGCTCCTGCCTCTCTTCTGCTCTTATGCTGCTCTAGAGAATTTCCAAGCTTTTGAGAGGTATGTTTTTTAAAAGCTGTCGTTAAACTCTTCAAACTGGACAGAAGATAAAGTAAGGAAGCAACTGTTTTTAATCAGAAAAGGTTCCAAGTCCTGAAAATCTTTCCAGGAGTTATTGTGAAAAGCTGTGTGTCTCCATAGGCCCCTTTTCCTTCCCCCAATGTTTATGTGCACACTAATATGATGAGCATAGCTATATTGCTCAGGGACACGAATTTTTTGACCCCAAACCAACATAGCTATGTCCCCCAACCTTAGACTTCCTATTAATTGCAAATATACCATACAATCTTAGTAGTGATCATATTATAATGGTGCATTCTCTAAAATATTGATGGTTTCCTGCCCCACATAACATCTATTCATTATTATTTAAAGTTTGTGGCAGACAATTTGAAACAAATTGATTGAAATTTTTGGGTCAATTTTTTTCAAGAAAAATACCTTTTTTGGACCAAAAAAACCATTTTTTTTAATCGGGAAAAAAAATTGTTGAACCTTTCCAGGATACTCTGAATTTTTTTTTCAGTTTTTGGCCACCAAAAATTGAAAAATGTTGTGGTTAGATTGCTTAAAAATGACCGGTTCTTTTTTTGTTTTTTGAAGAAAATATAAAAATTATTTTTGTCAAATTTTTTCATCAAAAATAATTTCTCAGCTAATTCTATTGCAGGGCGGGAGTGTGTGTTGTATTATTTTTGTTTTAAAACAAATGAGTGAAGAAATAAGGTAAAATTTTTCTGAGGAAGCATTGTTCACAAAAAATGTCCCACAGATGGTAACATGACTGGAATTGCTTGCTGGTGTGGTATTAAGGACTAATTTCTGTATCTGTCCATGGCAGAAAAAAAATGGCTATTGGAGTAGGTGCCTGGGGAATGAAATATGTTTCCTTTATCTTTCTTGACAGTGCAGCTGTAGGACAGTTTCATAAAGGGAAGAGAAGGATACCCTTTTCCTTGTTTTAGCTTGGTTTTGTGTTAGATTAAATAACATTTTATTGCTTGGTTTGGGGTTTTTTTTTATTTGCAATATCAGACATTCAACATGGAGCCAGTTTTAATGTTATATGTCTCTGTGATATTTGGTCTTGTCACATCAAAGTCAAGAATGTAATGATCTCCATAAAGGTGGGATTTGTAATAAGAAAACTGTGGTTGAGGAAGGTATTAGGGGTATTTGGATGTTAGGGTGTCTCTAGACTACATCCCTCTTTCAACAGAGGGATGTAAATTAGAAACTTCAAAATTGCAAATGAAGCCGGGATTTAAATTTCCCACACTTCATTTGCACATTTGAAGCCATGGCTTTTTTTCAATACAGGGCTTTTTGATAGAAAAACAGCAGTTTAGATGGGGATCTTTCAAAAATAAAACCCTTTTTTGAAAGATCCTGTACTCCTCAAAAAATGAGGTTATAGAATCTTTAAAAAGGCTTCTATTTTTGAAAGAACCGTGTCTAGACTGCGGCTTCACTTTCGAAATAGCGCTTTTTCGAAAGAGCGCCATGATGCGAATATGCAAATGAAGCACAGAAAATTCAAATCCCAGCCTGATTTGCAATTTCAAAGTGTCTAATTTACATCCATCTGTTGAAAGAGGGATGTAGTCTAGACATACCCTTAGAAAATAGAATGGGCAAATCTTCCAGAATCAATAGTCTTTAGTTTTCTGTTAAATCACTAAAAAGGTACTGTCTAGAGCAGTCCTTGTGAAATGACTGGGCACAGCTACACCGGAGAGTTTACAGCTGCACAACCACACTTCTGCAAGCTCTATAATATAGCCTCCTAAGCAGGGCCAGCCCGGGCCATTTTGGCACCCCAGGCGCATGGCACCTGATGGCAGCTATAAGGGGCGCCGTGCACCCCTTACAGCTGCCATCAGGTGCCCCCCCCCATTGGTTGGCGCCCTGGGCAGCTGCCCAGCTCGCCCACCCCTTAGTCCAGCCCTGTTCCTAAGCAGCAGGAGAGAACTCTCCCACTGGCTTATCTACTCCAACCCCCATGCAAGCAAGAGAAGCCCTCTCACTGACATAGTGCTGTACACACCAGCGCTTATGTCAGTGTAACTTAGGCCAAATGTATACTAGAAGCTTACATCTGTGAGCCAATGGGAGGGAGCTCTCTCATTGGCATAATAAAAGCACCTCCACAAGCTGTGCTAGCTATGTCAGCTCTCCACACTGACATTGTGCTGTCCATGCTGTGTATTTATATCATGGAGGGGTAGCAGCGTAAGTTAAGTCGGCCTAACTTCTAGTGGCCTAACTAGTCTCAGCCTAATTCCAGCTCATGTTGGAGAAGTGTGCAAATATAGCCTCAAAACCAGTATCATAACTCATACTTTGGTTAGCAGTCTTACCGGAAGGGATCAAAGACTAAGGCTACATCTAGACTGCAAGCCTCTTTTGAAAGAGAGGGTCTAGACTGCAACCACTTCTTTCGAAAAAGCGAGCTGCTTTTTCGAAAGAGAGCATGCAGGCAGTCTGGATGCTCTTTTTCGAAAAAGCCCCGTTTGCATTCAAGAACGCCTTTCTTTGAAAGAGCGCTTTCAAAAAAAGGTGTTCTTCCTCGTAAAATGAGGTTTACCATGGTCAAAAAACCCAAGACATTTTTTCGATTTAATTTCGAAAGAACGCGACAACGGTCTAGACTCAGGGGAAATGTTTTTGAAAAAACCCTGTAGTCTAGACACACCCTGAGTGACATGAGGACCGATCCAGCATTCATTGAAATCAGTGGGACCCTTGCCATTGACTTCTGTGACCATTGGGTCAAACTGTGAAGACTAACATCACCTCTGGGGGTGATGCCTCCAGATTAGAGTGTGGAAGAACATGTGCCTGTATCTGTTCTCTATCTGCTCTGTGCATAAATGAAGGTACTGGCCTCTGACTCTGCCAGCCGAACATTTTGCACCAGGAATAAGTGTGTTATTGAAGTAGGGAAATGGTGTTGCCCAAAACTAGGCCCTCCAATGGTGGGGGGGGGGGGGCAAAGAGGGCAACTGCCCCAAGGCCCGGTGATCCAAAAGGACCTAGAGCTCCCGACCGCAGTTGCCTCTACTGCAACAGCGGCAGGAGTCGGAGCTTCAGGCCCTTTAAATTGCCATGGGAGTCCTGGGCACATGGTCTGGGTGGCACTGATGGGGAGAGGATAAGCTAGCTCCCAACCCCACCCCTTTCACCCAAGGCCCTGTCCCTTCCCATGGAGTCACCCCTTCCCATTCTTGCCCAGGAGCCTGGCAATTTTTTCGGCCCTCCTGCCCAAAGCTACTGCTTGGTCATGTTAATGTTGTTTGATTGCTAGGCTAGCATGATTACAACTTTACATGTGCCCTTTTTTAAATACAGCAAATTAAGTAGCGCCACTGCTAACTGAGAAGACTAATAATAGCACAGAGTGTTTGAGTAGTATGTGCTATAATGTAAAGAGTTTTATATTTGAAAAGGCTGCAAATTACAGGTAGACGGGCTATGCTCTGGGCTAGTAAGTGTGCAAATGCATGGCTGCCAGCTGCTTCTGATGAACTGCTACATACGAATGTACCATTTTTAAACTCTCTTTACAGCGCTGAAGCATAAGGATAATAAGTTTACTGTGTAATATCATCACTATACATGTCTGTCTTTGAAGGGATTTGTCTGTTGTAAAGAAACTGAAAACTCTTAGAACAAATCATCAGACCTGGCAACAGTCTTGAGAGTGTTTGTACAGTGTGTGTTACTTTGTCCTTATGCCAAATGATTGTGCTTTTCAAGAAGATTGCGTCAGTTATCTCAGGCTTCGTCTACACAGGCCCCCTTTTCCGGAAAAGGGATGCAAATGAGAGAAGTCGG
>CM057845.1:117365361-117427612 GCA_030068395.1 Apalone spinifera | reverse complement strand
TGTCTAATTTGCATCCCTTTTATGGAAAAGGGATGCAGTCTAGACACAGCCTACGTGTCCCCAATCTGGGAACACCTGTGGTTCAGACCCTGGTAGGGGGAGGAGGAAGCTGCTCTGCATGCTGCTACCCTCCATCTCTCCCGCCCCCACTGTACTTGAGGAAATGGTACCGGGGTGCCGTACTGGGGGAATGGTAGCACTGTGCTTCTACAAAAGCTTTTCCCCTGATGCTTCCATAGTGACAAGGGGTGATGCCTGGGAGCAGCAGGGGGCACAAAGCCACATGTCCCCTCTGGGATTGGGGTGCCAGGTAAGTGCCCCACTCCCACGCCAAGACCCAGCAGCACCCTCCATAACCCAAACAATTCTATAGTCTGGAACACCCTATTTCCCAGAGTTGCTGGATTAAAGAGGTTCGAGAGTATTATACAATTTTTAATATGGTGCCACTTGACTTAGAGATAATTCATCACAAGTAGTAAAACATCTTAAACGTGTGGCATTGGGTATCACATTTTTGGGGTGTGCATGCCCATTCCCTCCAGAGTTGAAGCTGGCAGTGTTATCTAAATGTCCCTCATATTCAATATAGTGGATAAATCTAGACCCTATTATTTCCCTTGGAGGAGATTTAGATCTGCCTGAGTTTTGGAACCCCCTAATGTCCATGGTAATCTCATCTTTTATTAAACAGAGGATGAAATACTACTTGCCATTGACTTCACTGTAGCTAGTATTTCACCCTTGTTGCTGCTGAGAGCTTGAGGTAGATAGAGACCTATCAAACCACAGACTTGTCTGGATATTTTTTTTCAGATCATTGCCATTCTGCATAGGCCTCAGTGCAAGCAGCTGAGCACCACTTAATCAGTAGTAGAGAGGGGATCTAAATAAAATAACGTCACTGATCCAACTCTAAGCCCTAAGGGATTGGCTATTGTACCAGATTCATGCTGACGAAGGTTGTTACTGTGCTTCTGATTGTTCTTTAGCTCAAATTATTTTGGTGCATGAGAATCAGAATTTTGTTTGGGTGACAGCTGTGAATTTCTTATCCATCGTAGCATACAGCCAAGTAACAGTGGAGAAATTCCACATGGTTATAAGTGAATTTATATATTAATGCAAAGTCTGCATCCTTTAATCTCCCTTAAGACTTTCTATATTTTTCACAATCATGTTTTGAATATGGATAAAGCGCGTACAATAAAATATTCTCAAACAAAAAATCTTTGTTGCGCATGACAGAGTCAGTGGGGCCGACCGCCATCGCGGGCCAAGAGGCAGATGGGGGTGCTGGCTCTGTACCCCAGAAAGGGCAGGACCAAAGGCAGTTAGCCCTTAGCACTGTCCAGACTGTGGTACATTCCCCCTAAGCCCTCAGAGCCTCATGGAGCAATGGAGCGGTGCTTCAACAGCAAATCAAAGGGGGCTGGGTCTCTGGCCTCTACCACTGTCTTGGTAGCGGTGGCTGCTAGAATCTCTGGGCCCCTTTAAATCTGCGAGACCCAGGGCAATTACCTCCTTTATCCCTCCTCCCCCGCAGCAGGCTGCTTAAAGTTGCAAGTATGTTTCAGTGGGGTTCAGCTGAAAACCTAAAACTCAGCATTATACACCTCAGATAAACTGCACTTTAAAAAAGTCCAGCAGTCTGGAAATGAAGAGTGAAATCAGGGCTACTCAACTTTGGAATCCCCGGGGGCCATCATGATACTCACAGCACGTGCCAAGGGCTACAACTTAAGTGTGGTTGCCTATACATGCAAATATATATGCAAATATATGCAAATAGCTTCTTTCACACTGATGGGCATGAATACAAAGTTTAAGCCTTAAGCTGTAGCGCCAGACCCAAACATGGCCAGTGTGAGCCAGTCAGCACCTCTTATGGTCTGCCCACAAGGCTAAGCAGCCAACACTTCCCACAATGCCCTGGCGCTCCCTGCATCTCCTCCCTGAGGCCTAAAAATGCCGATACCCTGTACCTGTCTGTACCAGCCAGCCCATCCGCTTGTGTCTTTCAGTGCTCACTCTGCCAGGGAAACACCTGGCTGTTGTGGAGCATGTTCCCAGTGGAGGCCACATTCAAAGGATCCCACCCTCAGGCCATGTGTTGAGCCCTGCGTAAAACCAAACCACACCGTGGGCTGCAAACAAATGGGCCACGTGTTGAGTAGCCCTGAGTTAAAGAATGCAGCCACTTTTCCACTGCCATGTAATCCTTTTTCTCTTACAGTCACCTTTCCCGACTTACACTGAACCTGCATAATATGGTGTTTCTTATTCAAGAGTACACACTAATAAGCATTGGCCGCTATCTCTGAAAAGTAAACAGAATATATTCACATAGCAGTTGATTTAAATAGCAGAAAGGGTTTGCTCCTATGAGATGAAAACTTCAGATGCATTTTGGAAATATTTAGTAATTTTCATACACAAAGGAACCTTGCCAGTTAGCCCAATAGACTATGACAGATCTTTATGCCCAAGCTTTCATCTTCCCATTGAAAAGATTTCTGATAGCTATAGAACCACAATGTTCCCACTTTTCACACGCTCGTACCCCACCCCTCTTAACACATACATAAGGTTTTTTTGAACTAGTCAAGTTTCCCACACCTTCCCTCCCAGAAACAGAGGTGTAAAATGTTGATCAAAAACTGATAAACTGCATAGGATTGGGGAGAATACTTCCACTCTGGTTTATGTGTGGCTTAGTCTCATGCTCAGATAATTGCAGGCATCTGTTATCATTAGCTTTTTGAGTGGGAATGTAAGTATTGGCTTAGGAAAATATTAAAAGATCTGGAACATTTTTGTGGGAGCCACTCCTTTGCTTATACTGCTTCTGCATGGAGTGGGAGATAGAAGCACTGATGTGAATTAATTCAATGATTTTTTCATCAGATAACAAATCAGTCTGTAGAGGGTGAGGCCAAGATTTATCTGAAAGGATAGTCAAGGGCCAATGACAATCAACACCATTTAGGCTGGCTATAGTTAAACCCTATTCATAAGAACATAAGAATGGCCATACTGGGTCAGACCAAAGGTCCATCTAGCCCAGTATCCTGTCTGCCGACAGTGGCCAATGCCAGGTACCCCAGAGGGAGTGAACCAAACATGTAATGATCAAGCAATCTCTCCTCTGCCATCCATCTCCACCCTCTGACAATCAGAGGCTAGGGACACCATTCCTTACCATCCTGGCTAATAGTCATTAATAGACTTAACCTCCATGAATTTATCTATTTCTCTTTTAAACCCTGTTATCGTCCTAGCCTTCACAGCCTCCTCAGGCAAGGAGTTCCACAGGTTGACTATGCGCTGTGTGAAGAAGAACAGGAATTCTGACCACAGTTTCATGAGCTAGTGTTGACAACAGTTTACACATTTATAGCTAATCCACATTCAATACCAGTTTAGCTAAACCAATTAATAAAATAGATCTGTACCCTTGTGTGGGGAAGGCCTATGTTTCTGAGCAGGCTAGGAATTGTGAAATTGTGACTAAGAAGAAAGTCAAAGCAGTAACTATGAAGAGGACAGATTGCATGGGATCTACTGGGTGCTCAATACTAATGAAAACCAGACAAGTGGCTGAAGATGGGCTCAGGAGGGTCCTGTGCTTACAAATCTAGGCCACAAAATCCTAACAGAGGGTGGAGTCTCTCAACCCAAATTTGCTACTGGCTTTGAATCCCTCTAAGGTAAACGAAGACAAAAAGTGGCCATCTGACAGCAACTGGGTGCTGTATGTGAAGCAGCTTTGCTGGTTTCCATCTAGCTGGCAGAGGACATGGATCCATAATGATAGAAATTGCTATACTGCTTTTACTAATTGGCATCCCTCTCATAGAAGGAACCATGCCCTGACTAGTCATAAAATCTCACGTTACAACTGGGTCTAGGCAAAACCTTATAAGTAATCTCTTCAGATCAGGTTGAGACCCATTGGTAGAGCAATATGGTGGCATGCGTTCTACATGTTCGTGATGAAGGATTTCAATTTCTAGAGATGCTAGTCTAACACCTTTCAGGAGCCCAAAGATGAGTTTAATTCTCACTTAATTTCATAAATATAATAAGATAGATACCACTTGTGTGCTGGTTATATCCATGCCCTATCAAGTACATTTTTTATGTGTCGATTCTTCTCAACTCATCTGCTAATCCATCTCATCTGGCCCCACTTTAAGTATTTCAAACCTCTGATCAGTTTCTTCAAACAGGCACCATTAAAATACACGGATACAGTGCACCCAAACATAGACATGCGCACACACACCAGCCATACAATTATTTTTGTCTTTCCCCAAAATGTGGAATTCCCACTAGCCTGCCATGGAGACTGGGCCATCTCGCTGAGCTGATTCATGGTTGCAATGGCCTTTTAAATGGGAAGAGCTGCCATGGATTACCAATTGCAATGCATTATGCTCTGTGCATGAGGAAGCTTGCACTGTGGAATTCAAGGAGAAGGAGGAAGATCTCTGGCAGCTGCAAGAAGCAGAGTGGCTCTCTGCGCAAAAACTATGAGGTTACTGTACTGCTAAGACACTTGGACCCCAAAATAATTTGAAAATCATTGATTCCTTATTAAAGAGCTAAGGTGTGTAAGGTAATATCTTTTGTTGGATCAACTTCTGTGGATGAGAGAGAGGAGCTTTCGAGCTTACCCAGAGCTGTCTTTCAGATCAACGCTGCATGTGGTTTTCCTTATATCCCTTTTGGCATGAAATTATGAAAATGTGGGGAAATGTGCCAATATTTCAACGTTTTCAAAGTGAGGTTTTTTGAAAGTGAAAATGTCTTTGCATTGATCAGCGGGGGTAATTCCTTCCCACCACACTGCTGAGATGGGGGGGGGGGACCTGCGAGTCTGTAGAGTCCTGTTGGGGATACCACTCCCACCAGCAGAAGCAACCTCTAGTGTGCTGTTCTGTAACTGCCAATTGTAGAAGCCCAGCTCTCCCCTGCTCCCTGCCACAATTCCTCCCTACCCTGGTCTCCGGTACAAGAGGCCTCTGACTTGTGACACGATTGGTTCCAGAGGAAGCGTTGCAAGTTGAGAGTGTTATAAGTCGAACCCGCATTTATGATAGGCACCATGCGCCATCATAAATGTGGGCCGAGGACATAAGTCAGGGGTTTCCAGCCCCTTTGGCACTTACAAAAATGGTTGTAAGTGCAGGGGTCAGAACTCAGATCACATCTCGGGGGCCTCCTGTACTTGAAGTGACAGAGGAGGGAACACTGACCCACCTGGAACAATACTATGGGCTCCTTCTGCATGGAACATGGAAAGGGAAAGAATGATATTGCCAGTTTCCCCATTCAAAAGGCATGATTCAGTCTGGAAGAAAATGATGTTTTAAAAGGAATAATACATTTGGGTGCTTTGTATTTGCCTTGTGGCTTTTTAGTCATTACGGGTCACATGTGTCATGTTTTCAAACTTTGTTCCACCATCATGGCTAAAACCTTTTTTTTTTTTTTTAAAGCTGAACTTCTCATCCAGTCACATGCTTCCAGGAGCTGAGGTTTTAAGTAAAACACCAAACAGAATGAGTTAACAATACCGAGAAAACCACTGGGGCGCCCTCTCTCTTTTCACAGGCACAAACGCCCACCAGGTATAGAATCTCATCCACGTGGAACAGAGAGAGGAGATCCTGTGAAAGATGAGACTCCTGGTGTTGGAGACAGAAAATGTTGCTCTGGAGACAAGGAAGAAATTATGCAGGAGGGGCACATGGGGGTGCAATTTTTGAGGTGGGAGAAGAATAAAAAATCCTCAGCAAATAAAGAGGTCAAGGAGGTGATGTGGGAAGTCCAAGGGAAAGAGAATAGAACAATGAGAGGGATTTCAGGAAGTCAGACAGAGCTCCAGAGGGAAAAGGAGAACAGAGTATTTAAGAATAGTAGTGGAGGAGTAGTCTCCATGAACAAGAAAGAGCTGTGAGAAAAGCAGGGGCAGAGATGAGTCAAACTAGTAGGGCAGAAGGTGGTAGGACTGGTATGAACAAGGAGGTTGGAGAAGGTCTAGATGTGAAATAGGGCTGGCAGGAGAGATTTAGTGGTGAAACGGTGCGGGAGGGGGAAGCAAGCTGAAGGCAGCACTGACAGGCTGAGGGAAAAGTGTATGTTGGGGCAGCGCACTGGGCAAAAACAAGGAAAACAATGCAAGCTAACACATCTTCATTTAATAGCAAGTTTATCAAAGTATGGTATGTAATCATATGTGTGTGTATTTTTCACAGAGCCCTTCTGTTCTGGCATACAAGGGGTGTTAAGCTCAGACACAAAGCTGAAGGTAGAAAACTACTCAGCCATGTGTACTGCTGAAATAAAAATTGATCCCGTGATTCTCTTTCCTTTGAAAATTAGTAACAGAGAAAAAAATATGATCAGAAATTTGGAAAATAAAGCCTTTTCCTGCTCATTGTGTTTTGTTGGCTCTGACTCTGTTTGACAGGGAAATTAATATGCATTTAGTGTTACACAATATGTACTGAGAGAAACAAGATGCCTCTGGTTAGTGGACTTTAGTGTAACAAGACAAAGGTCAAGACCTCAACAAGAAGAGTGCAGGTTCAAGAGTGTGCAAATACAGTCTCTGCCTGTTCCATAGGATTAAACCTCGGCCAATCCCATTAATGTCACAGATTGAGTTTCACATCTCCCTCGTGCATAGGACACAAATTTGAAAGTAGTCCCAACAGGCGCATATCCAGTCTAGCTTGAATTTTGGCTTTGCAAGGTACTTCTGTTTCTTCAGGGATACAATTCCATTGCATATGCAGCCTTCCGTGGTAAATGAACCAGAAAATTGTTTTGTTTTTGTTTTGTTTTGTTTTCAAAAATGTATCCCTACTAAGTGCCACTTTAGGCTGCCAAGTTTTACCTTTATATGCATTTTAGCCCTTTCTCCTGGGTATTTTGAGAAACACTCGGATAGTAATAACTTTGATTTTAAAAATATCTTTTTATATTTCTTGGTGTTTTGCCTATTTCCACTATTTTCTTTGAGACAATGTAACATTTTCATTATGTGCCTGCTCTTGTAAATCCTGTGCACAGAAAATGTCTGTAATATGAAGAAAACTAGGAAAATCGGCAAAAATATCATTTTAAAGAAAAATAAAGCCCAACTAGCTTTCAGGATTTACCAGGATTTGTGTGTACATTAAGAAGTAGAAATATTCTATCACAAATGAAATGAAAAAAATGAAGTCCACCTATGGTTGTGTATTTTGAGAGTGTCTGATGGGTGGAGGGATTCAGTAAGAAACCTAATATTCTTTGTTATGTGAACATATATGGTAAATTATGTTTTATAGTTGAACTTGGATTAGACAAGCCATAACTAATTTGTCAGACTTTGACTGAGTGCCAATACTTCTGTTATATACTATGTTTCAATCGACTTCATCTTTGAACCGAAACTCTGTGCAAAGGGTGCTTCCATCTGACCTGTTGCTGCTTTGTAATGGGGGGACAAAAAACCAGTCATTAAATAACTAAGAAACAAATCCTCTAAGTTAGAGAAAGTGCATTGAAACTTACTGGGGTAATCAAATTAGATGTAGAAGAGTGAAATAAGAACACTTTAAACCTAATGGCTGTGGTTGTTTCTTATGTACCATGACTTTCATACAATACACAATAGGTAAGCTGCTTACTCAAGTGCCCTTTACTCTGCAAAACACATGATATAAATGGTCTGATCATGATTCATTAGGTCCTTAGAAAAGTAAAAAATACTTCAGCTCTGCCTTGTTAACCTTATTAGAAATCGAAGAATGGAAATGAGTTGAAAAAGAGCAGAGCTCATTTTGCAATCACCCTCATTTACAGATTCCTGACCCAGGGACGCTATCATCCGGACATTTATTACAGATGTCGGGATTCCAAGTCTTTAATCACCGTGTTGTTAATTAATGCCCTATTTGTTACTGTCACTGGCTGAACACTAGATGTGCAAAATGCCACATGTGAAAGTACTTAATGTAATCAGGTAATACATTAGCGAGGTGCTGCTCAGCTGTCAGTTTGTTGGAATGTTCAGCTATGCCAAAAAAAGCATTGAAAAGTACAAAAAGGGTGGGGGGAGGGAGGAGAGATTGTGTGTAAGACCTGCTCTTGGATCAGCCAGCAATTCCCTACCTCTCCAGCCGAAATGCTAAGTCTCAGTCATTGAAATTGCACTGCCTTCTGCTGCTTGTAGGATGTGATTTCACTCTGAGCAGGTCAAATGCATTAAGTGTACCGCACGGTGCTGGCTGCGCAAGAGTTTCCACAGTAAAAATCAGAAGCATGAAAGTAAAATATCTTCAAGGGAAAAGTACCATTGCTCAAACAGATGACTCCAGTAATTTCTCAGTTACAAAAGGATTTCCAAGTTTTACTGGTGGTAATAATAACAAAAGAAGCTCTAAAACAGAAGAATGAAAGTGGGAGTTTACTTTTAGGGTGGAACTACTTTTTATAAACCTAACACGTAATAGTGAACCTCACATGTAAGAATGCAATGTGACTTGTTCTAGAGTGACAAATGCAGTAGAAAAGAAGAGATGATGAGAGTATGCATAAGTATGCTGCACGTTGAATCTAAAAAATCCTGTTCCATTATAAGAGATAATGTGTGGACCCAATTTTCACTTTAGACATCCATGTAGGAGTGTCATCTGAAGAAGTGGGTTATATCTACGAAAGCTCATGATACCATCTACATGATTTGTTAGTCTTTAAGGTGCTGCTAGATTATTCATTGTTTAAGTTTTTCCAGACTTACAGTATTTGCCCTTGATTCCCCACTAGATAATTTTACAATGTCCTAATGCAGGGTAACATTAAGCCTTCTATTTCATCTTCCTCCCCTCATACATGTTTCCCACTTCCTTTACTGGAGGGGACGTGGTGGTACCTGGAGGGGGAGAGTGATTCTTGTTAATATCTGTTTGTGTATATTGGTCTGAAAGGTGAACCACATTTTCTTTTATATTAGAAGTCGGTTCTCATATCACTGTTTAAAAAAAGATGTTGGCTTCTGGTAGGTAATAAGAACTATGGTCCAAACTGGGCAAGTTATTTAAGCATGTGATTAGCACATTATGTAAGCATATTAACATGTTTCTCCTGTGTTTAAAGCTGGTCACATGCTTAGCTACCCTGCTGAATCAGGGCCTTAAAAATAGTCCTTACAGTTCACTCCAGAGAACAAGCTGTGAAGTGTGTGTCTGTATAATAAGTCATGGTCTTACCCTCTGCTCTCTAAGTAGGGGTTCTAGAAAAATGTGTCATTCAACTGAAGCCAGCTCAGTCAGAGCTCTGACAAATACCATTTAATATGTGTATGGCTCCCTCCAGAAGGCTGTGATCATACTATACCTCTTCCAGCCTGGAAGACAGGTGAGGGACACATTCCCAAGGCAGATACATTGCTGCTCATTCAGTCGACTGACCTAAGATGCTTGTGCAATGGGAAACGCCTCCCCCATTCTGGGACCAAACCCACATATTACCTCAATAAAATGCCTGCTGAAGGAACAAAAGACCTAGTTTAATTTCTGGATCTAGATTTCCTTTGTTGCAGCTCCAAAAAGCCTACAGATGAGATTACTGGCCAGATTCATGCAGGTTTTACTGAAAGTCAGCTGAAAAATTCTGACAATATTTTTCCCTGAAAAATGCAGATTCAGGCTGACAATCACTTTACAAATTAGTATTGATTTTGTCAAATTATTTTGGTAAGAAATAAAAGGTTTCAATATGGAAGCAATTTTTTGAACTTGGGTCTCACTTTTGCCAGGTGAATGTGCTAAACACTGGGCTATGAGCTGTTCTGAATGGCAGTGTCTCTCAGGCCTGGTCTACGCTAAAGGGGAAAGTCGATTTAAGATACACAAATCCAGCTACGTTAATTGCATAGCTGAAGTCCACGTATCTTAAATTGCGTTTTGGTGCCATTCATACAGCGGGAGATCAATGGAAGCAAATGCTCCCATCCGCTTCCCTCACTCCTCATGAGGAGCAGGACTACCAGCGCCAATGGGGGGGCCCTCTCAGTTCAAATTAGCAAATTAGCAGGTCTTCACTAGAACCGCTAATTTGAACCATGGAAGATCAACTGCAGAGGTGGCAATCTTCCGTGTGGTATAGACATGGCCTCAGTCTTGCTTGTTGAAGCTGTTTCGGTCTGTATAAATAATTATATTGTTGTCCCTTTATGATCTGAGCAGCTTGACAAAGTTTGAGGCTCTCTGTACGGTCTAGCCGCGAGTTGAAATTAGTGGTAGCCAAGTGTTTATTTGATGCAGTCTTGTTTATTTACAAGGAATGTACAAAATCCTCTGTCTGTAAGCACAGAAGAAGCCAAGAATAAAAAGAAGTTGCTTAGCTTACCAGCTTCCTCTGCCAAGCCCATTTCACCAACAGCAGACCCAAATGCGTAGCCTCTAGCTTTTTCCAGGGTCACACTGGGCTTACAGGCTCCTGCTTGGCTTTTCTTGCCTCTTTTCCTCTGCCTCTCTCCCAATTCTTGTTTGGGCATCCAATGACTGTGAGTACAATATGTTCTTTCTCACATACCTACCCTAAGCAATACTTAGCCCAAAAGCTCGAGGGCAGGTTCACACGCAACTTTTGTCTTAGGCGGGGCTAATGTTTTCAGTTGTGTCAGCTGAAGAGAGAATTAACATCTCTCAGCCTCACTGGGATTTAACTCAGTCCCCAACAAGACTTAACCCCGCTCATAACAATATATTCACTGGAGCAGGTACTGGAATCTGGGTTTAGCCCCTCCTAGGTAGGCCTTCTAACCATTAGGTAGTAGTGTCATTCTCACTCTCACTGGCCCTGTGACAATTCAAGTATTTTATACAAAGTGGAATAGCTTCAACAGGAGAGATTGAGAGTGACCTGCCCACAATATCTTGGTGGTTATCTCCCAGAAGGGAAAGACACACCTGATTCTAGTCCCTACTTGCCCCATAAATATTTAGTAATTTATACAGAATTATACAGTATTTATACAGTTGTATAATTTATACATTGACTATAATTTATATAAAGTAGAACAGGTTCAGTTGAAGAAAGTGAATTCTTGTCTAGCTTGGTAGGTAGGAAACTCATGTCAGACACCTGGATTCAAGTCCTTGCTGAGAGCAGATATTTGAACCCAACTTCCAACATGAATGCCATACCTACGATGCTATTGAATATAAGGGAAAGGGACATGTACTCCTCCATTTTCAAAGAATCATAGTAGAAACGTAGGCCTAGAGGAGACCTCAAGAGGTCATCTAGTCTGTTCTCCCATGCTGACGCATGACTAAATCATCTCTGACAGGTGTTTACCTAATCTGCTCTTACAAGTCTGAAAAGATGGAGATTCCACAACCTTTTCTGTAACCTATTTAGGTACTTACCTGTCTTTATCATTAGGTTTTTTTTAATATCTAATCTAAATCTCCCTTGCTCAGATTGTCAATTGCTACTCGTCCTATCTTCAGTGAACATGCAGAGCATGGGTTTCCCCCAATGTCAGCGCTGTGGTGGGAAGCAATTATGCCCTCTGATCAAAGCAAAGCAATTTTCACTTACAAAAAAAACTCACTTAAAAATGCACTTTTTCCCACATTTTTACCCAATTTGTTTAATCTTTCCTCTTTGATCAGATTTTCTAAAGCTTTTATCATTTTTGTTGCTCTCCTCTTGACTCTCTCCAGTTTGTTCACGCCTTTAAGTGTGGGACTCTGCATTGGATACAATATTCTAACTAAGATCTCACCCATGCCAAGTAGTGTGGGACAGTAAGCTCCAATATCACAATCTTATTCTGGACACCGTGCTAATACGCCCCTGTCCCTAAAATGATATTAGCCTATTTTGCAACAGCTTTATATTGGCTTCTATTACATTTGTGATCCACTATAACTTACTCATATCCTTTTTGGCAGTACTGCTACCTCATCGTTTATGGATGATGTGTATAATAGGTTCGGAGAGGCTAAGCCTTCCAACCATGAGCTGCTGGGAGGGAGGAGCTCCAAGCGTGGGGCACTCCTGACCAGGGGCTGGGCTCAGACCTGACTTCCCAGCTGGGACAATGGAGGTAGAGGGTGTCTCCGAGATCAGCCAGGGCTGGGGGCAGGCTCAGAGCTGGCTCTTGGCTGGGGTCATGGGTGGAAAGTGGATAATGGTAATTGGGGAGGGGGCAGGGCCTCATATGGCAGAAGCAGGGCAGGCAGCTAGCATCCCGAAGGAAAAACTTCACACATAGGCACCGACTGCTTTGAGCCCCCTCCCAATGGGGGTGCAATCATCAGTACCTGTATGACATGTAAAGTACTTTCCCCCCTGGAAAACCATTTATAACTATTTTTTGAATGTGTTTTTTCAACCAGTTTTTGCACTCTCTTCATAATAATTTCCCTAGTTTGTTTATGAAAATGCCATTTAAGACTATGTCAAAAGCCTTCCTAAAATCAAGATATATCATGTATATTATTTTGTCCCATTTCCATTTGAGCAGTAACACTTTCAAAGAAGGACAGTAGGTCGATCTGGCATTATTTGTGCTTGACAAATCTATGTTAGCTATTCCTTATAACCCTATTGATTCTTTTTCACTCCAGATTCTTTCTAGTTATTGAAATCAGGTAGACTGGTATTCTTCACTTCCCCTTTTGAAGATAGACCCTATGTTTGCCTTTCTCCAATCCTGGAGTTCTCCAGGAGTTCTCCAGGAGTTCTCAAAATAGCGGTTCTGGGATTGTATCAACTGGTTCCTCAAGTACCTTTGGGGAAGTTTCAATACACCCTGCCAATCTGAATGCATCTAACTTATCTATGTAATCTTTAATCTGTCCTTTCCCTATTCTGACTTATGTTCCTTCCCCCTGATTATTAATATTAATTGTGTTAAAGTATCTGGTCACAATTAACCTTTTGAGTCAAGACTGAAGCAAAATAGCCATTCAACAACTCAACCTTCTTGTAATCATCCATTATTAGTTCTCTTTCCCCTCCAAGTAGTACTCCTCCACTTTCCTTTATTTTGTTCTCATATTTTATAGAACCTGTCCTTGTTGCTTTTGTGTTCCTGTTGGGTATAACTCATTTTGTGCCATAGACTTTCTGATTTTGTCCCCACATGTTTTTCCTTTGCCCCAAATAAAACATTTCCTGTTTTGATTATTATTCACTTAGTTTTGAATGTTTTCTGACTTTTCCAGTTAACCAAAAATTTCATTTTCTTTCCGGCCCAAAGTAATTTTTAAAATATTTTAAAACTTTCAGTGAACTGAAAAATCGGTTATTTGCACAACACAAATTTTATACTATGAGTGTGCATACGATGCACAGTATCAAGATAGTATCAAGATTAAACATTTCATTCTGACCATGCTGACATATGAAACTGTGCTTGCTTGGTAAATGAATTAACTATTGGCAAAGATATGTAACTGCAGTTTCAGAACTTTTAACCATGGTTTCCACATGGAGAGTAAAAGTCAGAACCTATGAGACAAATTCATATTTGGAGTAAGTGGATAAAATTCTCTTGGGTTCAGTGGAATTCCATTCTCTAGCAGCAGGTCTGAATTTGGTGCTGCGACGTTGTAATCTTTTTAATTAAAAACAATAGCCAGCTATAAAGCAATTTAAAAATAAAATATTCAACATGTAACTATGTAGTCATAAAAACCCAAAAGATATAGATGAATATGTTTGTGACACCATATATGTTTTGAAGTGTTAAGAAGCAGCAATTATATGGTCTATAAATAATAACAACTAAGTCAGTTTGTAGCTACATTGCTGACCTAACTTTCAAGGCCTTACTCAGTTTGACAGCACTCTGTTTATTCATCTGTAATGTGATAACTTTTGAACACTGCATCCAATCATTTCCAAAATTGCAGGGAATGATCTAGGCACCAGTAAGCAGCATCCTATTGATTTTGGTTAAATTTGGGAAGCTAGAAAGGGGAAATGAGACCCCTTTACATCTGGTTAGCAGACCCAGCAGCATCCGCCAGTTCTGTAATTGTCTAGAGATCAAAGAATTGGTGGATGGCAACCATTAACACATTCCAACATAACACCCCCATCTCATTTTAAAATGTTGACACCCTGCTGATTTATCTCCCAGACAGCAAGAAAAGAATTAAGAATGGTGAGGAGGAATAGGGGCACTCAGAACCCTGGCATGGGTTGAGGGGGAAATGAAACACACACAGGCTACGCCTACACTGCGGAGCTATTTCGGGATACCCCCAATATACCGAAATAGCTATTCTGCATCTTAAGAGCAAGCCCGTTATATCAAAATATAATGGGCTCACTGTTCCAATGCCCCTGTAAACCTCATTGCTCAAGAGATAAGGAACATTTCGGAATAGCGCTTTATTTTGAATTAAGCTCAAAATGAGCTACGCAAATTGCACAGCGCAAATTGCACAGCTTATTTTGAGGTAAGGGTGCTGTGTAGATGCACCCACAGAGAGCTGGAGAAGGAAGGGATGAGGGGCACCGAAAACCCCTCAGGGGAGGAGAGGTGAGCAATGATGAGTAGATGTCTTTCCTTTTTGCTTTGGTTACTATCAGTATCACTTTAGCATTAATAAACTCCCTAGTTTTCTTTGCCTATATGTATGGAAAGTCAGTAACCATCAGTGCTTTTTCTGTTAAAAAAAGGTGCAAGTACTCCAGGGGAAAAGTTGTTGAGCAAAAAAACAAAAAAAGAGCCAGGGTGGGGCTGGCATTGCCGGCCCAGCTGACTATCGGACATTGGCATACAGAAGTGTTGGTATGCTCCATTCTTTCCAGGTAAGCTCTGACTGGAGGTGCCAATACTGCATCTGGAGGTGCCAGTACTGCGTATTGGGCAGTACCGTCACAAAAAAAGCACTGGTAACCAAAAGCAGGCCAGCCTACCAGAGTGACCAGAGACCTGTGTACCAAAGAAGGGAAAAAATAAGCAAACAGGTTAAAGAAAAGGGGATAAAGATTTCTGTACAGCTGAGGGCAGCTATTTTGATATTTCCTTATATCTTGAATTAATGCTTCCTAATTTGACACCACTGGTCACTGAGTTCAAATCAGGGCTATATGATCATGATCGGATCATTTTTTGTAAGTACTACTCTATGCAAAAACCTTTTATGTGAAAAAGGGAAGGCAGCTATTCTTTTCCTTGTGATATTTGGCTTGGATATATAAAAGTGTCAGCCGAAAATAAAAATAGTTTTATAATCTTTACATTTTTCATTGCAGCATTTATGGGAGGTACTGTAATTTCTTCATGGCCCTCCTGTCATCTGAAACAGAGCTTTGTACTTTTGCTTCTGTTGAAATCAAGGGAAGCAAAGCATTCTCCAGAAGAAGAGTCTGTTCTTCAGACTGCCTGTGCTCAGATGTGATTAGGTTCTCATACTAAACATCTTTGTGCACAGGTACACACAGTTGAATAATAATAATTAATAATTAATCATAAATATGTCTATATAAAAAGTTTTTCCTGGCGAATGGCAGAATGATGTCATCCAGCTCTCTGGCTGTGAAAGCTGCCAGGGGGAAAAAGGTTGGTGAGTGTAGTGAGCAGCGGGCACAGCCACCTAGTTGTAGTAGTAGTAGTAATAATAATTAATAATAAATAATAAAAACCTCCATGTCTTGCAACTTCCACAGCTGAACACCTCTGAGGTTTTCAGTTAAAAATGTGAATATCTCTTCTATGGGTGAAAGCAGTGATACCTCTTACATAAAGCCAGGAGGAAAATGGAAGGCTACAAGGAACTTTTGGGGTTTTATATTAACTTGCAATAGGATTTTTTTTACCACTATCAATATTAATTGGGCCTCTCATGGAAAGAGAGCAACATAAATCATAGAAACGTCGCCCTGAAAGGGACCTAGAGAGGCCTTCTAGTCTAGTTGCCCATGCTGAAGCAAGACCCAGGTAAACCTAGGCTATCACTACTATCGCCTAACCTGTTCTCAAAAACTCTAATGACACAGATTCCACAACTTCCTTTAGAAGCCTATTCCAGTATCTAATCAGCCTATAGTAAGAAAGATTTTCCTAATATCTAACATAAATATCCTTTGCTGCAGATTGCCAATTACTTCTTGTCCTACCTTCTGTGGGCATGGAGAACAATTGATCACCATCCTTCTTATAATAGTCCTTTATATATATGAAGGTCATTCCAATTTTACCCTTTATGATATATGTAAGTGAAATAATAACACAATGCAGCTGTCCTGCCTTAGGTTGCACTGTCATCTGCTCTCACAATCTAAGCAAGCCTGGGCCTGTAGTTGATGGAAGATCTCAGAAGAACACATAGGTGCCACAGGAAGTAGTGCTGGTGGGTCAGTAGGTGACATTCTGCCTTTAGAGTCATTACTGAACCAGTGTGCTAGGATGGATTTAGCAGAGCACAGTTCTCATGGAGGTGCTGACTTTTGACTATTTGGGTATTGACTATTTTGTTATTTAAAAATCCCATAGCGCTTGTGGCACAAGTGATGTGAACCCAGATGTTCTGGCCAAATTCCATTTGGGTAACTATATTCTTCCTACCTAAAATATTCCTCCTCTAGTTTCAGTTTGATAGGATGCAGCCTTTGTTTCCTGTCTTCTTTTTTTCCCAATTAAAAGTGCTATGTAAGTTCTAACTAAAACTAAATGTTATCGTCATTGTCTTAAACCCTGGTGAAATATTCCAAGTGCTGCAGAAATTTCTTATGTATTCCACTTGTCAGAAATCCTTTTTGTCTTGTTTCTGTGACAAATTCAGCTGCCACCTGGTTTCCGTCTCTCTCCTCGAAGGCCAGCTACCTTCGCAACCCATCAGTCAGAGGATTAGAGAATATTAACGAGGGTTTAACATTTACCAGAGGGTTAAAAGTCCCCATGATGAGTGAATGGGCTGCAATAAAAGAAACAGGTGTTCAGTAAAGACAGAGTTATAGAGTTCTTATTATAAAAATATTGTCTCTTGTGTAGATTCACAGAAGGACCAAATTAAGATTGCTCAGTCAACCTTCATTCTGGAATTTCCTAACTTTTGAGTGTTGGCATTTGCAACCTTAACATTCTTTTAATGCATTTTGATAAATGCGTAGTGTTCTCGACCCTCGTGACAATTTAACATAGAGAAAGCTAGTTGGCCTTGTGGCAGTATGCTTTGTTTAGAGATGCTTTGTTTAGAGACTTTAGGAGCAGGACAACTTTTATTTTTGAGGTGTTTCTAATTGTGTTCACACGGGGCAAGTTATAATCCTTTTGAAGCTGTTCAGATGTCTTTAAAATGTCATCTTACAGAACGTCACCCAACATGTAAATGGCATTTATATCTGATGCACAAAAGCTTCTTGACCTTCAGATGAGAGTTAAATCTGAGAGTAGCCTGAGGCATGCAGGAAGGGCTGGCTTAAATAATTTGCAGTATTTTAGTCCTTTGAGCCCATAATGTCTGACTCTTTATGACAGCAACACACAAAGAAAAATGTCTTTTTCTCAAGCTCACAGCTTATCGTCTTCTAGTACGGGCTCTGGCACAAGTCTGGAAAACAAAGTAATGCTGTCTATAAAAAAAGATAGACCACTAAGCATCCAAAGTTGTTATTAGGTTTTCATGCCTTTTAAGAACTTGTAGTCATTAGTAAATTGCCACCTTCAGAGCCCTCCCATTAGTTGTAAACCTGACTGGACTGGTCCAATTTTTTGTGATCCAAATATGTTCTTCTGTGCGTCTCATTTCATTTTTTCCTCTTTGTTAATGGCTTATGTACTTCAGCTGCAAGGAGAAAAGAGAGTACTACGTGCAAGGTAGAGAGTGTGAGCACTGGGGAATACTGCTATCCCGCCTGCTAAAAGGTGAAAGAGGGCTTCCCTCCCCTTGCCTTTATCTGACT
Source organism: Apalone spinifera (assembly GCA_030068395.1). Classification (NCBI taxonomy): domain Eukaryota; kingdom Metazoa; phylum Chordata; order Testudines; family Trionychidae; genus Apalone; species Apalone spinifera. Next base: position 117,409,678 of record CM057845.1, on the reverse strand, counting down.
TAAAAAGAGAAGGTGATCCCTATTAGCTCCCTCTTCCCTTGAATAATGAGGCAGATCAATAGTACACACATTTTGCATAAAATCTCTTTTAATCATCTTTAAATCTTTAGCAATGTAGGGCAGTGTTTCTTAAACTTTTTAAGACCGAGGAACACCAAACAATAAGTTCTTTTAATAAGGAACACCAAGAATGTGTTGAGGAAAAAAAAAGGTCGGGGGAAAAAGGGTCGGTGGGAAAGTTATTGAGGAAAAAAAAGGTGGCCTGCTGTCACATTACTGGATTTTAAGGGGAGCAGATCACTGCTGCACCTATGGGGGGGGGATGTTTGCCCCAGAGTCCATACAAAGGGGGCCATGTGAGGTGTCAAACAAAAGTTTATGTTCTACTGATTCTATATATGCTATTCATGTACCTGTGTGATATCTGTATATGGAGTTATGAATGTGGACTCTGTGTGGATACTGTGAGTGTTCTCTGCCTGAGACAGAGCAGTGGGCCTGAACTGCCTGCTATAAGAAAGGAATGTCCAGTCAATGACTATGCTAATTGGCGAGGTTCCAGGAACAATGGCTCTCAAGGTGCCTAACACACACCTGAGGAATGCATCTGGAAACCTGCAGATCAGTCAGTACCTCATGGCTGCTGGCATGTGAAACATGCCATCAGGTGACCAACTCCAGCTTGGGAGACACCAGAGACATATAAGTGCCATGAGGCATACTCCATTTTGCCTTCAATTCTACTATTGATCCTAGATGCAGCCTTGCGAGGAACAGCGAGTCAGGAAGAATCGTTGGCCCATCCTGACATAGGATGTACACCAGAGACTTTTAAGATAGCAATTTGTAACATCTCTGCTGAGAGCCTACATTGAGAACTTGGTGATTCAATGCATGTAACGTATTCTCCTTAACAACATTACTCTCATGCTTTTATTTCTTTTATTAATAAACCTTTAAATTTTAGATTCTAAAGGATTGGCCCAGTTTGATCTTGTGGGTAAGAGCCAAAGTGTAAATTGACTGGGAACTGTCGTTGGTTTCTTGGGACCAGAAGAACCCATTCGGGATAGGTGAGACTGGGTTCTATAACCCCTCACCTGTGTGTAAGGTCCTGGGCTGATTGTGGCACAGGGAGAGCTGGAGTGTCTGAGGGGTTTTGCTCGTGAGATTTCGTGCTGGCTGGACTGGCAGCTGAAGTGCTCGGTGTGACTGATTTGTGGCCTATTTGGGGAAGGCCTCCAGTCAGGGGTTGTAAGGAGCCCTGAGTTTGAGCAATTCTCCATAAGCAGACTCTTAGGCGGTGCCCAGACCCGGCCCAGTCCTTCACCCCTGTCCCTTTAAGGGCAGCCATTTTGAATTCTATTATTCTCCGCGGCACACCTCCGACTGCCTTGCGGCACACCACTGTGCCACAGAACAGTTTAAGAAACACTGATGTAGGGAATTTCTTAGAATATCTTAAAACGTGTTATGGAAGAACCCCTTGATTTCCTCATTTTTATTTGTTTTGGCATCAACGTTAGCTCTCCAGCAAGTGTAGAGAGCCCAGGAATGGCCTCTGTTCATCTCAGCACACACAGGCATGCACTCATTCATGCATATTTATATAGGGAATGCTAATGGACTGCTGCTTAAGAATACCAACTCTTTTCAGGTGCACTTCTTTTTTTCCCCCATTTTCTTCCCATTTTTTTCTTGTGTTGCATCACCACAAAACAATGAGGTGTTTGAAGACAATCACCACAATTGATTAACACAGATTTCTGTCTTGGTTTGCTTTAAAAGGTGGTGGATTTTCATTGAGAGAAGCAGCATGTACAGCAGGAATTTAAATTAAAGGGATCATTTTTTGAGGAAGAACGGCTCTTGTGCAAAAGGGGGTTTTAGTGCAAGAAGGAGCCATCTACACAGTGCTCTTTTGCACAAAAACCTCTTGTGCAAAAGGGATCCAAGGAGGAAATGCAAATGAGAGCACAACATATGCAAATGAGCACTCCATTTACATTTCCTCTTGCAGCAGAGGATTGTAGTATGGAAGTAGCCCCAGATATATAGCTGATTTGAAGAATGTTATGTTTTGTGATATAAAAGAACTAGTTCCCATTTAGGCTGTGCCTAGACTACAAAGTTCTATCGGAAAAAGATATGCAAATTGTGAACTGCAATTTGCGTACCTTTTTCTGCTTTTCTTCCAAAACAGGCTTTTCCGACAATTGGCCCGTCTACACTGGGCCAAATGTTGGGGGAAAAAAGCCTCTCTTGGAGCATCCCTTCTTCCTTGAAGAACGAGGTTTACAGGGATGCCGAAAAAAAGCCTCTGCTTTTCCAAAAAATTTTTTGGAAAAGCAGACGCGTTCCTTGGATGCAGCAGAGCTTTTCCGGGATACCTCTGGTATCCCGAAAAAACTCTGCAGTCTAAATGTACCCTTAGATGACAAGCATGGGAATACATTTTGTCCTCAGATATGTGCATACAACATCCATTGCAGTTAATAAGAATTGCATATATGTAACCGAAGGCAAAAATTGACCCTTACACTTCTATTATTTTCAAGACTGTCAGACAAATAAATACTATATACGTAGTATCATGAGTTTTCGTGTAAGTGCTTGAGTGACCTTGCATTAGAAAAGACTTTTTATTTAGTTTTTTCCTCTTCAGTACCTACACTCTGCAGTTGTGTTAATTACAAACTTTAATCCAGGGTTGTGAGGCATCTCACCACCTCCTGCCCTTAATGTGAAGCAATCTTGTCGGTGCCAGCTGTGGATTGGCTCTTTGAAATTAAACGCTTCTGGAAGTATAAGTGAACCACCCTAAGTGGGTGGGTCACATAAGCATTGCCTTACATGCCCTCACAGGCCTCACTCTCTCTGTACAAATAGGGCACATACCAACCCCCAAATACTTGGGGTATTCTCTGAAATGTTCAGCCACTTATTCACTGACCACTCCCAGAATTACCAAACCTGCTGTTCTCAATGGAACATTACCCACCAGTTTGCAAGTTTCAACTCAAAACCATCACATTGCTCAACATTACAGTACTTAGACATATTTATAATGAAAACAAGAATAATTTGATAATCAAAACACAGAGATTCAAGTAATAATGAGTAAGGTTATTGGAAACAAATGGGGTTACATATAAAACAACCATAACAGGTTTTCTAGAGACTAAAGTTTAACTGATAAATTACTTTCTTGTCTAAAGAAGCTTCTCTCACCCAAAGTTCTCTCTGGTGTTTTCAAGCAATCAGAGCTGAGTTCCCAATTTCATGAAACAAATCCGCTGTCTATTTATTTCCTAGATGCAGGATGCTTGGGTGTCCACATACAGTCAAGCAAACCTTTGATATACACCTCAAAATAAAGGTCTCTTTCCTTTCTGTTTTTCTCTTCCTGTTAAGTTCTTTCTGAAGGTCTTACAGTTCTTCATTTGCATTTGTGAAAGGAGACACATTGTGAACAAGACAATACGCAATTTACGTGTAAACAGATAACTGGATAAATGTTTGACAGAAAGCTTGTTTTTCCTGGTGACTGGCACCTTGATACAGATTTTCAGAATGTATTTTCAATATATAGCTCTGTGTGTATGTGTATATGCACATACAAAACTCAATGTGCAAAACACAATATCAATATGTGTTTCATAGTGATATTGATGATCATAGTGATGCCAGCTTTCACTGAAGACCTCATATGACATTCTTTGGTGAACTGGAATGCCCCTACCAGACTCAGAAGATGCCTCTTCCTCTTCTGCAAGTCCTTGCTAGTCGGCCTTAAGAGATTCTTAGGTCACTATCACTAATACCTCCAACCTGTGTAGGGAAGGCATTCCTCTGTTTACTATGTGGTTTGCATGTTGACTTCACCTCAAGCCATGAATGCAACAGTTTCCTTTAAATAGCAATTTTATAAAATTATCTATACATCTCCCCAGTCACACTCTGCCTCCACTAGTCAGCTTACTGACAGCTGTATTATGCTTTACCGCATGTGTGGGGCATGTGGTGTGTCACTAATTTCAGATTAGATATAAAATTGCACCTGGCTTCTTAGGATCATTGGGATGGGGAGGGCATGCTGATCTAACTTTCACTGAACTCAATGGGTCATAAAGATGTCTTGAAACTTTGTTCAAGGCTAAGGTGGAATTCAGTAGAATTTTGGGCAAGTTCTTACTTGAGTGATTAGATTGCGCTTTAAAAAAGAACTGTCTCCCTGTGGTTTAAATTGGAAGTTATGTTTCAGTTCCATACCTTAGAAAAATGTTTTGTAATGCTGCTAGAGATGATACTATGTCCTACAAAAAAGTTTTATTTCACAGATTGTTGATTGGACTATTGATAAGAAGAACACCAGTCAAAATAACATGCACATAGTTGAGGCTCCCTTTTGCACCACTACTGAAATCTGGCTTTTAGTTCATGTGGCGGAGGCGCATGACTTTAGCCCCTAAAGTCCCAGGTTCAATCCCACCTGCCAACGACCAGCATCCATTGGCTCTACAAATATATTACCTAAAAAGCTAAAATTGGAAAAATAAAAGCAATAAACTCTGCAAAGGCATGGGCCAGGTCATCCCTCCCCTTCTTCCTTGCAGCTGAAAGCAGCTTCTGTTCCTTCTCTCCCACGGAGTGACAAAAGATTGCTGCTGGCCTGGTTCCGGTGTGAATCCTGACAGAAATCTGGGGAGGGGAGGCATTTGACTCTGCATGCCTCCCCATCTGTTGCCCTTAGAAGGCGTGGCACCAGATCTCCTCCCTAGCCACCCCCATGTGGGAGAGTTGTGCAGGAGAGAGAGAGTGTGTGTGTCTGTGTGTGTTACCCTCCCCATGTGAGCCCTAAAGCCTTAAAGATAAGAAAATAAATACAAAGAATCCAACTATACAGTATTTTTTTTAACAGGGGCTCAGTCAACTTGATGTTAATTTGAACATTTGGATGATGTATTGCCATTGAACTTTTTTGAATGCGAATAATTTTACCAGGCGTCGTGTACTCAGCATAGGGAAATATGGTCTGCTAGAGGATATGCAGGAAGGGTTCACTCTTGATATTTTGCAACAAATGCAATCTGTGGAGCATCCATAGTCCATAGCCCCTATCATCTCAGGAGTTAATAAACTCTTTGAAGAACTGTATATATTATTCTTAATCTTTTGTTTGTTGAAACATTGGAAGACTGTTGAAACAGACCCTGCCTTTTTCCAGTTTCCTAATCCAAGTTGAGTCCAGATGGGCTCAGTTCACAATATCCACTTCCTTGTGATCCCAGTGATGACTTATAAATGTGAAATAGTGGGTGTTTCATAATCTCTCCCAGACCCCAGTGGAGTTTTCAGATTTTGTGGTGACTGTTACTTTTTACATCCCCATAAATACGAGCACCATGTGACAGATTTGCCAATACTGCAAAACATAAGATTTCGGAATCTGCCAGACTAGATAGCTAGTTCAAGAATATAAAGAGTTAGTATATAAGTACTGAATCCTCTGCTGATCTTGATGTCTCGTTGTGTTACTGCTTTACAACTTTTACTAATTTCAGGATGACTTATAAGTACTTTATAAGCCAAAGCATGTTCTATATACTTTGCTAGGTATACTTGCCATTTCCCAATGGCATATTTCACAACAGGAAGTTGAGCTTTCCAATATACATATTATTGTCTTCCTACCTCATATTTGGCCTATTTGGTTACAACTAGCATGTCTCCCAACTGAAATCAGAACAAAATAAATTGAAGTTTGGAAAACAAGTTTTGTCCACTAGCACAGTAGTATCTTCTAGCTAATTCTGTGGATGTTAAAAACGGGAGAAGTCTCAAGGACTCAAAACTTCAAAGGAGTAACCTGGGGCGATTATTAATGTGTTCTGGAATGCATAAATAAAACAGGTCACAATGTATATCTTGAATCATCTTCATCACCTAGTTTTCTGGTAGTGGGATTGCAAGATGGATCCAGATCTTGAATTCTGGGACTACTCAGACAAGTAGCGGATAAAAATGAAGGATTTGCATTCCTAGTTGTGATACCTACAAGAAAGAGGTATCCACTACATGCATCTGACGAAGTGGGTCTTTGCCCACGAAAGCTTATGCTCCAACACTTCAGTTAGTCTATAAGGTGCCACAGGACTCCTCGCCGCTTCTACAAGAAAGAAGATCTCTGAGATGCTTCAGCAGTTCTGTGGCCTCTGACATTTTGTATCCTAATAGAAAAACATCCATTTTGTCCTAAAAGAATGTTTTAATGTTGCTGGGGTTACAACAAAAATCAAGGCTTTACAAAAATCAAAGCTTGTCCTTCCAGTTTTCCTAATGGATAGTGGGGATGACCCTTTGCAATTTATCCTAATCTTAAATCCAGAAGGCCTTTTAGGCATGTCTACACTGGGGAGTTATTTTGAAATAATACCCCTTATTTTGAAATAACAAGGTGAGCGCCCACACTACCAAGCCCGTTATTTCAAAATAACAACTCCTGCTTGTGAAGAGGAATAAGCTTATTTCAAAATAGTTATTTGAGGAGTTATTATTTCAGAACAACTTATTTTGAAATAACCTGGGAGTGTAGACATAGCCTTACTCACTACAAATCCTTTAAAGAGCTTTGATGAAGTCTTAGCTGAACTTCTGGACTCTTTCTTGGAACAGAAGATATGAGCATATGTCCAGGGTAGAATAAGAACTCATCTTTAAAATCAAGAGTCCTTGTTGATGCTTTGGGACAGACCTGGCCACTATTTGCTGGTTTGCGCTAATTTTTTATTAAAGGAGGGTGACCATCCATCCCATTTTTAAAGGGACAGTCCTGTATTCAAGCCCTCTTGCAGGTGACTTAAAAAAAAATGGGTTAATTGTCCCATATTTTCCGTACACACACACACAAACTGGTCAGTCAGCATTAGTGCAGCTGCAGCAGTCTCCTGTTTGTGGCTGGTAGGTGAATTGGGTAAACAGTGGCTAGCAGGTGGCACTCTTGGGCAGGGGTGCAAAGGCAAGACAGGCAGCCAATGGGAGGAGAGGCAGCCTGTGTGTGATAGAGGAGTAAGAGTGTGAGGTTGACTCAAAGGTTTATGTCATCCCTCCCCGCATGTACCCTACAGCAGGGTTTCCCAGGGTGGGTCTGCCAGCCCTTTCAGACTGCAGGACTGAAGCCATGATCCTTCACATCTGCTATGCTGCTTGAAATCTTGATCCCCAATGGCACCTCCCACACTGAATTCCAGCTGAAGCCCTGCTCCTCAATGCACCCCTCTTCCCTGGGCAGCAGCCCCGATTTTCAGTGTGCCCCTCCTCCCCAGCTGAAGGATTTCTCAGATTTGCCTCCCACAAGGCTGACACCACAAGCCCTAGCAGCCTCGGCAGGGCTGAAAGCAGGAGCTGAGGGGTTGAAAGCCCAGTCCCCACTCCCCAAAACTGAAGCCGGGAGGGCAGGGCTGAAACTCCCCATATAGTAGAAAGCCCCCAAAACTTCAGTGGAAGTGCAGGGCACAGTTTGGAGGCGGGAAGCCAGAGCTGGGCAGGGTGTGGCAGCTGTTCCTCTGTCTGGGGCCATGGTAGAGGCAGCAGTGCAGTTCTGTCCACTCCTGCCGCTGCTCTTGTGCAGGGGTTTGAAGCTGCCCCTCAGCCCCGTGCCTGCTTTGCTCACACAGCTGGTAAGAGCCACAGTGGTGGGGCACCCGGATCCGTGGCTGGCAAAGCTCTAAGAGAACTAGGGGGCACACAAATCCTGCCTGGCACACTGCCTCTAGCTACCCCTTCTAAAAACCCTGTGGTATCCTCCTGTCTGCACACAGCCACTAGCTCCTCTTGGCCGCACACAGCCCCTACCCTCTCCCTGCCCCCTGAGCTACCGTGGGACACACACAGTCCCTGGTTACTGCCTCTGGTGGGGTAAACACAAACATTATTGAGTTTTCTTCTCTGCCCTGGTACACAAAAGAATTTAGCATGAGTCTTGGAGAAAGGCTTAACACATCGTACACGAACACCCTGCTGCACTCTTTGTTTGAGGGTGGGAAAATTAAGGAACAGGAATTTTGCAATGTAGTTGACAATTTTTATTCAAGATCCCTGAAGTACTTTGAATGCTGGAAGCCTGCCTTTGAGTGCAAGTGGTTCTTGTTGAGAAGCATACTGATGCGGGATGATATACAAAGCAGTCTTCCCTTTGCCACACCTAGATGACACTGCTTCGACTGTGGCTCCTTCATGAATGCGGTCGCGGTGTGTGTGTGGCTCATCCCAGGGGGGCTGCTGCTGCACTTCCCATCCCCCCAGAGACAGAAGTTATTTGGGGGAGGGAGGCTGTCTGTCTCCTCCGGCCAGCCATCCTGTCCATCCCATTCCCATGGCTGGTGTCTGCTGTCTGGTGTGCCTGTCCATCCACAACACATTGGGGAGCATATCTCCCCCAGCCTCTACTGTCCTTAGGTGATGGGGTTGCGCTGTCGAACCCTGGGGTAGTCCTAAGGGGGCCATACTTCTGAGGCCGATGGCTGCCCGGCCTGGTGGCTGTTGCTATTTAGGGAAGGGGAGGGCAAATACAAGCCTGTGAACCAGACCAGTCTGCCAGGGATAGTCCCTGGGGCATTCCCATACCCACTGTATTTACCTGTGCCTCTGGAGGTACAGGGGTTCACAGCTCCCATTGGCTGCAAATTGCCATTCCAGGCCAATGGGAGCTGCGATCGCCCATACCTGCAGAGATGCAGGTAAATATAGCGGCAGTGGCGCATCAGCAGCTAACTCTGGTGAACCGCCACCATTTTATTGCCCACCCCTGGTTTAGGAGGAGTTTGTGAACAAATGCACCCACTGAAGGCTGGACAGACAGACAGGTGCACATTTCTAAAGTACAGAGACAGATAATAATGTAGTGTATCTTTTAATGGGGGCTCAGTCAACTTAATGCTATTTTGAACGTTCGTATTGCATAGTTCTGATGAATCGTTGAACTCACTTAAATCAGAGCAATTTTACCAGGTGTCCCATATTTGACATAGGCAATTATGGTCACCATACATTAAAGGAGCCTCTCACTCTAGGAGAAAGACTACAGAGATGTAAGGAACACCCTTTAATAGACTTCCACTCCATTCTTCTCTCTGGGGAAAGTCAACATCTCTAAGGTTTTCCCCCAAATTCTTGATGTGAACTTGACAAGTCCAAAATGAATGTTAGGGAGAGGTCTCCCCCTTAAAATGTTTTGGGTTTATATTCGGGAATCTGAAGGTACCAATTAAAATTGAAACCTAAACAGAGTGAACTTTGCATGTGCTTTCCCTGTGGCATTGTACCACTGACATTCATGCCAAGTCATAGGTTTTGGGGCTGGTTTTGTGCAACATCTTCATCAGTGATTTAGATGGTGGCATAGAGAGAGCAAATATTAAGTTTGCAGATGATGCCAAGCTGGGAGCGGATGCAAGTGCTTTGGAGGACAGGGTCATAATTCAAATTGATCTGAATAAACTAGAGAAATGGTCTGAAGTAAATAGGATGAAGTTTAATAAGGACAAATGCAAAGTGCTCCACTAAAGAAGGAACAATCAGTTTCACACATACAGAATGGGAAATGACTGTCTAGAAAGGAGTACTGCAGAAAGAGATCTAGGGATCATAGTGGACCACCAGCTATATATGAGTCAACTGTTGCAAAAAAAGCAAACATGATTCTGGGATGCATTAACAGGAGTGTTATGAGCAAGACACGAGAGGTCATTCTGTTCTACTCTGGACTGATTAGGCCTCAATTCGAGTATTGTATCTAGTTCTGGGCACCACATTTCAAGAAAAACGTGGAGAAATTGGAGAAGATCCAGAGAAGAGCAACAAAAATGATTGAAGGCCTAGAAAACATGAGCTAGGAGGGAAGACTGAGAGAATTGGGCTTGTTTAGTTTAGAAAAGAGAAGATTGAGGGAGACATGATAGCAGTTTTCAAGTATCTAAAAAGGTGTCACAAGGACAAGGGAGAAAATTTGTTCTCCTTTGTCTCTGATGATGGGACAAGAAGCAATGGGCTTCAATTGCAGAAAGGGAGGTTTAGGTTGGACATTAGGAAAAACTTCCTAACTGTCAGGGTGGTTAAACACTGGACTAAATTGCCTAGGGGAGTTGTGAAATCTCCATCACTGGAGATATTTAAGAGCAGGTTAGACAGACACCTGTCAGGGATGATCTAGACAGTGCTTGGTCCCGCTGTGAGGACAGGGGTCTGGACTTGATGCTCTCTTTAGGTCCCTTCTAGTTCTAGTGTTCTATGATTCTATGAAAATAATAATTCATTATTCAGTATAACATTTTGCACAGATCAAGATAAAATTTGGTTTTACTTATTTGTTTACCTAGGTGTGGTTTCAAATACAATAGACAACTGGAGTAGAATATCTAATTATTGTATCTACATGCTGAGTAGCAAAGTTCTGCCACTCTGGCAATTTACAGTAACTTCGGCAGTGTTTATGGTGATAAGAAAGCAACTTGGTGAAAGTGAGGTAAAACAGCTAATAGAGAGCAAGATAAAACTGTAGTTAATTCAGCCATCAGGAAACGGATCACTGAGAAATGGTCTTGATATGTCATTTTGAGCCAGGCCATGTTGTGATTTCTCTCAATCCACTCCTTGTTTAAGTTTCAGTGCTAAAAAGACCATTTATCAGCTCGTCATTCATGCAAACTCCATGAGGCAGATAGAAAGGGAAAACAGTGCATTGGTCTGGTATAGCAAAGCACAGAGGCCCTGGCTAGTAATGTTTTACTTGCACTGTACTTCATCAATCTTTCCTAGAGATAAAGATGTAGTCTTGGTGGGAAACAAAATTCAATGGACCATGGGGTGCTTATCAGCTGGTTAGAGCAAGAACGGTCTGAGAAGTTAAACTGGAAGTGGCTAAACAGCAAACAGAATGATAGACATACTGGCCTATTTTTATGTGATTTCATTACAAGTTGTTGAATAGTTGGGTTATAGCCCAGCACATAAGCAAGAGTAGTTTTGCCCTCAAATTGTTACCGATCAACTTTACTATGCCAGACTATCATTTACACCTCATATCAATAAAATGCACTTCACTAGCATATTATATAACAGAGTGTGGCTGAGAACGTACAACCTCATTATATTGCATGGTATGTTGTTGGCAAAGAAAGACAATTTACATTAAAGATTTCAACTTGAGTATCTGCTTACCTTTTAGATGAGTAATTGATTAAAAGGTACACACACAACATTTCTTCAGTGGTCTTTAGAAATAGCACATGTTCAAGGCTAGATTGAGCAACTTTTGCTCATATTGGTGAGCACTAATACTAGTAGTCCCATTAACATCACTGTGGCTGTTTAATAAGTGCTTCCCATTGTAAATAAGAGATTCAAAATCTAGCTCCTAAGCCACACTGAAAAATTATCCATTTGGGCCTTTCTATTTGCAAAACAACATGTGCATCGGAAGTGCATGTGTTCTGCTTCATTCCATTGCCAATCCATGGAATTAACTGGAAGAGATGGGGAAAAATAATTTTGTCACCAGAGCTAGCCACTTGGTGCTGTTTTGGGAAAGGTTAGTCCCAAAGAGCAATGATTTATTCCAGATGGCGATATTACAAAAACGATATCAGGTGAGCAATATGAAGGAGATAGGTTTAAAATTAGGTAGGGGAAGAAAAAGAGCCCACACTTTTCAAGTGTAGGCCTTTCAAGCAGTCTGTGATTGAATCAGGTAACTATGTGGCTGCTTCAAGCTCCGTTGAAGTCAGTGGAAAAGCAGCCTTTACTTCAGTGGGCTTTAGATCAGGCCCAGGTTGAAGAACCAGGTTGTGATTCCACAGGGGAATAAAAGTAATGCCACATCGTGTCTGGTGTTTCAAGGCTGTCTGATTTGGTAGGCTCAGATTCTCTCCTATGGCACACCTAACCAGGATGACTTGGGAAACATATAAAAATACACACTTCTCTTTGCTATTCATGTAAAGCTGTTTCCTCAACAATTTGTTTGAACTTCCTCTTTATTTTAATAATCATACCTGTCCTTTCTTCCAGTTACAGGCTCATTGCATTGATCTGAAAAAACACAACCACCAACACTGAGCTTTAATGTGACAACAGAATGTAACAATCAAATAACCCATTTCAGAGAGATTCTTTCTAGTTGGATGCCAGTTGCAACATGTATCTCACACTGTGACATAAAGGACAGAAGTGTTAAGTTTGAGCACAAGCCAGAGTGCTGGGAACACCTGAGTTCTCATTCTGGCTCTGCACTGGCCTTGACAAGAGTTACAGTGAGCCTGGTTCTTTGAGGTGATGAAAGTAATGGGAACTGAGAGTGATTAAATTAATGATACAAATTAACGTTTAGATCAGGTATCCATTTAAAATGTATGCAGGTATATTAATGTCAGCGAAGGGTACAATTTTTTTTTTACATCTTTATATCAGCAAACACCTAAATGTGGATGAAGTTATGCCAACATAAAAGTCTTTTTTGCCAGTGTAACTTATTTTGCTCAGGAAATCTGTATAGGCTGTACTGGGAAAAGCACTCTTTTGCAGCTGTAAGCAGCATCTACACTGGGGATGTTATTAGTACAAAAATGAGATAAAAATCATACCTCTAATCATCATTCATATGCCAGTAAAAGTTTGTGTAGATCTAGCCTATGTGTAAAATACAAGGATACTGGCAAACTTTCCTAATATAGACAAGGCCTTGCATTCTGTGACAGTTAACCTGTTGCGACTTTATTTCATAGCAGTGTTGTGATGATTACTTTATTGAAGCTTGTAAATGTTTTCAACGTGAAATGCACATGCTAAGTGCTATATACTGTTTATTAACACAGATGTATGGTTTGGTAACACAACACCGGCCTGCGCTGTGATCCTATGAAAATAGTTTTAAATATATATAAAACTTTTAAATATATATATAAATTCTAGCGTGATGCAGAATGTGTAACCTTTTCAGGTTCTCCTGTTCTTCCTCGTCCTGGCACTTCAAAGAAGAAGCCACAGAGAGACATCTGTCACTAGTTAATGTCATGGTTTTGGAAGTAGTACCTCCTCTTCTGTTTGGTTCAGTGTGGTCAGCCCTTTGATGGATGTGTTCAGCCTTCATCCAGTTTGATCATTGCGTTCAGCCCCTTGTTCAGATCTGCATGTGAACAAGAATGTCCTGACCTGAGATCCTTTTTAATACAGCAGGGATCCTCGATATAAACCATCAAAGGGAACCTTTGATCTTTTGACTATCTCTTAGTCATCTGCAGCAGAATGCAAATAATGATGAAAACAAAGCAAAGGAGCAGCACAGCTACTTTAAAGAGTCAGGCTTTCTTGTCGGCAAAGGAACTAATCATAGCAGTGATGTTTTATCCTTTCACTAGGGGTGGGGAAAGAAAGAAAGAAAGAAAGAAAATCTGTACTCAGCAGTGAAATCTTTTTATTAAAACAAAATATTCCAGGAGGATCATTTATTTATTTCACCACAGAAGGAGTTTATAAGAAAGATGAGGGAGCAACAGTCATCTGCAACTAATGGAAAATATTGCTTATCTCATTGTCATTATTGTGCTTATAAGAAGTGACATTTGATGCTGCTTTCTAAGGCCTGGAAGATCAACTGTAGACCATTTCTCTGCTTCTCTGCTTTGCACCGGACTATTTCTGGCTATTAAACAATGTCAGCAACTTTTAGCTAACTCAGTTACTTTAGACAGTCTTTACTAACTTTTTATTTTTGTTATTCATATGGAGGGGAGTAGATCTAGAAGGTGACAGTAAAGTAACACAGTATCTGAAGGACTTTTAGTTTGAATAGCATTTTCATTTTATTTTTGTAATACATTCTGAGTCCGATACATAGGTGTGATAAAAAATCAGTAACAAATGTGTGACATTTAGAACCTGAAAAAAGTGTGTTTTCATGAAAGCTTGTGTTCAGGTTTCATATATCTGGTGCACTTCATTATATAGATAGCTGTGCAAAAAAATTTGGCCAACATTTTTTTCACCAAAAAATGCAGCGCCACACCGGCCAAAACCCTTGTGAATGTTTCAGAATTGTTGAACTGTTTCAATTTGAAATGACTTTTCATTTTGAAATTTAGTTCACTTTATTTAAAACAGCAAAACAAAGTAATCTCAAAAACAAAATGAATTTTTAAAAATAGATATTTTCCCCAGGGTCAAATAAAATGTTTCCTTCCACACAAGAAATAAACAAAACATTTTTTTCAGTCCTATATAAACTGTTGTCACTTTTTCAGTTTGCCAAAATAGTTCTGACCAACTTGAAACAACTTTTTATTTTTTCCAGTGTGGCCACCAAATCGAAAGAATCTGTTTTTTGGAACAGCTCTGTCTATATATTTATACTCACATGCTCACTGTATGTAGAAATTTTCTGATATGATACAAACCCTAACATTTGAAATTCTTTATTTATAGGGATAGTTCAGAAAAACAGATGCAAAGTTTCCTCTTATATTATACTATCAACTTCTCTAAATCCTCTTAATCAGAGACTGTCTCCACGTGTGAGAGGGGAGTACAGTTTCCATGACCCATTCAGTCCCTGGCATTTATGGTGACACAAGTTTGCCACAAGTTGTGATCCTCCTGGTGACAATCAAGATGTGTTCCTATAACTGGAAACTTATAGCTCCACTGAAAAGGAGTAGGTATTGGGAGCCTTTGCCTTGTAACTGCACCTCCAGTTTGAAATACTGCCCCAGTAATGAAACCCAGTTAACAAAATCCAACATCTCCCCTAGATAATGAGAGCTGTGTGGAACTGAGTACTTTTGGGTGACAGAGCTGAGTGTTACTTTGTTTCTGCTTTGCTCTGTGTGGGATTCCAGTATCTTGAGTTTCACTTCTGGAACTTTGGATTGTTTTTTACACCAAAATCAAGAGTATGATTCCTGATATGATGTCTTTTCAGTGAACCAAATATGTGTACTGAGCAAAAATGCTGCCAAAATGTACTGTGGTTTCATGGCATGTAGCTAAAGTTTCACACAGGTCTGTCACCTATGTGAGAGTATCTAGTGTATCCCTTGCTATTTCTTTTAGGTCGGCCAAAGATGCAAAAGATCTGCAGTGCCTTTCTTAGGCCTGGTCTACATTAGACCAGGCAGGTAGGATTATGGTATGCCAAAATGTGTAGCCGGATTTGGCTACTACACTGCGGGAGCACAGAGAATGAGGAATACACAACTCCAATGGGGGCTGTCCTTCACTTTTGATTTAGGAGTCTATACTAGACCCACTAACTCAAACACTTAAAAGGTCAACCTCTCAAGGGTCGATTTTTTTCATAGCATAGACAAGCCCTTATGGAATGATTAAGTCCTTTAGTGCAACTGAATTATAGGAATGAATTAGTCTATGGGTTTATCCAAGCAAGAAGAAATGAGTGAGAGGAAATATTTTAATTCAGTGGTTATGGCAACCAAACATCATTCCGGGTTTCAATTTGCATTGTCTGATCTATTAAACATTTGTACAGGACAGTAACATGGGGCACACCTAGCTGGCAGGGAGAAGTATGCTAAGTCAGTGGGGGTGGGATAATGTTTGCCTCACATGCAGAGGTGACAGTAAGTGGGTGTGCTTAAAAAAACCCTGTAGCCTAGACATACCTTCAATGTTGATTAATGGGAAGTGTGGGTGAGCCCCCTCCAGTCAGAAGAAGGGTCTCCTAAGCCTGTGGGATGGTAAGGGTGGCACAGAGCACTAAGAAGGAAAAGATTTTTAAAAATATTCAAAATCTTGGGGAATTGCAAGGTCTCTGTCAAGGTCAGAAAGAAATCTAGGTTAACACCCTTTCACCTCGCCCTTTGAGAGGAAAAGAAGAATTTCTTACAAAAGGCAGTTCTCATTATAATGTAATTGTCTAGTGCTGTACATTAACTTTTGGACAGACTGGCCCTTCTGCCTGCTAGCTATCCTCAGACAAGTCCAGGCCAGACTTCTGCCAGGGTTGGTAATTTATTAGGCAAATGTCAATCTGGCAAGGAGGATTTCTTTTCTTCCGATGTTACCTCAGAAATGTACCCATTTAAAATGATTAATTTATTTAATTACAGGGTAGGGGAAAGATTGGGGTGACATGAAAGCTGAGATACCCCATCTCATCAGCACAATAGTGTTAAAAATAGGGAGAATACATTCTGAAACTTGTGTTTTCAATTGGATAGGCTTATCAGGTGCTGAAATCCAGGTGTTTAGAAGTAATGTGGGCCCCCCCTCCCATACAGTTTGAAGCAGCACAAGGGCTTGTGTCACATACTCACTTTTCTGGCTCTAACAGCAATTATTGTGCCCAACTTGTGCAATCAGATTTGTGCTGGCAATCTGTTGCACCACTGCTGAAACTAGGATCACAGGATTGGAACCGAATTGGTGTTGGCTCTAAATTTATATTCCCTTGCTGTCTGGATTTTTTTCATTTGTGTTTACTTTCTAGCTCTTGTAGATCAATAGGAACTGGCAAATTATTAGTAATTATACTTAGACTAAACCTTTTCTTGTTGTTTCCTGGGAAGAAACAATATTGAAGTGCTTACCTGAACATAAGAAGAACATAAGAACAGCCAGACTGGGTCAGACCAAACAACAGATTATTTCCCCCTTATAGATAATATGTACTGGCTTTCTAGCTTCTCTTGCTTTCCTAGTGAGTTTACACTCAGCAAGTTTTAAGAAACCTTGTGGGTGTTTTTCATTGTATCTCATTTTTTATAAACTTGTTGTCCTTACTGTTAATACCTTTTGTGCCATTTTGTTTTCCATTATTTTAATTGTGCACTCCATGACTCAAATTGTGTACTAGCCACTGGACAAATAACAAAAAGACAGCCCTGCAGCAGACAGCACCCAATCTAAGATTTGGACAAAACGTGACTGGCAAAAAAAGAGACATAGAAGAAGGAGTTGAAGTTTGTGAAACATCTCGCCTTGAATTTTTCACAAAAATAAAATGTCAGTTTAAATTTTTAAAAAATGCAATTTGGACATAAAAAATTGAGATAATCTCCTGGGGAAAATATATCAAAATTAACCAGTTAGTCCGAGGGTAGGCAATAATTTTTGAAGGGGGGGCCATTTCACGAATTTCAGAAGTATTTGCGGGCCGCCCTAGAATGGGCAGGGCCTTGTGCAGAAGGGGCAGGGCCATGAGACTTTGCATGCTCTCCTGCCCACAGACTCTGATTTTCCTGGGAGTGGGGGAGTGTGTGACGTCTTTGCCCCCGCCCCCACTCTGCCAGGAGCATGTGGCGCCTAGAGGGAACAACAAGCTGTTTTGAACAGCTGGAGGTTCCACCTAGGTACCGTGCATCCCGGTGGCTGGAGAGAACCGCCAGCTGTTTTACATAGCTGTCAAGTCCCTCTGGTGCCACACGCCCCTGGTGGTGTGGGGAGACTTTGCATGTTCCCCTGTTCCTGGGTCTCAATTGGCCTGGGGGCAGGAAAGCAGCAGGGGGCTGCAGGCTGGATCCAACATCTTGGTGGGCCAGATCCAGCCCTTGGCCACTGTCTTGGCCACTTCTGAGTTAGTTTGTATCTACTTTTGGGGAGAGAAAAAAAAAGCTATGCTTATGTCAGAAATAGGACACTTCACCTTGGA
The DNA here is from genome assembly GCA_030068395.1 of Apalone spinifera. Taxonomy (NCBI): domain Eukaryota; kingdom Metazoa; phylum Chordata; order Testudines; family Trionychidae; genus Apalone; species Apalone spinifera. Next base: position 117,392,019 of record CM057845.1, on the reverse strand, counting down.
TCACATTACCAATGTATATCAGCATTCATGTGCTAATACTGTACTTACAAAGTAGAACTCACTAGACTTGGTTGGATTTGTAAAACGTCTGAAGTATCAGAAACATTGCCCAAATGCATAAACTTAAATGATACATTCCAAAAGCAAAAATTACAGGAGGCTTGCTAAGAAGAACAGTAATATGTCATTGTACTTAAATAAAATAAGTTTGTGGACTACTTTACTTTTTTCTAATTGTAGCCTAATTAGAACTGACTGAAGCGCCTACTTGATATATTATGTAGCTGCTCTTGAGCTTAGTTTTCCTGTCTAAAATGAGTCCTAAATGATCCCTCCCTGCAGCTTGCTACAGCTAAAAGAAACTAGTTGTAAATTGGCTCCAGAAGGCTTTGGGAAACTTCTACAGCTGGATGGTTAAGCAATCATAGTTTGTTTAGGGTACTGGGACTATCAGTAAAGCTTTGTAATTTTCACCCAGGAAGAGCTGGTGGATGAATTCTCAATGGTGGTACCTTGCTAATCTCCTTTGCAGCTAGCTGCTGTGTCTCATCAAATGAAATTGTCACTGAGCTTCTGCGACTTCCCTGCAACTTCATTTTGAGCAGGCAATATCTATTTCCAATTTTAAAAACCTAATTTTTTAAACATTAATTTTTATTTTTTTTAAAAACCCATTAAAAATTAAAATTAAAATTTATTTTTATTTTTTTTAACCCAGATGCAGTTAAAGTTTAAACAGCATGGCAAGAAGCTGCTTTCTCTCATTTCTATTTATACTCACCATACTACGTGCTTGAGCAGCAGCCACAAGGAAAGAGCATGATGTATTAGACACAGCAGATAGAACAGCTTGAAAGACTAATGTGATAGCTAAGAAACGATGCTATTTGGGCTATAATCCTCAATATGTTTGGGGGAATGAAAGTAAAAGCAGCTTTCAGAATGGATAAGATGTTCCCCCAAGGTAACATGTATGTGACCCAACTCCACAATTCTTACTCTGCCACCCGAGTACCATTGCCATAGAAACTTACAAAGGACTTCCCTCAATTATAGTCTTTCGTCTTCTTTGATCAAGGTGTTGATACAACTTTCAAAGGATTCCTTAGTGTTGTGTCAAAAAATATATTAGATTTTGACTAAAATAGACACCTATTTGAAATAATAGAAATACATGGCATTCACTATTTCTTTTTTCTTTCTATTATAAAATTCATATTAAGCATTGGTTCTAGGTAACATTTTTTGATGCACCTAAGTGACTTGGTCTCCTAAGTCCCACTGAAAGTCAAAGAAAATTGAGCTTCTGAAAAATATACATTCTTTGAAAAATATATTGTTCACTGGATTTTTTTTTCCTTGGGGAAGTACCTTCTTTAGGCAGTTTGTTTACCATGCAAGTACTATTGTTCAAATGGGAATCTGCCTGAGCAATGAAAAGGACAGGTCCTGGTTTTTAGATTAATAGAGAAAGTCAAGTTTAAATGCATGTGTGCAGACAGTGAAATGAATAAAATTGACCTTGTGACAGGTCCAGTGTGGATGGTGTCTTCTATGATGTGGACAACTGACCTCAAAGAACTTGGATTGTTACTGGCAGGAGGCCACCAATTCATTTTACACACATTGAAGAAATATCAGATAGCAGCAGCGTAATTTTGATCATAACTGAACAGAGCTGGCTTCAGACTCCTGTCCAGTGGCTCAACTGGCTAACGTTTGTGACACCTACTCTGCTATTGTTGCTGTTGTTAAAGGAGGTGTCATTTGTAATACCAACAATATGCAGCAATAAAATTTCTCTTAAGAAAATGAGGGTGAAGGAAGCAGGAAGGAGGAAGAGGAGGGGAAAACCCACCAAACAAGTAACTAATTATGAAGTGTATTGACAACGTGAAATAAATAAAGCAAAAGTTCCGTTGATTGTGGCAGAGATCTTGTAGGAAGGTAAGTTATGGATGCTTTGAAAAGCTTCAACTTTGTGCAGGGGGTTGGACTCGATGACCTGCTGAGGTCTTTTCCAACCCTATGTTTCTATACCTGTAATGGTAAACTGAGGTTGGCTAAATCAAAACTAGCTCTGTTTTAAGAACCAACAAAGGATGGGGCCCCTTTAAGAAAAGTCACAGTGCAATTTCTTTTGTTTTCTTTTTTGTTTATCATATTAGCCATGCCCACACATCCCCATTTCCTTAGAGATGTGACTTATCTGGTTTGTGCCTTTGTGTATTTGTGCACTCATAGTGGAAAATGCAGACTGCAAGCATCAACGGCAAAAATGAAAACAGAAAGGAAGATGGTAGTCATCTTTTGTATCTGAGTTTTAATTAAGTTTTATCCAAACCACCACTTTGAAGGTCAATGTTTCTTTTTTTCTTACTCAGATTCTGTATAGCAGAGAAGCACATGTTTTTATGCTGAGCAATATACCTGCTGGCACCTTTCTGGTATTTATACAGATATAAGAAAAGAGAGAAAGAGAGGGATCACTGGAAAAATTTGTCACATTTTATACAGACCAAGGAGAAACATGTTTCCAAAATGACAGGAAGATCATGGGCCATATTCTGCTCTCATTCTTAAATCTTTGTAAATCAGGAGTAATTCCAATAAAGTTAATGGAGTGACATGGGTATACGTGAGCTGAGATTCAGGCTCTTCTGATACAAAATAGTGAAGGGTAAGAGGTTTTTCCCCTGACTACTCTCTCTATTTTAGTAGCTTACTATTTTCAATGGGGAAAAGAGAGACTCTGGCAGGGGCAGACACTGTCAAAGAGGATTTCTGGGGTTAATTTACCTATTTTGCAGGCACATATTTTCATAAGATTTAATGAGCTGCTGAAAGGAGGAGTGCTGCTTTTAACCCTGATGGCAGCAAGATGAAAACAAATGGCTTTTTAGGATTACATTAATTGGCACTTTAAAAGCTAATAGAACTTGCATGAATCCACAGTAGCGGCACCTGGGAGAAGCATGTGGGAATTTCACTGAAATAAATGGAAGGCTGGTACCAGAATAAAATAGTAAGATTCTGTTTGCAAATTCTGGATATGGAGCTCAGTTTATTGGTTCTTACTCAGGCAAAACCCCCACTGAAGTTAGTGGAAGTTTTGCCTGTAGATCGGGCCTGTAAAATACAGTGTATTTACAGAAGATTTGTATATTCTAGTTTAAGAAAATTCTTTTTAAATATTTTTAATTTATAAACAAAACCACCCATTTTAAAATCCAGAAAGTGACCAATGAAAAAAATCTGACCCATAATGCCAATCACAAGGAAGTTGCATTCCTCGTTCCACTTTCTGTGGAAGTTTCCTTGTTCCACAGTGGCATAGGCTGTCCCATGTGTCTGATAACCTGATATATAAACAGAGAAAATGTTTATAAACTTATTGAGCCAAATTCAGCTCTGAGATACTCACATACCACGCCTTCCAATTGCAGCAGGAGAGGCACATAGGTGCCTTCTCTCTGTCTAGGTCTACACTACGCCCTGCTGTTGGCAGACGGATGTAAATAAAGCACATTCAAAGTGCAAATGAAGCGGGGATTTAAATATCCCATGCTTCATTTGCATAATTGCATTCTGGCACTGTTTCGAACAAGCACCACTTTGAAACTGAAACCCAGAACGCGATTATGCAAATGAAGCATGGGATATTTAAATCCCCACTTCATTTGCGCTTTCGATGTGCTTTATTTACATCCCTCTGCCGACAGACGGATTTAGTTTAGACACGGCTTCTGAGTATATCTACACTGCAATTTAGATGTCTTCCACTGACCCATACCAAATGACTCAGGCTTGCTGTGGAGTTGTTTAATTGCAGTGTAGACTTCCCGGCTTTGGCTGAAGACCTGGCTCTAAGATCCTGTGTGCTGAGAAGGTCTGGAGTCAGGATTAACCTTGAACTTGGAAGTCTCCATTGAAGATAAACAGGCCCATGAGCCTGATTCAGCCTGCACAGGGCAGCTATACACTCAGCAGGCAGCATTTCAAACTCTTGTTTTCAATCCAAAAACAATAAAGGTAGAAACTGCTTTAGTTTCTTATGTTACTTCTCACATTTGTTGTGCAATTTACTGTGATGTAATGGCCCCGATTTTCTGGTCTAACGTAGCACTGCTTGGCATGGCATCCAGAGGGAGTGGAAGCAGCAAAGGTAGCTTTCAGTCACTTCTGTGACGCTTCAGACTGGGAGAAAAAAAAGGGGGTGAATAGCAAATTCACAGAAAAATGAACTTTCTGGGGTGCCAAAACTGTTAATGAATTCAGATTGAATTTGGTGAATATTTTGGTTCAACATGGGAGGGAGAGCTAGCTCAGTGGTTTGAGCATTGCCTGCTAAACCCAGGGTTGTGAGTTCAATCCTTGTGGAAGCCATTTAGGGATTGGGGGCGAAAATTTGTCAGGGATGGTATGTGATCTTGCTGTGAAGGTAGGGGACTGGACTTGATGACCTTTCAAAATCCCTTCCAGTTCTAGAAGATAGGCAATCTTCCTTAATCTAATCTGTCTAAACATGAATAACATTTTTAATTCAATTTTTTTCTATTTTGGCAGAAACCTTCCCAAAAATCAGTTTCGGTTTGAAATGAAACAATTTTTTTTTCAGATATTTTGTTCCGGCCACAAAACCAACTATGCATGAAATTCTGCTGTTCAGCCATAGGCTTCTAGTTGGCACATATGCTGCTTGAATTTGCACCCAGCCACCAAGAACCCCAAGGCTATGTCTATGCTACAGGGGTTTTGTGCAAAAACGGCTGGTTTTGTGCAAAAACCCGCGGACCGTCCACACCTCAAGCACATTTTTGTGCAAGAAAATCTACAATCAACAGAACAGAGGGGTTTTGTAGTGTAGGTATATCTCCTTCTACAAGGCATAACTCCTTTTTGCGCAAGAGTTCTTGTGTAAAAAGATGTGTGTGGAAGCTCAACAAGGTTTTTTTTGCATGAAAAGAGCATATCAGAAAAAGCACAGGTGCTCTGATGGCCATTCTGTGAATGGCAATCAGAACTTTCTTGCGCAAGAGTGTCCATGCAGTGTGCTTTTGCGATGTGCTTTTGAGGTGTGGATGCGCTTTTGCACAAGAAGTTTTTCCGGAAGAACTCTTCCACAAAAAACGTCTTGCGCAAAAACCCTGCAGTGTAGACAAAGCCCAAGGGTCTGTTCCTGTAGCCAGGAATAGCCAAAGAGAGCTAGTGCTCCAGTTGATACCCTCTTGTGCTCAGTCGTACCCCCTGGTTTGATTCTGGCTCTGCACCATCTAGAGATCCGCCACTTTGAAGGAATCATCTGGCTAGTTAAGCTGCTTTATGGCCCTTCTACACTGCTCAGAAATAGGACATTAAATCTAACAATAAAAATGCTCAAATGATACACGCCAAATTTCTGGCAGGGTTTTTCTTTCTCTGTGTATCTTTCTATCTGTCTCTTTTGTGGTATTTTTGTCTCTCTCACCCTGTCTTTTTAAACCTCCTATTTGTTTGATTCTGGCTATATCTTGTCTAGCTATTCCAAGGGTTTTTTTTTAACACAACCAGGAATGGGAGAAAGTAATTTGGAATCTTTTTAAAGGGAACAATTATCAATATTGGGGATTTTTTTGTTTGCTTGCTTGCTTTTCTAACTTGTATATCTCTGTGGTGAATCTGAGTCTCTACATTACATATTTCAGTGGACACAACATGTTAGTATGTATTGGGGAAAAGACATGACCATAAAAAGCTAAGTGTTTCTGCACATATAGCAAATGAGTTGTGCAAAATTAGTCAGAGGTGCTATCAAATGTGGGATTTTAAAATGGGGTGAAAGATACATAAGGTAAGACTATTAACTCCAGAAGAGAGATTTTCTATCCCTTCAAGTATCTAATTCCATCCTTGGCAATGGTATCTGCACAGCTGATGACAGTATTCTTACAAAAATATGTAGTGTAGCCATAAATAGTTATGAAACTAGAGTGGTGTGATTTGTTTTGCAGAGGGTGGAGTAAGAATAAGGGCAAGGCTTGGTTTTTAAATGGTGCACTCAAGGTCACGGACTGACTGGCTCCAGTCAGATTATTGCCCTTATGTCTCCAGACAAGCCTCTTAATAACTACACTGGGGCTCCCGACCTCACAAACGGCACACAGGAAGAACAGTGCATCTTGACGATAACATATAAGGTTCTCCCACCCTTTACCACTGTAGAGGAGCTAGCGCTTTGCTCCTGGAACAGTCAGCTTTACTGTGGTCATAGAAATGAAAACTTTCCTATCATTAAAGGTGAATTAAAAGATGTTTTTAGAAAAAAGAAAACTTGCATATAAGTTTCCACTGAGGACATTGGTATAGGGTTTGTACGTGTATATTTATATTTCCCTTTTGTTTAGAAAGATAATAAAAGTCAAGCCCCATAGAACTTCTCTGGATTGGATAACTCTTCTTAAATCTAAACTGCCTCCCCATAGCCACTTGCTAGCTGCTAGTGTCCTTGATTCCTGATGAGTTTCAGAATGGGGCATAGTGCTGGAGTAGCAGAGTTTGCTCTACTGGATGACTCCCCCTGTTCGTAGACACAGGACGTACATCCACACTCCTCCTGCTGGACCTCTTTGTGGCATTTGATGCTGTTGATCACCAGATATTCCTGACCTGTCTCCATGATGCTGCAGGGATGAACAGAAGTGTCTCAGTGTTGCATGGCCAAACAGCTGTGGCAGCAAAAGCTCTCAATTCCATCTTCAGCTAACTGGTACATCCATGTTCATCCTGTTGGTCCTTTTTGTGGTATTCAGTACAATTAACCAGCAGGTGCTTTTGCCCCACCTCTGAAAGGCTACAGGGGGCAACAGAAATGTCTTAAAATGTCTCACGCTTGGTCTACACTGGGAACTTATATCATTATAAATACATAACTTGGAGGTATGGAAAAAAATCCACCGTCCTGAGCAACATACTTATACTGACCTAACCCCCCAGTGTAAACAGCGCTAGGACAAATAGAGAGCTTCTCCCAGCAACAAAACTAACACCTAGGCTGGTAGAGTTGCTATGCTGATGGGAGAAACTCTTCAATTGGCATAAGTCGCATCTTCAGAAAGTGCTACAGCAGCTCTGCTGTGTGTATACATACATAAGCCCTCAGAACCTTCCTCTCTGACCAAACCAAAAGGGTCATGCATGGGAGAGGCAAAAAGGGTTTTAGCTTTGTATTTTAACACAGCGTGAGCCAATTATTATCATCTTCATGTGGTTATGGATGGAAATGCAGAGTTCTTGCTTAGTCTGTCAAAGTGACAGATGGAGGGATGGAAACTGTGTCGCTAAAAATTAAAACGTAGTTCGAGGAAGCTATTCCCTTTCAAGCCTCTATTTCACACACTCATGGTATCCTCTGACACTTTTCTTTGGGTCTGAAATCTCCCATGGTTTATCTCAGCCAAAAGCAATACTTTTTTTGAGGAAACATTTCAGCCACATAAAATGGGAATTCAGTCTTCCACCATTCTACATATTTGTTGTTGGGCGGGAGGAGGGGTATAGTTTCTATTCTGTTACATGCTTACTTACAGTTCATGGGATGGATATTATGGTTTTGGTCTTTTGTAGTTCATGTTTCCTGATGTCTTAAAATGTCTACAATAGCCAAAGCATGTATAGTTGTAGTTAAAAGAATTTATTTAAGGAAAAATAAAATTGGCTAAGTCTATTTGAGTTATGCCAATCTAAAATATAAAGTCCCTTTTAAAACATCAAGGGCTCGGCCCTAAGCTGGTTGACACACATCTGCACAGGGAAATAAGGCAATGTGATTTCCTTCATCCTCTGCATGAGCTACTTTTACTATTGGTCTGAGCAGAGGATGGAATGGGAGAGCAGCCTTTGCAGGGGCAACTATGCACTGCCCTTACCTCAGGGTTCACGATAACTCTGGGGTCTAGCCTTGGGATGCTTTCCCTTGTTGATTTAAAAATGACTTAATTTTTTATTTCAAACTTATTCATCTTAGTCTCAATGAGAATCATCATTTGTAACAAATATGAATGTAATTCTAGACTTAGATTTTCCAAGGACCAAAGGGAGTTAGGATCCAAACTCCCCGTGATTTTCAGTGGGCATTGGATGTATAAATCCAGCTCTTATACACAGTACCAATAAATCGTAAGTGACTAAAAATAATTATACCTTGGCTATGCAAAGGACTGCATTTGCATTTCCTATGATTTTCCTCTGCTATTAATTTCCATATACTACTTCCCCTTTTGGGAAAGGATGCAAACAAAGATGGCAATGCTGATACAAATAAAGGCCCAAATTAAACTGGCTGATTTCAGTGAGAGCAGGAATAGGGTTAGTGTTTTATTTTTAACAGCTCTTTATGGATCATGTTAACTAAAGCATGAAGCTGTCCAACACACATGCAGTTAACATAAGACCTGCAAAAAATACTAGTCAAAGCTTCAGCAATGCAACAAAGGCTTACATTTGATGTATTTAATAGTTTTCCACTTGGCATTGGTTTTGGCTGTTCATGTAACAAAGCTGGTCAGAAGCTATTTGAGATTGTATTCTGTATCCTCCAACTTGAATTACTAAAATGAAAGAACAACATTTGAAATTCTTGAAGAACACTTAATTAACAATTGACTAATTAACATACTATAATAATGACTTATTTAATGTAATTATGGCTGTGGTTCAGATGTCAGTGCCTTTCTATGGAACTTGACCAACATGCTAGCATTTTGAAATTGCTGAGCTATGCCAAGATTTTTGATGTGCAAAAGTGATTTTGGATGCCTCAGGTTTGGGTGCCTCAAAGAGACTATTTTCAAAAAGCATCCAAAATCACTTTTGCACATCAAAAATGCTCAGGGTTTTCTGAAAATCAGACCCCTGTTAATGTGCCCTAGGTTGTATACCCCAAAATGCAGGCATCCAAACCTCTTCTGAGAATCTTGGACTTACATTTAAAGCAGGTGTCTGGCTCAGTTGACTATGAGTATTTTTAAAAACAAAAATAGAAATGTCCAGGGTCCAGCTTACATTTTTTCAAGACACACACATCCCATTTTTGGCAGTTGCCAAGTATGAAAGAATGAATGCTTGTGTTTGGTACGTTAAAACATTGCCTGTGGTTAATTCATGCCTCAGAGCTCAAAGCTCTAAAAGTGCTGGGTGGATCATTGTGGTTTTTTCAAAATTAAGGTGTTTCGTTCTCCTCCAGAGTTTCTCTGTCTTTGTGTGTCATCATTTTCAAAGCTTTTATGGGAAGCTTAAATTTAGAGTCTTTGCTAGCATTGTGGCTTTGTTGGGGCACCCTCTTTATCCTTTGTGGTCATGAATTTGTGCCTCCTGTCTCAATGCAGGTTGGGTGGGGAGCTTCTTGGTGAGGTAATCAGGGAGGGGCAAAATAGCATCACAGATCAGTTATTGTCCATTCCCATGACTTCTAAATAAGCAAGAAAGAGGGTTAGGTAGCTAAATTAATTCAGAAAGAATAGGCCAAAATATAAGCAAAGTCAGATGTATGTCATGGGCCAGGTGTTAATTTTTGGTGATGGCAAATGGCAGAACACAACTGTACTCTTTTTTTTATTTATTTGGGATTTTTATTACATTGCGTGTCTATGTCTCACCTTGGCAAACATGTTCACTGGCCACAAAGATGATCAGAATTAGGTACCTAATGTTAGGACCGGAGTGTCAAAAGGCAGTGATTGCTCAACACTTTTGGAAATCAAGATGTTTATTTAGATGTCTGAATATACTTAGGTGTCTAAGTTAGGCATCCAGGTTTGAAAATCTTTGCTGTTGTCCACCTTGAGCAGTAATAGGTACATTTCACATCGGTTCCAGACAGAGGATCCATTAATACACATTCATTAACTATGAATACCATGGTGGCTACAGCCCTGAGTATAAGATCTACACTAAAAAGTTAGGTCAATTAAGCTATGTTGCTTAGAGTGTGAAAAATCAGGCCGTGTTGTGTTCCTTACGCAATGGCTAGAGCACTCATCTGAAATGTGGGAGACCCAGGCCTTGTGAACATGAAGAAGGGATTTGTACTTGGGTCACTCAGGGTACATCTACTCTGTAATAAAACTTAACCTAACTGCAGTGCAGACAGCACTAGGTTAATGGAAGAATTCTTCCTTCACTTCAGTACCTCCTCTTGGGCTGGTGGATTATTTACAGCGACGGGAATTTCCCTCACATTGCCGTAGTGAGTGTTTCTGCTGCAAGTGTGCTACTCCTGCTTTTCTAATGAAGGCATAGCCTAAGAAGGTGGAGAACTCTTCCACTATGTGGAAGATCGACGCTGCTGGAGTCGAACTTCCAGGGTTCGATTTAGCGGGTCTAGTGAAGACCCACTAAACCAAATTCAGAGGGTGCCCCCCATCGGTGCCAGTACTCCTGCTCCTGACTAGGAGTAAGGGAAGCTGACAGGAGTATTTGCTCCCATCAACCTCCTGCTGTGTGGATGGTGTGGAAACACAATTTAAGATACGTCAACACCAGCTGGAGTTGCATATCTTAAGTCGACCTTCTGCTGTAGTATAGACCAGGCCTCTGTGGAGACAAGAGTAAATAAATCACCAAACTCAGTGCTCTCAAAGTTTTTTCACAACATGAAACACTTGTAGGTAAGCTTCAGAAGATTCCTTTAAAATTGCCCCTGTCCTCTTTATGTTATTAAAAAAGACGGAAAATTTTGAGAGTTCTTGTTTGTTTTCTTTTATGTATTTTTTCTGCTTTTATACTTTTGCAACTTTAGAAATAGCTGGGATGTCAATTCTGAAGAGCCTTAGTTTTACTGGAGGACTGACCAGGATGTGTCAGAGTTGTAAGCGAGGACTTCTCTTAACTGAAGGGACAGACGTGCTGAGTCTTTACCAAAGACATCTCTTTTCCCAGAGATTCATTTGGCACTGGAATTTAAAAGATGTGAAAAATGAAGAATGACAGTCTGACTAAAAATCCCTCCCCGCCTCCTTCACCTGTGATCATTTTAATAGTTTTCAGCTACCAGAAAGTCTTCCAGGATAGACAAGAACAAAATTTCCAATTGGGTTAAAGTAAAAATGAGTATTTGGACAGCACATTGACAATTTTAAACACTGTAAGTGCTTTGTATAGTTGCTGTACAGTTTCAGCCAGATTCTGCCTTCAAAGAGAATGTTTTTCATGTGTGAAATAAGTAGGATTTGGCCCGTAGTTCAGGTAAATGAAAGTAACAAGATAGCAGTGCAGTATTTTTTCAAGTTAAAATTACATTTGCTGTTTTGACTTCAGTTGTGTGAAATTTATTATTAATAAAAATCTACCATGAATCAAAAGCAGGTGTTCTACTCTGATGCAATTACAAGCCCTTGAATTGAAAGGGAGATTGAATTGATCCTTGAATTGAAAGGTCCGATTCATTTGGCCCAAAAGAGGTTGGTGATTAGGGTTTTTTTGTTTTGTTTTGTTTTCAATTCACGGGTCTTTTTGTTTTGTTTTGTTTTTGTTTTTTGCAGTTTTTTTACTCAGTTTGAATTGAACTGAATTGTTTTGATTGTTTTTTGTTTTGTTATTTTGGAACTGGTAGCAAAATCCCAAATGCCTGTTTTCCTTCCTTCAAGCCCTCCTCAAAACCAGAATTGGTCAAAAGCTGTTAATATTTATAGAAAAAAAAAAGCATTGAATGTTTTGTGGTTTTTCTTTTAAAAAACCCCAAAAGATCAAACTGTACTCCAAACCTATTTTTCCTTTCAGCATAGCATTAACCTATGTCACTACGGTGCTGTCAACACATATTATGGATATTCACAGTAAAATTTTGAAACGAAAGAGATGCTCAAATGAATTTTAATGATAGTAAGTGGAAAGTAATGCATATTGCAAAATATAATGCCACCTAAATTAACTAATTAGCAGTTAAGAGAGAGATCTTGGAGTCATTGTGGATAGTTCACTGAAAACATCCACTCAATGTGCAGCATCAGACAAAATAGCAAACAGAATGTTAGGCATCTTTTAAAAAGGGATATAGAATAAGACAGAGACTATCTTATTGCCTCTGTACAAATTCATGGTACACCCACATCTTGAGTACTACATACAGATGTGGTCGCCTCATCTCAAAAAAGATATCTTGACATTGGAAAAATGGCAACAGAAAAGGGCAACAAAATTATTAGGGATTTGGAACAGCTTTCATATGGAGAGAGATTAAAAAGACTGGGACATTTCATCTTAAAAGAGACTAAGGGGGGATATGATAGAGGTCTATAAAATCATGACTAGTGTGGAAAAAGTGAATAAGCAAAAGTTATTTACTTGTTCCCATGACATGAGAATTGGGGGGTCACCAAATGAAATTAATAGGTAGCAGGTTTTAAAAAACAAAAGGAAGTATTTCTTCATGTCGCACACAGTCAACCTGTGAAACTCCTTGCCAGAGGATGTAAGGGAACGTCTACACAGTAGCACATAGCTCAAAATAAGCTATGCATTTGAGCTACGCAAATTGCATAGCTTATTTTGAGATAGTCTAATTCGAAATTTGGCGCCATCTAAACAGCACTAATTTCTAAATAAAGCACTATTCTGATGAGTCCCTTAATGCTTGTGCTTGGATTAACAAGCCCATTATTTTAATGTATTTCGAAATAACAGACTTGCTGTTAAGACACACAGAACGCTATTTCGGGATAATGGATATAGACGAACCCTAACATGGCTCAAAAAATTCATGGAAGTTAGGTCCATCAGCGCTTGCTAGCTCAGCTGGGTAGGAATGGTGTCCTAGCCTTTGTTTGTCAGAGGCTGGGAATGTGTGTCAGGAGAGGGATCACTTGATAGTTACTGTTCATTCTCTCTGCATTGGCCACTGTCGGCAGACAGGATACTGGGCTAGATGGACCTTTTGTCTGACCCAGCATAGCATTCTTATGTTCTCCACGGCCAAGTTTAAAGATGACCAGTGATTTGGGGTGCATCATTTTTGAGGTATTCTGCTTGAGATACTTCAGATGTGCCTGATTTTTAAAAAAGTGACAAGCAGACACACGTCCCCCAAAATAGTTTGGTTTTAGGCTGGGCACCCAAAACGCTGAATCACTTCTGAAAATGTTGGCTAATTTGCAGCGTCTTCTCTATCTGTGTGTGTGTGTGTGTGAGAGAGAGAGAGAGAGCACTTTATCTATTTAGATTTTAAGAACTTTGTGGCAAAGTCTCCATCTTCCTTTGTGCTTCATACAACACTTTACACAATGTTAATTCTTACAAAAAATGAATAAATGTAATAAAACGTATACAAATTTTATCTGAGCCTCTACATTCCCATTGGATGCGGCAGTGGTAATGGAAGAACCTGTTTTATGATACATGGAGCCAGCTGCATAATAGAAAAACAAAGACCATACTTGGATTAATCTTGTGGCTCTGTTCCATACTCCTTTCATTAGTCTTTCCCCATTCTCCTCCTTCCCCCCAACCTTCCCTCACACGAGAAAGACAGGACAGCGCTGGAAGCTTATAGAATAACAAAATCCAAAGGAGTTAGGGAGACGATGGAAAGGATAAACAGACTCGAATGTCAGGTTCTGTCGAGTCAGCACCTGGAACAAATGTATTTTTCTATTATTGTATGCTAAGTGGGTTTGCCTTAAGAATTGCTTGGAATTTAATACTGGCATTTCCTGAGGAGCAGGTTTGAAATGAGTTTAATCATAACCAAGTGCTACTCTGCTAATTTTTAAAAGGCAGCTAATTATTAGACATTTCCGTGGCCATTTGAAAGTTTTTTCACGTAAAAAAAAAAAAAGAAGCAAGTTAGCCAGATGTTTCTTCTCAGATTTCAACAGCCTGCTTAGTTTGCATGTACAAAATGGGAATAGTCCTGTTACAGTACCAGGTGTTATATGCAACATAGAGCATGACTGTTACTATTGTTTATACAGTAGTCCTCTAACTCAGTCTCAGGCTTAAGCTGCCATGCCTATATCCATGGGAGTGACTGTTAGACCTCTCTCAAACAAAGTTCTCTGTGTGTTATCGAAAAACACTGCACTAAGCTGCACCACAGGAGAGACAGCCCCTCGTGTCACAATATACTATAGCACCTGAAGCTTTTGCCAGCTTGGATTGCAGCTGATATGTATAAGTTTCGACTGACTATTACAACAAATGACTGAAGGTAAAGAAATGGCCTGAGTCAATGAAAGCATGGTGAATTTACTGAGTGATAGCATATACATTTCAGGGCTGTCTAACATTGGAAAGCTACAGTTAGGAAGCAGGAAAGAATTGCAGTGCACCCACAGATATATAATATGTTTTTTGTTTGGTCTCAGAATTCTGTATCTCACCATCTCTATGAAATATCTCTCTCTCAGGTGGAAGAGCAATCTGAGTAATAACATGTAAATGATCAAAGTGAGGACTGGATTTCCAAAATTACTCAGGGTGACCCAGATTTCCAAGGGCTCAGAACCCACAATTAAGGCCAGATTTTCAAAGGAGCTCAGCTTCCCGTTTTGACAAAACAAAGACTGGATTTTCAAAAGTCCCCATTCTGCAACAGTTCATGTTGTGACACTTACTGTCTGGTTTTCAAAAGAACCTTGCATTTGTTTTGGTGCTTAAGTTGGTGCTGGGCTGTCTTGAAAATCTAGCCAGTGCCGCTTCAAAAATTCTGGATCTAATGCTGTCACAATATGTAGTTTTTAATTTAAAAACAGAATTTTCCCAGGCCAAGTATCTATTATGGGCACTTGTTTCATCTTGTTAGAGCCTGTTGGCGTGGTACAACAATCTCCATTTATGAAAAGTAGCAAAGCATGAGATAACATCAGCCCTACAAACTTGTATTTCATTTATGAGAATAGTTTCTGTCATACATGCCATGTGGTTAAGTAAATTAACATAGGATCAACCTGTACAGTGTATGACCTATTTGCCCATACTTTATACATAACCGGTGTTTCTCCAGTATGTTTTGGGAAAACCACTGATGTGCCATGAGAAAATTTGAAAAAAATTACAATTTTAAGTTTACTTAGCATCTATCATGCCCCCACTCCCTTGCCTCTGTTTATCTGCTGGTTTTGAGCCCTTGCCCTCTTTTCTAGCAATGCCCCTCTATTGTCCAGGTTTGACTAACATATGGCATGTGGCCTGTGGGGTAGCCTTGAAAAAACATGCCAAAGCTTCCACTAGTGCATCTCATCTGACCAGTTACACAGCAGCACCACGGAAGAGAATGGGAGCTGTTTAGGTGCTCACCCCTTCTGAAAAGCAGACAGGTACCTAAATGTGGATTTCACTAGGCACTTACTTTTGAAAATCTTGGCACTAGTTTGCACATGTTTCTCTCTCCGAAGATTTCACATTTTTACCATATGAGCCAGTTCTTGCCTCGTGCAAATTGATATTGCCAATTCCTCATTGATGTTAATGATGATTATAGTTTGAAGCTGTTATGGCTCCATATGCTTGCTTTGCTTTAGGAAGGGAAAGAAGTGAATCTTGGGCTACGTCTAGATGCAGGCTTCTTGCGCAAGAAGCTTTTATCGGACGAGATCTTCTGCAAAAACTTCTTGTGCAAGAGCGTGTCGACACTGCAAAAGCGCATTGAAAAAGCGATGCACTGTTGCGAGAGAGAGCATCTAGACTGCATGGACACTCTCTGGAAAGTAAGTTCTGATTGCTACGCACAGAATGGCCACCAGAGCACCTGTGCTTTTTCCTTTTTCCTCTTTTTCCACAAAAACCCTTCTTCCCCGTCCACACACACCTTTTTGTGAAAGAGCTCTTTTGCAAAAAGGCATTCTTCCTTGTAGAATGAGGAATACCTACACCAGAAACCTCCCTCTAGTCTTTCAATTTTTTTGTGCAAAAACGCACTTGAGGTGTGGACGCTCTGCAAGTTTTTTCCAAAAATAGCCATTTTTTTAAAACTCTGTAGCGTAGACATAGCCTCAGTGTGGATAGGAGGGGATCCATTTCCTGGTGGTGGTACTTGCTTGTAAGTGAGTGTAATGGTTACAGTTTGAGGCAGGTATTACTCCATATTCTTATTTGCTTTGGGCAGGAAAGAGCAAGTCGAATGGTGAGCTCAAAAGAAAGGGTGTTGTTCTTATATCCCCAGTTATACATAAGTGTAACTCCAGTTTTGTGAAAGGAGTTTGTCCTGAGTTAGTCTACTATTTCTGAAATCAGAATCAGGTCATCAGGGTTAAATCATAGCCACTGACTTTGTGTGCCCTTGGACAAGTTGTTTAAACTCTTTATACCTCATTTTACTCATCTGTAAAAAATATATATATATCATGGGTTAATTCTTGATCCCATTGAATTCATGGGGAGTTATGCCACTGACTTCCAGTGGGATCAGGATTTCATGCAGTTGCTCTCATCTGAGGCTTACAATGTTTAATTAATGGATGCTTGTGATGTGCTTTGAAATTCTTGGAGAAAAGGCCCTATGAAAGTGCCAAGGATTGAATCATTATTATTATTGATAGTCAAAATGTTCAAGGTAGAGGGCCAGATTTCCAAAAGAGTTCCAAATTGGGCACCAAAGTAACTGAACCTTTTTCAAAACAGGTCACCTCCCACTTAGGCAACCAAGTGAAATGGATGCAAGTTCTTAGCATCCAGCACCTGCCCCACAGAACAAATGGGAATTGCAAGGTATTGAACATTTTTAAAAATCTGACCACCATTGTCACTAATGACAGACTTTGGAAATCTGGCACTGGGACTCTGAAGTTAAGCATCTAAATAAGGAGCCTGATTTTCAGCTGAGCAACTTTGGTTCTTGTGAAAAGCCATGTGAGCTGGGAGCTCAGCATGCCTTAGACTATGTCTACACTACAAAGATAAATTGGAAAAAGAAATGCAATTTGCGTATCTTTTTCCAATTTCCTTCCAGAAGAGGCTTTTCTGAAATTTGGCCCATCTACATGGGGCTAAATATTGGGAAAAATCCCCTCTTTCGGAACAACCCTTCTTCCTCATAAAATGAGGTTTACAGGGATGCCAAAAAAAGTGTCCGCTTTTCCGACTTTTTTTCAGAAAAGTGGACACATTCCCTGGACGCGGCAGAGTATTCAGGAAAAGCTCTGCAGTCTAGACATAGCCTTATTTAAATGCCTAAATACAGTTTTGGGTGTCCCAGCTTGAAAAAGTTGGTCATTGCTATTATTAACTACCTGTTGAGAGATTTGGAATGAAGTGAAAATGGAGGGGGAGGAATTTTTAAAGAACAAGTGAGCACTGTATTATATTTCCCACTGGGAACAACTCTGCAATTGAAAATCACAGGGGGATTTCATATCTAGGATCACCTTCCAAAATGTATTCCAGGAAGAAATTCAGAAGTGAACCCACTCGTGTGTGGGTGAATGAGGGACATGGGTAGCAGAGCGCTTAAGGAAGTGTTATTGATCATTTGGACAAAGCAAAGCCGTTAAGATTAATTAATACATAAGCTGTTTGTTTGTACATTGAAAGCCCATATTGCTATACATTTTCTGCAATGGCTATTGATTTGTATGCAGCATTATACAGTGTGTCTTTGTCTGTGAGGAGTTTCTTAAGGGAATTAGAAGTATTTAACTGATCTTCAATAATGTATTATTATAACAACTGCATTCTATAGTGCCCACCATGGTAGCAACTAAGGACCTGATTTTGAAAGGTATTTAAGTGTCCAAAGATGCAGTTAGGCACATAGTGGGATTTTCAAAAGTATGTAGGCACCTAACTTGTATTAATTTCTCATTGAAATCTGGTGCTACATGCTTTAAAACTTTGTTATAGCAAATCATGTCACTATTTTTGTTCTGTGTTTAAACAGCATATGGTTAGGGGGACCATATTTCCCTGTCTGAATACAGGACACCTGGTAAAATTACTCATATTAAAGTGAGTTCAATTAATTCAGTTAATATTCCTGCCCACTGCCCTCTATTCTCCATGCCTGGCTGGGCTCCTGGGATGGACCCACCTCTCCTGGTACCTGGCACTGTGTCTTCTCAAGGCAACATGAGGGGCAAGCAGGGTCACAGCCCCTCGCCCCCAGATTTCTGTCAGGATTCACACCAGAAACTGGCCAGCAGCAGTGTGGGAGGAAAGGGATGTGAGCAGCTTCCAGCAGCAGGAGGGATGGCGGAGGGGATGGAGGGTAGAAGTGACTTGGCCAGTGTATTGGAGAAGTCATCTCCTCCCTCCTGTCGCTGTTCCCGTCCCTTGCTCCCCAGTGGCTTGTCCCTTCATGCCTTCCGTGAAAGGCAGTGAACATCTCCAAGCTGCTGCTGTCCTCTGACATAACCCAGCCACTTCCTGCCCCTGGCTACAGCACAGACAGGAAGGGGATAAACCCCAAGGATGCTTGTGCACCGGGGCTCAGCAAATCTGTCTGGAGGGCTGGGGTGCAAAGGGTGGAAATAGCCTTTTCTCTGCTGCTACAGAACTTAGGTGAGGGGCAAAGGAGCTTCCCCCTGCCAGCGCTGAGTTAGTCTTTGGCACATGCAGGCTTGGCTCCTTCTGCTCAGTGCCCTTGGACCATAGGGTATTGAGCTTTCCTTGGGTGCCAGCCTAACCAGCGTGGGGTAAAAAGGAATCTGCCAGCCAGGATGTTGAGGGGTTGAATGGTCTGGCCAGAGACTGGTTCTCCACACAGCACTGGAAGTGGAACATACCCTGCCAAGGGGGGCATGGAGGAGCAGCAGAAGCTGGGGGTGGTGTGAACAGACACAGAAGTGAAGAGACAGCAAGAAGGGAAGCGTGTAAAGGGCTGATGGGTGGGCAGCAGAAGTTGCACATCACCAGCCATGGGCAGTCCACATTCCCAACACCCCAGCAAGCAGTCAGTGCTAGTTGGAACCGGGGTGGGGTAGGCAGAGAGCCTTCTGGCCAACAGCTGACTCACAGCAGGGTCTGCACTCTCCCTCAGGGACCAGCAGGGGGAGCAGCCGGCCTCCGATGTTGCAGCTTTGCCCAGCCCTCAGCATTGAGCTCCCACCCCCAGCATCAACCACTAGACCCTCGCCCCCCCACCCCACTGCAGGTGGGGTGGGCAGCTGGCAAACAAAAATCTGGCCAGCAGTAGGACCCACCAGTAAAAGAAATAGGGACACCAGCAGGAAGGCTTAAATATGGAACTGTCCCTTTAAAAATAGGACATTTGGTCACCCTACATATGGTCTAATGGGGTCCTGGTCCATATTCCTAGGAGCTACAGGGACACAAATAATGAATAATAAAATGGGACCACCTGCCTCTACTGTAGTCTCTGAAAACTCTCATTCTTTCACCCCTTCAGCGTGCCTTCCTTCTGAGACACGAGCCACATCTGTGTGTGCTATGGGATTCATTTGTAACTACAGATCTTTCAGCAGTTCTTTTCATGTGGGAGGACAAGCTGATGAAAGCCGTTAAGTTCTAACTAACCCTACATCCTCCCCAAGCCTTATGATCTTGCAGTAGCCCTTCTGGTGAGTCTCAAGAGTCCTTTTCCTGCATTGTCCACACAAGCCCTCTACCTTATAGGACACAGAACTGTTTGGCACTTTTGAGTGAAATCATAGTTAAGATTTAATGCTAGTCAGAATAGGAATTCATATTTCAGCACCAGCCAGGTGATGCCATATTTTCGACATAGCTGCTCTGCACCCCTTTTGGCTTATAACTTTGGTCTGGAAGGAAAAGGAGAATGCATATGGCTTGTGTAACTGAGGCATGCGACATTTCATACAGGGGCTTAGCCTTTATAAGGCCATGTCTATCCTATGTAATTTTGTCAATCTAACTTACAAACAGGATATAGCCACTGCAGTTATTAAATTGTGTGTGTGTGTGTGTGTGTGAGAGAGAGAGAGAGAAAGAGAGAGAGAGACCTCAGTTCCTGCTGTCAGCCATGCACATCCTCACCAGAAGCGCTTGTAGTCACTGTATTGTCTGAGTGGAATATTGTGGGATAGCTCCTGAAAGCCAATAACAGTCAGTGTAAACAATGCAGTGTCTTCACTGATACTACATCGGCCTAATTACATCAGCCACGACTCTGTGGCAATCAGAAAGCTGGTGTTACTGAATCAGCAAAGAGAGGCACTTACATTGGCGGGAGCCAAATTTAAGTGAAGACACTTCCACAGCTAGGTCAACGTAAGGCACCTCACTTTGTGCTAACCACGTAGGGTAGATGAGGTATGAGGATGCATCCTAATAAGCTGTTTTGGCAGCTGCATTGTAACGTCAGAATGTATTAATGTATAACTTCCCCTTTTGCATCCCTGTCAGCTGCCCGCCAGTACAATCCTAAAAGTGCTGCCACGGCAGCGCTTTGACATTGGCTGTATACCGGCCTGTACCAGTGGCCACTTTCCTACCAGTATCCTCTACCAGGCCACTTAAACCTCTGGACTCACAAGGCATAGTTGTTTTTTGCCATCCCTGCCCAGTGTGTCTTCCTCACTCAGATCAGGTGGCGTGACTGAGGAAAAGAGATGTGACCGGAGTGCTGTACAATGCATTGATCCCTGGTTGTTAAGATACTTGCTTGGGATTAAAGGCAGCCTTGCCCAACACAGAACAAGACTAAGTCATGCTAGAAGCTAAACTGGTGCCAGGCCAGCAGCAGGAAGAGCCACCGCCATCAAGAAACCAGTTTGTGCTGCCCCTCCCCCACCCCCTTCCCCCCAGCCCTGAACACTGCTCCCGTACAGCTGAAGATCTGGCCCTAACGTCTCCTCTAAATAATTTGAACCTGTAGACACTGCCTAAACCTGCACTTCAGTGTTCATGGCTTGAATTTATGAGGAGAGTGTCTTGCTTTCTTTCTAGTGTATGGAATGATATGTTGTTGCTTCTTAATCAAAAAAGTGCCTGGGGCTTATTTATTTAATGAGTTTATTCACCACTGATATAATTGGGACTTTTAGTTGTAGGGAATCCAAAAGTCCAGCTGCCAAGCGAAACTGCAGTCCAAGCAGTTCAAACTCAAGTAGCCCAAGGGCACTGTCAAGTAGGTCACTTCCACAGTGGTCCAAAATGTAGTTTTTATGTCATTAAAAAAAAAAGATGGGGAAACCTTTATTAATTAACATATATTTTAAAGGAAAAGATTATTTTTGGATTTTAATCATTCACTTGAAGTGAGGTTTCTGTTTTCCCTGCTGCACAACATAAAGACAAGGAGACATTCAATGAAACCAAAAGGTGTCAAATATACTTTGTCACACAATGCATAATTAGAATGTGGAATTCAGTGCTACAGGAAATCAAGACCAAGAATTTAGCAAGATTCAAAGAAAAGACTGGATATTTATATGAATAACAAGAATATCCTGAGCTATAATAACCAGTACTAAAAAAAGAAGAGCATTAGCAAGGATACAATACCTCATATTTCCTAAAAAAAAAAAAGCAGTCTAGACAGGGGTTTTTGCGCAAAAACCTCCTTTTTCGAAAGAACCCTGTAAACCTCATTTTTTGAGGAATAATGGTTCTTTCGAAAAGGAGGTTTGGCAAAACCCCTGTCTAGACTGCTTTTTTTTTCTTTTCAAAAAAAACCTCTTCTGAAAAAGGGATCGGAAGAAGACATGCAAATTCATGCATAATTTGCATATCTTCTTTCAGAAACAGAGGGTTGTCTAGACGTGCCATAAGGATGCATCTACACTGCACTGTCCCTACACAAATTGCATATCTTATTTCGATGCTCTTTTGAAATTACTTTTTTCATCATTTGGTGCTGTCTACACAAGTGCCAAATTTTGAAATAAAGTGCTGTTCAGAAACGTCCCTTACTCCTCATAGAATGAGGTTTATAGGGATGTCGGAATAGCAAGCATGCTGTGAAGACATGGGATGGCTATTTCAGGATGCTCCGGTATCCCAAAATAGCATTGCAGCATAGATGTAGCCTAAAGCAGGAAATGAAACTGACCCACCCATCTTTCAATGTCCCTGCTGAGTGAAGTGCAACAAGAAAAGAAATAGCACACCTCAGTAAAAGTACATTTGATTGTTAAATTCTTTTGGTTTCAATAAACTGTTGTGTTAGCAACACAAATCGAAGGAAGCGTTTAGCGTGTTAACTGTCACTTCAAAAGGAGAACTCAACAGTTCGGTTCAGTTTTGGTTCCAAGTCCCACTCCTTGGAATGGATTTAAAATTAAAAACTGGTTTAAAATTTATTTCCTATACAGTTGCTTCCTTAGGACCTGATCCTACCAACACTTACCAAAGGGTTTACTGCTTGCTTCTGTACTTAGTCTCATTGACTGAAATGTTTACTAGATTGGGATCTGAGATCTCTATCCCAAACTTGAGAGTGCGCAACTTGCACAGCAGTTTGTCTATATTCTACCAACTATGGAATTTGGGCCTTATTTCTTAAGAGCCTAATTCTGTCTCCTTTACTCACTTGAAGCAATCCCTTACTCCACATGTAGTCCCACTGATTTCATAGTAATCATAGAATCAGAGAATACTAGAACTGGAAGGGATCTTGAGAGGTCATCAAGTCCAGTCCCCTGCCCTTAGTGGAGTTAGGTATTATTCATTCTAAGGATGGTCAGTATTTGTCCCCTCGCCAACTGTCGTAAAAGAATTAGAGAAGTAAAATCAAGTTTTGTGGGGATGGGAAACACTTCATGTAGAACCATGATTCAGACAGATTACACTAAATGTCAAAAGAGTAACTTTAATGGAAAAAAGAGTAGCTCTAATGGAAAACCCTAAGAATAGAATGCAAGGCTGCTGGGTTTTATAGTCTTAAATTACCATATATCAGGGCTACAGAACTTTTAGGAAACCATGACTTTTTTTTTTAATCTTGACTTAGTATTACAGCCAATAGCTTTCAATTAACTTCTTTTACTGCTCCCATCAGATGCTGGCACCTAAACAGAAGGGTATTTAATTTTGCTGAAATGTGAATGGGGATTGGTAGAAATAAAGAGTCAAGCTGAAGCAAAGGCTTTTTCAGTCCATCAACCTCTGGCACATCAGCAATGCTTTATGGGGTTTATAAGTTCAGCTGTCACAATGGGACAATGAGCATTCTGATACTTGTGAAACAAATAAACTCTTCCCACAATTTACAGTCCCTTAGAACATGCACAGAACAGGTAAACTAAGAGCTCTGTCTTCACTTCCAGCTGGGGCTGTAATTCCCAGCCCATGGAGACATACCTGCCCTGGCTATATTGATCTAGCTCATTAAATATACCGTATGGCCGTGCTTCAAGCTGGAGGAATGATTCCCAGCTCCAGGAGACATACTCATGTTACGCTCATTGAGCAAGTGCGCTAAAAATAGATTGTAGCCACAGGCGCGCAGGCAGCAGGAGGAGCTGGCATACCCATCTGAGAGAGTAAGTGTGTGCTTGGAGTAGCAAGCCCCTCCTGCCTTCACACTGTGACAGCTACACACAACTTGTAGTGCTCTCCCTGAATCCATCAGCGTGAGTGTCTTCTCCAGTGGGGAATCACAGTCCCAGACTGAAATGTAGTGATACCCCCAAATGCCTGCTGACTCTATGCAAGATGATGAAATATCATCCAGCATGCCAGTGGGTTTCTTAATCTATCAGACAATAAGAATGCCTTTTCATTGTCTCTTTAAGGATGAATATAAAGGGCTGAATCCAAAGTCCATGGAATTTCAGAGAAAGACTCCTCTTCACTTTAATGAGCCCGTTAAAAAATAGCCCGTTAAAAAATAGCCCGTTAAAAAATCCTATAGAGCAAAAATATCAATGAAGTATATGATGTGAATTTGACTCAGCCTGTGCATAACAGCAAGTGTAAGCCATCTCCACCGGAGAGCCTTTTAAAATGCTGTAGTATTTTCACATGTGCAATCATGTTTCCTTGATCTGTGTTTGTACATCCATATGAAAATAATAATTTAGAAAACCTGCATGGTTTTTCATTGAGAGACTGTCATAGTAAGAGAATGTACATTTTCAAAAGCTAAACAGTAGGAGGACAGAAAGGGGGGGTGGCATTTATGAAAATAGAACAGAAAAGAAACAGTACCCTTTTTAAATGTATGCTCTTCCTTTTCACCTATTATTTTGTTTTAAAATAAAATGCCAGTGCTGTGTTTGAGGTAAAAATAGCTTATCCTGCTTGAAATTATTTCAATTATAAAGAGAAATCATTATGTTATGAATTTGTTTCAAGTATTTTTTCCCTTTTAATTGGAGAGAAAAAATTCTATTGCAGTCAGACTGAAACCAGCTGTGGGAGGCTTGAGGTAGATGGAGGGTTTCAGAATCAAATTTGCATTATTTTATTTTTTTTAATTTACAAAGGCAGCTAGGAATGGGAAATGGAAGAGAGATTGTGTCTTTTCTTTATATGACTGCATTTATTTTAAAGTCCTTTTATCCTGAGTTTGTTCTCTCCAAATCATTTCTCTGGTAATTTTCTCCTTCCATATCATTGTCAGAACCCTGTTTAACTAAATGTTTTTATATCCTTCAAACATTTTAAATTAATTAGGTTGAACTGTGTATATATTTGGTTTTACCATTTAGTTTACTACTGAAATAAGAGCATGTCTAAACACAGTTTCTGTACTGCTTTCACTAGATCTGCTTGGAAACAGACAAAATTCAATTTGTGACATTGTATAGTTATACTGATATAAAGCTGCTTATATAAGCTAGACTGGCATAAGACACCTTTGTACCAGTGTAACTGTGTCCACGCTAGAGGATATCACTGATTTGGCTATATTGGTTCACCTAAACCAATATTGATAATGTGGTGCAAATGCTGTGCTTAGACAAGGCTTTATAGGTAAAAAACATTCTAGTCTACGCCATCTATTCCATTTCTTTCTCCTTGCGTGTGTTTCCTAACTACAGATCTGTAGCGCTTTTGTAACGGCTGATTTGGACACTCCTCAAACACTGGGTTCAGGCTACAAACATTTGTAGTACCCTAGGCTCATCTCTAGGGTGAACTTCAAATGGCAGGGTCGTGTCCAGAGTAAATTAAATTTACAAAAGTTAACTGGCTGTTAATTAGCTTTGAACTCAACAGTTTTGAAAGGAATATTTAAAATCCTCAGAAACGATCCATTTGAAGTATCTATTTTCATTCTTGACATCATGTTATCACAATTTGTTGCATTTCTTTATTAACATAACTGCTAAATACGCCTCCAACCCTTTGTCTGTTAAATGCAATGGCAAAACACCTAGGCTGTGTCTAGACTGGCCAGTTTTTGCGGAAAATCAGCCGCTTTTGCGCAAAAACTGACCAGCTGTCTACACTGGCCGCTTGATTTTCCGCAAAAGCACTGATGTTCTCATGTACGAAATCAGTGCTTCTTGCAGAAAAGCCTTGATGCTCCCGTTCGGGCAAAAGTCCTTTTTGCGAAAAACTTTTGCGTAAAAGGGCCAGTGTAGACAGCTGAGATTTGTTTTGCGCAAAAAAACCCCAATCGCGAAAATGGCGATCGGGGCTTTTTTGCGCAAAAGCACGTCTAGATTGGCCACGGACGCTTTTCCGCAAAAAGTGCTTTTGCGGAAAAGTGTCCGTGCCAATCTAGACACTCTTTTTCCGAAAATGCTTTTAATGGAAAACTTTTCCATTAAAAGCATTTGCGGAAAATCATGCCAGTCTAGACGTAGCCCTACTGATTTAAATGGGAGCAGAAACCAGCCCTTAATGTAGCTTTAGATGCATTTGTATGATTGTTGCAACATGTTAAATTGAGTTGTGTTTTCATTTGTTTGGACTGTAAATATTTGTTTGATTTGCGTTTGATGTATGAGTGTTTACTTGTAAAATCAATTAAAAGACTTACTTTAAATTCCTATAACTACTGCCTTGGTGTAGAAAACGCTTATGTTAATATTATCTTTGACTGAGAGAAAGAGGATTAACTAGTAAAAACTGAGGATACAGACTGCAACTCTCAGACTTCCATTTGCCCCATGCTGTCATTGAGAATCATTAGGTGTAAATCTATGAAACTTGGTAGAATCTATAACATTCCTCCATTAACATTTTGAAAAGAATCTACTTTAAATATTCTAATTCATGTTATGACATCATTTGCTCTTTCAGTGTTCTATTTTATACTACCAAAATATTGAAACATTAAAACCAGCATAGACCACATTCATCCTTGATTTAATTCCATCAGTTTCAATGAATTTACACCAGAAATTAAATTGCTATATGGAGTACCTCAAAACTTCAATGTGAGTGCTTATATTTTAAAAAACAGGTAAAATCACATAAAGATAAAGGAAGGGTCTGATTCTCAGTTAGACGAAAGGCCCTTTACAGCACTGTGTAAAGAGGCCTTATTAAGTGAGTGTAAATAAGAATCCAAGTGTACATCTCACATCAGCTTTCCGAATAACTGTCTCCTGTGCCTAGAAATCTTGGCTCAGCAGTATAAGTAACAGGGAGAATAATAAGAATAGCAGAGAGACTGTACAGCCAGAGAAGAACTGATGGTTTATTTTTAGCTTTACATTTTTATTCCACAAGCATAGTTTTTCACAGTTTCTTTTTAACGGCCCTGGCACATCTTTCTGAAGTGGTAAGGAATTAGGGTCTATTTTCAGTAGCTGAGTTCACAGAGACAAAAAGTTAGTTTTTCCAGTACTTTCAAATCTCTTGGGCTGCGTCTAG
>CM057845.1:117319030-117365261 GCA_030068395.1 Apalone spinifera | reverse complement strand
TCATTAGGCAGCATATAAATAGAACACTAAATATGTTACAGGTTTTCAGAATCCTCCAACATATTTTGCAAAACCCATTATTGGTTTTCCTAAAAGCAGATGCCCTCACTGGAATGGCACTGCCTACTGCCCGCTCTGTGTTCTGTCTCAGAACAGGCAGCTGGACAGACCATTCCCAATGATTTGAGATGCCATAGTGGGGCATGGAGAAGCAGTTGGCTCCTCAGGTAAATTAGTCCCTGTTATTTAGGACTTTGCTAAATGGTGACCCTGATGTGCAGCCACTGAAATTTGCAGAGTAGATTCTCACTATTTGAATTCATATTCTGTATTCAGTTGGGGCTGAAATCTGTGAGTGGTTTCATTAAAGCATGTGATTGCATTAAAGTTGTCCAACTAAGTGGTCATAAACTTGCTAATCACTAATGGCAGGCCTGCATCCACACGGAGGTATCACAGCTTCTCAGTATTTCAGATACTGAGAATGCTACTTCTGTCTCCTAGGGCACATCTACACTGCAGAGCTATTTCAGGATATTGGAAGTATCCCGAAATAGCTATTCCACATCTATTGAAGCAGCCCGTTATTTTGAAACAGATTTTGAAATAATGGGCAGCTTATTCCAATGTCTCAGAAACCCTCATTCCATAAGGGTTAAGAGGAATTTCAAAATAGCGCATTATTTCAAGATTTGGCACTGTGTAGACAGCACCAAATTATGAAATAAGCTATTTCGAAATACAATTGAAATAAACTACGCAAATTGCATAGTTTATTTTGAGCTAAGGATTCTGTGTAGATACACCCCTACTGATATAGGTGTTCCCAGGGGAAGGAAGGCTATACTACATAGATAAATATTGCTTATGGTCAAAAGTAACTCCCCAAAGTACACTTTGTCTAAGCATTTAAGTCAAACCCTCCTCATTCATAGTACAGGGGTAATAAATGGTAGCATTTTGCACTAAAGTGCAATACAGACAATTAAACAATGCTGATAAAGAGCAAACGTAATTCTCTGTGGTTTTTCCTGGTCTGACCAATAATACAGTAGTAACCCTTTGCATGGGTAGAACTTTAATTAGCTGTTTTGTATCCAATTCTCAATCTTTATGAATCAAGGACATGGAATCAGGGTCAGATTCAGCCATACTACAAATATGATATGGGTATCATTCATAGATAGCCGATACTTCAGATTATTGCATTTAATCAATTCCCCAGTTGGTTTCATATATACACATTGAACAAAACTGAGAAATGTCCCTCTCAATAGCTCCCTGCAGTGTGACCTTTGGGGTCAATGACTAAAAGCAGATCAGTAAAAAGAAAAACTATTTCATAAAGTGATTCTATGGCCTTTGTTGATCTGACTGGTTTGCCCATCTTTCTGCACATTCTACAATGCACTCGCTTACTGACACACCCTACACAAAGCAACTGGAGAACAGGAGGCTTGTGAAATATAGCTCAGCCGTGGCATGCTGCAGCTGTGCATGTGTGGTACACAGGTGTTTGATTTTGTATCAGCTAGCTAGTCAGCTGCAGCCAAATCTGTCTAGTGTGTCTGAGATCGGAATGTGGGGGAGGTAATAGAAGCATATCAGATGCAGATGGTCTACTGAGAAGGAGGGAGAGTAGTTCTGCCATAAATCCTTTTCTGTAGATTCTGTTGTGGAACTAACAAACCCTCCGAACATGCAACTGATGGGCAGTGCTTGAAGAAGGCAGGCTGCTCATTTGTTTTGCAGCAATGAAACTCTGGGTGTTTTTCGGCATCTCTCATTAGCATAGGTAGTTGCTTTTTGATTAGCCTCGGTGCCATTGTTGCACTTATCATTTCCATGTCCAGAACTCTCTGCAAGCCCCTGACTGTTGAATGCTGTATTTATGAATGTGAATCTAAATGGCCAAGAGCTCATCTCTAAGAAAATTACTTTATAGCCTTTTTTGGGACCTTTGGTCAGAATCAAAGTGTTTCCATCATTGATAGCCCAGACTGTAAATCTTAAACAACCAAACAAAACCCAATGTAACTCTATCTTTCTGAAGATGAAATCCCAGTTCACAAATTATAGAAAATCACTTTCAGGAAAATAAAGGAAAAAATATAGGAACATACCAAGTTAGACCAACATTCCATCTAACCCAGTATCCTGTCTTTTGAAGATGACCATTGCCAGGTG
Organism: Apalone spinifera; assembly: GCA_030068395.1. NCBI lineage: Eukaryota > Metazoa > Chordata > Testudines > Trionychidae > Apalone > Apalone spinifera. The sequence goes on along the minus strand of CM057845.1, from coordinate 117,363,074 downwards.
CTTCAGAGGGAATGAACAGAACAGTGCACTTCATTGAGTACTCAACCCCTTCATGCTGTCAGAGGTTTAGGACCACAGAGAATTGGGTTGTGTTCAAGACCCGCTTGGCTAATAGCCATTCATGGACCTATCCTCCATGGAATTATCTAGTTCTTATTTGAACCCAGATATCCTTTTGACAAGTCACCATCTCTTTAATCTCTTGTCCTACAGAAACTGATACATACTCCTAATCATTTTGGTGTCCTTTCTGTACTATTTCCCGTTCTAACATATTTTTTTCGATGGGGCAATCAGAACTGCATGCAATATTCAAGTTGGGGGCATACAATAGATTTATATAGTGGCATTATGATGTTTTCTCTCTTCTTATCTGTCCCATTCTTAATGGTTCTTAACTATTGCTAGTTTTTTTGTGCGCCGCTGCACATTGAACAGATGTTTTCAGAGAACTATCCACTATGACTTCAAGATCACTTTCTAGAGTGATAACAGCAAATTAAGATCCCATAATTTTGTATATATAGTTGGGATTATTTTTTCTAGTGTGCATTACTTTGCATGGTGTAGCAGGCAGTTGGCCTCATTCTCAGTTTCTCCTTAGTAATTCAAATGGGAGTAGGGTAGTGATCTTCCAGATCTTGGATCCAGTCCTGCATTGAGCACCAGGGACTTTGGAGAAGTTCATGGGAAGGAGCAAACATATCCTGAACATAGAATTTCTATGGCGTGGTTTAATAATCTATTGTTATTGATATAACTCCCAAAATTCCTCTTTTATCCCAAATACTTAGCACAATCCTCCCTTTAGCTAGACAGACTGTTACTGATTCTTTCCCTTTATAAAAATTGGTAAATATAAGGAAGAAACTTTTTGTTAACTCAAACCAGTTTTATGAATCCTTAAAACACAGCTTGAGCAATCTGAAAGCCATATAAATCCATTGCTTCTTCCTTCTAATTAAAACAAAATTAATTCTGCCAGGCTTTTCTTCTCTAGAAATAGCAATGTTAATGGAATTAGGGGGAAAAGATAAACACTGTACCATAGAAGGTGAGGTCATTACAATGATTTATTACTCTACCGGGTTTTTTTTTCCACTGAATATATGTTTTACAAAAACACAGAAGTTCCTGTGCTATATTGATGGATGTTTTCTCTCAGTGTAGAACTTCTTATCTTGGAGTTATGTTTCTTGTCTGTAGTACAGAAACTTCCAGAGAAAGTACATTTTTCTTACCAAATCCATGAACAAACAGGCAAGCACATACTTGCAAACCCACTGTGACAGGTTGATCCACGACTTGCTCTAGGGTTTGCACCTCTCTTTTGCAAAGAGGGCAGTAGGTTTTTTGGGTTTTTTTTAATTGCATCTATGAAGTTGATGCTTTAGAATGAAGAGGGATTTAAACAAAGAACAAACTTGGGTGTGCATTCTTTTTGGACTTTAATTCCTTTGCAATGGGTAACAAAGTATGGGCCACTTCTTTGTCGAGGTAGAAAAGCTTTTCTTTATTAGGTCCTCTATATTACAAGATGGTGTAGAAGTGTTTTGGTGAGAATTTGTGGCTTAAAAGAAGTTGACAGACCTGAAGATTAGGCTCCGCTGTTTATTCACAGAACTGGTTTAATATCACTAATATCACTACTCACCCAATGACCTCTTTGCTGTGACTGTTCACAAGGTAACTGCATAAATCAGCTTTTTCCTCAAACTCTCGAACACCCCTCTCTGTAGACATGTTTGGTGTATATAGGAAAGAGAGAGAGAATTATCCTTTAGAGGTTTTAATAATAAATTTCATCTTTTAATTCAGAACTTGATTTTGATTTAGCTATCAAAGGAAGACTGAAAGGACCCTTAGGCGAACAGTAAGAAGGTTCTGTAGATTAGTTAATGTTTATAAAGCATCTCAAAGATAAAAAAGTGCTATGGAACAGAGAACTGTTATAATGATGAGTTACTTTCCTATAGGTATCCTAGCACAGAGATCGCCCTACGCTGGTGCACAAAGAGGATGCAGGTATGAAAGCTGCCTCTGCAGTATTCATGTTGCAACTGCTTTGGAGGATTGGGTCATAATTCAAAATGATCTGGACAAATTGGAGAAATGGTCTGAGGTAATAAGGACAAATGCAAAGTGCTCCACTTAGGAAGGAACAATCAGTTTCACACATACAGAATGGGAAGCAACTATCTAGGAAGGAGTACAGCAGACAGGGATCTAGGAGTTATAGTGGACCACAAATTAAATATGAGTCAGCAGTGTGATGTTGTTGCAAAAAAAGCAAACATGATTCTGGGATGCATTAACAGGTGTTTTGTGAACAAGACACGAGAAGTCATTCTTCCATTCTACTCTACACTCATTAGGCCTCAGTTGGAGTATTGTGTCCAGTTCTGGGCACCACACTTCAAGAAAGATGTGGAGAAATTGGAGAAGGTCCAGAGAAGAGAAACAAGAATGATTAAAGCTCTAGAGAAAATGACCTGTGAAGGAAGACTGAAAGAACTGGGCTTGTTTAGTTTGGAAATAGAAGATTGAAAGGGGACATGATAGCTATTTTCAGGTATCTAAAAGGGTGTCACAAGGGAAGGGAGAAAAATTGTTCTTCCTGGCCTCTGAGGAAAGAACAAGAAGCAATGGGCTTAAACTGCAGCAAGGGAGGTTTAGGTTGGACATTAGGAAAAAGTTCCTAACTGTCAGGGTGGTTAAACACTGGAATAAATTGCCTAGGGAGGTTGTGGAATCTCCATCTCTGGAGATATTTAAGAGTAGGTTAGATAAATGTCTATCAGGGATGGTCTAGATAGTACTGGGTCCTGCCATGAGGTCAGGGGACCGGTCTTGATGACCTCTTGAGGTCCCTTCCAGTCCTAGTATTCTATGATTCTATGTTGTGTGTTGGGAGGACAGTGGGGCCAAAGGGTTGGATTCACTACTCACATCTTCTACCCATCTCACAGGAACCAGTAGATTTCTGAGCCAGATGAGAGAGGAGAGTCTCAAGAGAACCTACAGCCAGAATGCCAATGAGAATTAGTGGCAATTTTTGTATTTTTTATGTGATACGGATACACATGGTTGAGTCAATTGGGACATAACAGTTTATCTATCCAGACTTTTATGTTAAGCAGTCTTGTATCTGAAAACCCATCATAAAATGGAACCAACTTTCAATAACTACCACTGTAGGCCAGATTTGAGCCAGTGACCTGTGATAGATTCCTCTGAGGCTTTAGGCCTGAGTGACTTTAGGGGATTGGACAGGGACTTTCTCTTAGGGTATGTCTACACTAGCCCCCTAGGTTGATCTAGGGAGGCTAAAGAGGGCGACCGAAATTGCAAATGAAGCACGGGATTTAAATATCCCGGGCTTGATTTGCATGTTCCTGGCTGGTTGCCATTTTAGAAATTGACTAGCCCGAAGTGACTGCCCGCGTCTACACGCGGCAGTGAAACGGGATTCCGAAATAAAGCTTAACTCGAATTAGCTGGTATTCCTCCTGCAATGAGGTTTCTCTTTACAGCTCATAACATTACTGAGCTGGGGGCTCTAAAGCAGGACTGGGCAAAATACGGACTGGGGACCTGATCCTGTCTGCCAAGCCACCGGATCCAGCCCATAGATCACGCTGCTGGGACCCTCAGGCATTCAGATGTGCAGTTTACAGCACAGTCTGTGCAGCTCTCTGCTTTGCAAGGTGGAGGAAGCTTCATGCAATCTCCCAGCCCCACAGCCCAGTCCTCAGCTCCTATTGGCCAGAAACAACCGGCCAATAGTAACTGACCCCACCAATCTCTCAGCTCCTATTGACTGGGAACAACCAGCCAATAGGAGCTGAGAGATTGGCCTGGGGACGGGAGCAGCGCAAATCTCTTTCCCCTTCCGGAGCTAAGAGCCATGTGGAGGGAGCAGCTTTCAGTTTCAAGCCGGGCTGCAGCAGGCAGGGAGCCCAGCCTGCCTGGGGGTGCTGCAGGGCTGCTGCTTAGGTAAGTGCCTCCCAGCCAGAGCCTGCTTCTGGCACCCCATTCCTTCCTGCACCCCAATTCCCTCCCCAGGTCACCATCCCAACCCTCTGCAACCCTCCTGCCCCTACCTTCCAGACTTTGTACCTCCTCCTGCACCCCTCCCCCAGGCCAGAATCCTCTCCTGCACCCAAACAGCCTCCTAGACTCTGCATCCCATTGCCCTGCCCCACGTCACCACCCACACCCTCTGGAGTCTGCACCCCCTTTTCTCCTTCTCCCGGGTCACAGCTCCTTCCCAGACTTTGCATCCCTTCCTAGTGCCCCTCACCCAGGTCAGAATCCTCTCTTGAACCCATACCCCCTCCCTGACCCTACATCTCTATCCCCTGAACCTGGTCACAACCCCCTCCTTTGCCCAAACTTCCTCTCAGACCTCACACTATCTCCTGCAGCCCCAGTCCCTTACCTTTTGCACCCTTCTGCACCCAACCTCCACCCTAGACCCTGCACTCCCTCTACAGAAAAGTGCGGCCCTTGACCACTTTCCAAAATTTTGGGCGTGGCCCCCTGCCAAAAAGTATTGCCCAGTCCTGCTCTAGAGGCGACTGTAATACACCCAATGATAAATCAGCAAGCCAAAACTCAGATGAAAAAGCAAGAAGTGTTTGATTAAAAACTATCACAGTACTTTTGAGAGTTGATGCAATGAAAATAAATAATGGTCTTGAATAGGCAGGAAAACAGTATTTGTTTGCACACAAACTTTCATGCTCAAAGCCAATGTTGGGCATGGCTGAGAGACGTATTTCCCTAGAAAGGTGATCTTCAAAGTTAAAGCAAGTCTCCATAAAAGATCTCACTGTATAAAAATTAAAACCACCCTGTCCCAGCATATACACTTACTAAGAATTTTCAGAACTTCTGTTTTTAACAAGAACTCACTAAGAGAATTTAATTAGCATTTAGCAAATGAAGACAAGTCACAAAACCATAGAACTGATTTCTCCAGAGACTTCTGGATGAGGCCAGTCTGTATTCTGCTGTCATTCTGTCAAAAGTAGATTAATTCAGATTCAGAGGTTTGGTATGTTAATTAAATGTCCTTAAGCTCAAGGACTTGATTCTTATTGACACTGAGGACCTTGTACATCACTCTGTATGTCAAAGAGCCTTAAAGTGAGGATAAATGTCAAGTTTACACTCACTTTAAGTCTCCTACATACTCCCAGGCAGTGTAAAGGGGCTTCAGGCTAGATATACAATGGAGCTGGTGGTATAATTTCTGGCTCAGGGACACATACCCACACCAACTCTGATCAAAGTAGCATGCTAAAAATAGAATTGTAGCAATGGTGGTGCGATTGTGGAATGGGCTAACTGCCCTGAGTATGTACATACCAAGAGTCTTGGACAATCTGGCTACATTTAGACAGCAGAGTTAAATTGAAAAAAACATGCAATTTGCGGTATACAAATTGCGTATCTTTTTCCAATTTACTTTAGAAAGAAGCTTTTCTGAAATTTGGCGTGTCTACATGGTGCCAAATTTTGGAAAAAAGTGCTCTTTCAACACATCCCTTATGCCTTGTAGAACAAGGTTTACAGGGATGGCAAAAGAGCACATCCGCTTTTTCAAAAAAAAAATTTAAAAAGCAGACATGTTCCTTGGATGCGGCATTGCTTTTCCGGGATACCAGAGGTATCCCGGAAAAGCAATGCAGTCTAGACATAGCCTATCATATCTGGGACAGGTTGCCTATTCACTGTCTGCATTGCCATGGTATATTGCTATATTGAGTGCCTCAGTTTCCCTGTCTGTACAATGAAAGTAATTATGCCTCTGTTTTAAAAATCTGAAGAAGAAAAGTGCCATGTAAGTGCAAAGTATTGTTGAATTGTTAGGAACAGCTACTGTCATAATGACAGAAAGTAAAAAATATTGTGTAGAGATGGAGGATAAGAAAAGAAAAATGCAAGTAAGTATCCTTGCAGGCTAATTAATTATTGTGATGGTGTAACATAGGAATGCATAACTAGGGAAAGGAATGGTGGGAGAAGTTCAGAGTAGTTCTGCTGAATTCACATTTGGAGATAGTCGTACCCAAATATCCTGGAAGTTCAGATTGTTTTTCATTTTTGTTTTATTTGGGTGTTTTTTTTTGTCTTTTACCTATCTCTGATTTAAGATACATTCTGCATTCTTCAGCTTACTGCTCCCTCTTCAATATTCTCCTCATTTAAAATGCTATTTTGACAAATTGTTGTATATTAAGTAATACTAATTAACAGTCAAGATACAGATTAGAACAATAGCTGCTCTTTATTGATAGCTGTGTTCAATACAGTGCATATGAGATCTGGAGTTCATTGGCTAGTTCAGGATCTCCAGCCACAAAACTCCCTTGTAGGATATTGAATATCAACAGAGGCAGGCAGTGAAGTGCAGAGAGAAGCATTACATCATCACAACTCTCTCAGTGGCTTAACATAACCCAAGAGCAGACGGCAGCTACCTGGCCACTGCTGAAAGCTACTCATTAAGTGTTTCCTGCATGTGCCAACCCCTCCCAACCACTGCAAGAAACAATTGTGTTGTCAAAGGCCCAAGAAACACAAATGCCTTGCATGAAGCCATCTAACAGATTAAAGGCTTATCTTCAATATATCCATCTAGGAATTTATACTCATCATTGCAGTGTGTGAGCACCACACAGACTTTAATGTGTTTTCCCTTAATGGGGTAGGGCAGGGTTCTTATCTCCATCTTACAGATGGGGAACTGAGGCACAGAGAAATTATAGACCAGACTAACAAAGGTATGTAGGTACTTAAAGAGGCAGATAGGCAGGGCCTGATTTAGGGGCAGGTGACCCAGATTACTTACTGCCTGTGGTGCTGAGCTTGGGGAGCACCCGGTTTAGGGTGCTGTTTTTGTTGTTAGTTTTAAAAAAAAGTAGAATGTTTGAAGTAAAATGTTTTAGGTGTTCCATATGTGGATTCATTTTTCACTGACCTTCTAGAATGTTCTGGACTTTTGTGGAACCCTCCAGAATTTTTGAGAAGTACATTTTCCTCAAAACTCTTAAAATGTTGTCAGCTAACCATTCAATAAATGCACATGAGGGCACCAAAGATGCCTGGGGCAACATTTGGTGTGGGGTCAGCTCTGCAGATAGGTACTGACAGGAATTTGATTTCAATGGGAGTTAAATGCCCAACCTTCTTAAGTACTTTTAAGAAATCCCACTAGGCAAATGTATTTACACACTTAAACATCTTTGGAAATCTGACCCCAATTGACCTGTTAAAGGTCATACAAAGTCAGTGGCAAAGCTAAAGTCTGAAACATAGGCACCCACTATGGGGAGGTGTTCCAGCAGAAAAATATTAGCAGGTGCTTAGCACCCACTGGCAACCATCTTTTCCCCTTCCACCTCCCTCCCAGCACTTCCTGTCTGCCAGCAGCCCAGCCGATCAACTCCTCCTCCAGAGCCGCCCACCAGCCACCATCAGCTGCTTCACAACATGTAGGAGGCACTGGAAGGAGGGGAAGAGCAGAGATGGGACATGCTATGGGGAGGGGGCAGAACTGGGTGGAAGAGGTGCAGCAGAGTTGGGAAGAGGTGGGGCAGCAGTAGGGCCATGGAGGGAAGGAATGGAGAGGGAGCAGGGCCAGGAGGGGAGGCAGGAAGAGGAAGAGTGGGGATAGGAGCTTTGGGGAAGGGGTGGAGTGAGGGTGGAACATGGTGCTGAGACAGGGTTGAGCACCCCTGGGCAAAGCAAAAGCTGGTGCCTGTGGTCTCAGCACAGGTCTCCTGAGGTCCAATGCAGTGCCTTACCCGCCATCCCATCTTTCTTGTCAGGAACTGCTTGGCTCTCAGGTCTTTATCCAACCATATGGCTTTCATTATCGAGGTATATATTTGTTTCACATACCCACGCCCTTCTCCAGGTATTCAAGTCTTCGCTGTCCTTTACCACTCACTAGGTTCACTATTCTAGCCTATCAGCTTTTCTTTGGTTACATTCAATTTATTTTTTTCAGCAGGGCTATCTGTCTTTTTGCTTCAGCCCCACGCTGTTCTGTGATGAGAGCCACAGGTGCAGTCTGCCTGCATTCACTCCTTAGGGTGCACCGAGGTTCAAACATGGAAAAGAAATGGAAAGTTAAATCAGAAGTGAAACTGGGCAAACTCTGCCTGGAAACACTTCAGACAATTCATAGAAAGTAAACAGAGAGCAGAAGGAAGGAGAAAAAAGATCTAGGGAGAGACTCACCGTTGGAAACTGAACACACAGCGCTGGGCCATGGTCTTGATGGATGTGTGCAGATCACACTGTAGGCTGATCAGCTGGCATGAAAATATTGAACTTTTCAAGTGTTTCCCATTGACAGAGAGTCACTTCTAGCAATAGCACTCAATTGTCAGGTACAATATGTGCTTTTTTAATATACTTATGTGTCTGCCATGGATTCTATACAAGCTGCTGCAAGCTTTCTGTTATAGCAAGTAGGCAAGTAATGTAATGACTTCCTCAGCAGAGTTGTGAAATTACTGCATTGTTGCTTTGTGGGTTTGTGAAACAGCAGGTGAGCAACCTTGCGTCCTAGTCAATGTGGTGGCTTTGCTTTCGCACGCCTTTGTAAATGAGATGCCTTCATTTCTGGAGCTTGTGAAGAAGCTGTACCTACTCCTATTCTACTGGCCTGGATGCATTTTGGGCACTAAGGGGAAATCCATCAGCTAGAACATTTTCATTGGTTCCACATGTTAGGCACATGTAGTGGTCATTGCCAAGGTGAAAGCAGATGTTGGAAGTGGTAGAGTTTTTCTATATCATGTAATGCTTAAAATAGCCATTCAACCTGAAAAAAAAATCTCTAAAAAGGCCATAACTAGTAGAAAAATCATTTAATTTTGTCCAGAATTGCAGAATGCTTCCACATATAATTGATAATGCAACTCTGTACTCAAAATAATATTGTATCAGCACATTTGGGAAATAAAAAATATTCTTAGTCCCTGGTGTCTATTTTATGCATTTTCCTGTACTTTTTTGCCTTCATCTGATTGAATGCCCAATAACATTTAAACATTACATGATATAGAAGAACTGCATCATTCCAGCAAGCATGTGGTAGCAATGAAACTTCTCTAGGTGATGGGTTACCCTAACTCCATTATCCTTTTTAAATCTGTCTGGTAGATTACCTAGTCACGGATAAATGGAAGAGCTAACCATGAAAGCCAGCTGCAGTATATAACTGTCTGTGGCTCATAATCTTTCTTGGACCACATTGTTCATCATTACACTGTTGCTGTAATTTTAAAGGTCACTAAATGCTGACTTGGAAGCCAAAAATATCCCTGAATGATCATTTTTCTTAAAATTTTGGTTCATGCTTATGACCAGAATATTTCAGCCTCAGTCTCTAGCACAAATTTCCAGACAAACAGATCCTTTAAAGTAATAGTGCTTTTTTTGTATTTTCCGTGAGCAGTCAAAATTCTTTCTCAAACTGAGAAATCTTTTCATTAGAGGTGTTTTCAAATTGGTTTTGTTTGTGTGTGCATGAGTCACTTGGTTCTGAAGCTGATGAAGGTTCCATCTCCATTGTTTGCTCTTGTGGGCCATTGTGTAGTTTCAGCTTCTGTGAAAACTCCTGCCTTATTGGGGTGACCATGTTTCGGTGCCAATGGAAGATAGCCATTTTGGGAGGCCCAAGGCTAGTTGTGTTGTGAAGCAGATGGGCAGCTGAACCATCTTCAGGGCAGTTGGCTTCCGCCCTCGATACAATGAGTTATAACAATCAAGCCTGTATGTGGCAAATGTGCAGATCACTTTAGCCAAGTCTGAATCCATTAGGTAAGGCACTCAGCCTTCTAGTTAGGAGACCTTGAAACTCGGTATTTTATGCTGTCATTGCTATTTCCACATGCAGTAACATTGCAGCATTTTTGTTCAGCCCCTACAACCGTGTGGAGCGAGATCGGGAATATCTGGTGATCAATAGTATTGAATGCCGCAGAAAGGTCCAGTAGGATGAGCATGGATGTATTTGCCATCTCTATGGACAGGGGGAGGCCATCCACCACAGCAGTCTCTGCTATCTCTATTTCATTCCCTGATCTAAAGTTTAACTGAAAGGGACCAATATATTAGCTGACCATGGGTGACACTGGAGGGTATCTCCACATAAGAGACTAAAAAGTCTGCCACAAAATAGTCAATAGGACAGTTGTGAGGACAGTCATCTAGGATAAGAGAGAACTACATTCAAGTCCCTGGTCCAAAACAGGCAGAGTAGAGACTTGCATCTTGGTCTCCAGTCTCTCAAGTGAATCTAACTACCAAACTATTGAATGTGTAGGAGTTATACTCTCTTGTTTTTCCACAAAAACACTTGGAAAGATCTAGGCTTTGTTGTGATGCGGAACAGAAAAAATGAAATCTCGAATGCTTGCACAGGATTGGAAAACTATTCCCTGCCCAGGTCTGGCTATGGCAGAACAAGGACCCCTCTCACGCTCAGCAGATTTATGATCTGAGAGTTTGAGTCAGATAAAATGTGCAATTTTGCTGCTGCTGCTGCTGCTGTTGTGGTTACCCATAGTGGGAGGCCCTGCTCCTTCTTTTTAAACTGCTTTGTGACTGCAACCCAAATGTATAACTAGCCTCAAAGGCTTCGTTTCTAGCAGATATTTCCCATTGTGTATGCCTGAGGTGCACAGTAAGTGTGGAAGAACTTGCTCTTACCCCCATGGGCTTTGAGGTTTTTGAGTTTAAGTTAAAAACACACCCGTAAAAATGACACTTGGACCTTGGTAGCCTTAGAGGGGAAAAAAGAGTGAATCCCCTGTTTCATGAAGAATAAAGAATGCATGAAAGTTTTAGAAATAGGGCCCTAATTGTTTTATGTTACCATTAACTTCCAGCTTTCAGCATCATTAACTGCAGAACGGGAAAGCTACTAAATTTCAGGGCTATAAATTAAACCAAAGAAAAACCTTATATTTATTGAAAAAGTAAGGATGGCTGCCAACATAGGCCTCCTTTCTTGAGAGCAGTAAAGGTTTGAAAGCACATCTCTTTGTTATCCTCGCTGGGCATGACAAGGAAAATTAAGAATGAAAGAAAATTATCGTTGCTTTCTTTTGACCAGGTGGCGGGACCTGTCATTCTAAGAGACCTTTGAACACATCCAAAATGTGTTTGGAAACAAACACTCTAAATTGCAGTAAGGAATTGCTGGTGTATCATCTAACCCTGCAACAGACATTGTGCTCTTGGCCTCCTTAGCTGACATGTGATGGACACTGGAAACTAGGAACCCTTCTGCTAAGATTGCTAGTAACCTTTACCAAAGACAAAGTTGAATAAGATGAATATGCTCTGCACAACTTAAAATCAGCACACGAAAACCAATGTTGCTGTTCTTGCAAGACACTGCTGTGCCAAATACCAGTGAGTCCCCACTCAAGCAAAAATTTGTCAATACTCTCCTAACTAGGAAAGAGCATTTCTGTATATGTAGAATATTCTTTTTCATAAGGAGAGAAATAGTGTTTCTATTCGCAGTATTCCCTGCTGGTTAGTGTTGGAAGTGCAAGTGCTATAGGTCAAGAAGTGGAGTCTTGTGAAGCAGCCAGCTACAAATATACTGAATGAAACTGAGAATCAAGAGGAGGAAAACTAATGGACATAAAATCTAACTCACTTAAATTATGGAAGGTTAAGTCACAGATTGACTTGATCAATGTACAGTTGTATCTTCTCTCATCCCACTTCTAGCCATAGCAATCAGATTTGCATCTGGAGTTTGACTACCGAAAAGTTCAAGTGTGTTTGAATAGGAATGGTTTGCAAACTTGACATCCAGATTTTGAACCTTCCCCTCTAAACTTCCAATGTCCAGATTCTCAGTTTTGGTTTGAGCCCATTTCTGTTTCTTGCATCCTCTCCAAACTATGCCCTTACTTCTCAATTGTTTTCTCCTAGCATCCTAGGGTTGTCTTGTTGTACAGTAATAGCCACTTCTATAGTTTCGTACTTCTATAAATAGGCTTTCTTACTCTCAGGCACCTGAACTGATCTATGCGGAGAGAAATTACCTTTCATGGAGCTATAGAAATATAGTACTGAAGCTGTGGCTTGTCACATGTGTGTCTTGCCAGCTTGAGAAAGTCTTTTCTTGTAGTACATTCCCAGTCTTGAATCAACCATTCTGTTGCCATTATTGGGGAAAGCTACATTTTCCTATAACCTGGATGGGGTGAAGAACGGATACTAGTTGAGGTTTTGAATTTTCTATCCCATCAGTAGTTTCTTCGTGTTGCATCAGGAGAGCTTTGCACAGCTGGTGTAATGTGTGTATAAGTTTTCACTGGATCACTGACAAAATTCAGATTCTCCAGTGTAATCATTTCCAGGTAATTTCCACAGATGTATTTTTCACATCTCCTCAATAAATTAAATTGAAAGGCTGTAATGAATGCATTGAGTCCTGTATCATGGTGACAGGACAAGTCAAAAGGCCTGGAAGGGTTTAGAGAAAGAAAGTATGGGCAGGGGAAATGGGTGTTAACCTATAACTAGAGCCATTGTTATTAGTGGAGATTCAACAGCCCCATTCAAGATAGGTGTCAGATATTATATAAACATGTAGGAAGAAATGGTCTCTGTCCCATCAAGCTTATAGTTCAGTCTAGCAAGTGTCCTTGGTAATCACTGTTGTCATACTAATCAATTACCTGGGAGGTAGGAATCAAAATAAGGTTTCCTCCTTCCACTAAGGCTCCCCTCTCTCAGGAAATACTCTTAAAATATTTGTAATTTCATGTATCTGTGTGCGTTGCAAGAGTAAAAGGAAACTTCAAGAGCCACGTATAAATATTACATGGAATGAACTAGAGAGGTGTGTGGATTTGGTACAGATAATTTTAAAATTCCCACTATGTATTGGGTTTGTTTTACTTTAATGGAGAAACAAATCCCCTTTTAAATTTTTTCAAAAGTAAATAAATGAACTTTAAAATTAGCCTGCCAAACAACCTTACAGATATTCAAACAACACCTTGTGAAAATACTTTACAGACATTTTAAATTATGAGCAAGAATATAGGCTCCTTTTCAGAACACAGAGGAGCTTAGATCCCTCATGGTGAAACTTCTACCTTGTTCGCTTTCTCTGTTGAGACCTAGTCCATTGCCTATTGAAGTGAATGCAAGTCTTTCATTGACTTCAGTGAGCTTTGTATTCAGCCATTGTTTCCTGCCTGAAAATTAGATCAGTTGCTGAAGCTGGAGGAACAAACATGCTACAAATTTACCAGGGAAAACACCTTGTGTCATTTGGGCAGACCAGCTTTTTGTGTGTCTGACATTCAAATGCATTTCATACAATATTCTGTTATGTTATTTAAAGCAAAAAGGATATTCAACTGAGTCAAGATTTTTTCCAGGTTGGGAGGGGGGGAAATCAAGTGTTGGGTTTTTTTCATCTTATTGTCATTAAATATGTTTTTATAAGACAAACCCAGCAGTATTCTATTAATAAAGTACATTTCTCTGAAAGACTGTCTGACCAGTCTTTGTTTTTTACTACTTTCTTAAATGAACACTGACAGATAACAGAAGTAATCATCAGACACAGAAGAAGGGGGAATTAGTGAAATAAATGAGACTAAATCTCTCATAAAACAGTATTTTAACTACATAAAAACATCACAGGCAGCCACATTACAAATCTTCACGCACATATTTTTTAAATAGAATCAAGAAGGATTGCCATAAGGCAATATGTTCAGAAGTTTATCTTCTGCCATGTTGTAAAATACCTATGAACAAGCTACCATGTGGGCTCACAAATTCAGAGGATCAGTAATTTGGCAGTGACTAGTTATTAATAGCACCAGCTGTGTCAGCACTGACCAAAGAGACACAAAGGGAAGCCAAGAATACAGATGTCAGCCTCTTCTGGACTCTGGGTGGTGTGTGCCATCTCCTACTATGGTCTAGAAGTAAGTGATTATTCAATCTGGCTTCATAGCTTCTTGGAACAGAACTGTCTCAGGAGCAAAATGCCAGGAGGGGTTCTGCATACCTCCCCAGTACACAGCAATATTAAGTTGGCTTAGGTATGTTATTAACACTGAAAAGATTCCTTCTGTTCTGAATTGTCAGCCTGGAGAAGGGGATGTCAAACTTGACAAATCACTGAAAGGAAGCATGGTCACATGGTTAAGGCACTGGTCAGGGACTGAAGAGATTTGGACTCAGTCCCTGATTCTTCAACAGATTTTCTCTGTGACTTCCTGTCACGGGGTGAGCAGCCTGTTCATCTCTCCCCCCCTTCCCCCAGAGGACTGGGTGGATCGGCTTCAACCCTGTGGTTTATCCCCAGCTAAAGTCCCTCTAGCCTGGGCATTAGGGACCTGAGCCTAGTCCACCACGCCCTAGTCGGCAGGGTAGTGCAGCCACTAGTAGTATCACATCCCTGTCAGTGGGGTAAATACGGCCCAGCAGCTGAGTCTATAGTTCACTGGAATGGCTTCCCTCTCCGGGGGGCAAGGAAGAGGGCTTAGCGGGCCTGGGCCCTCCCTCTCCACCGGGCCCCACCCCAGGGCCCTATCAGCGGTAGGTGGTTCCCACCACTGGCTGGGTGGGGAGTTCCCCCCAAAGCCCTTCGGGGTACCTCCTGCTCCCCACCCTGGGCTACTTCCTACCGCTGTCCGTTGGCCGGTGTAGTCCCCATCTGGGCTGGCAAATGGTGCTGTGTCGGCAGCTGCAGCTGGCATGGTGGCTTTGGCTGGCGGCTGCGGCCCACAGCTGGTGCAACAGCGGCTGCGGCCCGCAGTTGGTACGGTGGCTGCAGCTGGTCCCATGAGAGCGGCTGCTCTTGTGCTCCAGCCAGGTGCTCCTTCCCCTCCAATGACCAGCCCCAACTCAGCTACTCCTCTGGCCTTTATAATGGGGCTGCAGTTGGAGTATTGTTCTCAGCCCAGCAAGACTGGTTAACCCCTCCTCGGCCAATGCGGGGTTGGTACACCCTGCCACACCTCCACTTAAACGCCTTGTGTCTCAATTAACCACCTGTAAAAATGATGGTATTAATATTGTCTTTTCCCCAACCTTCATTTCTCTTGTCTACTTAAGTTGTTCCTTTCACTCTGCCCTGAAGAGTTTTCTATAGCATAATCCATTCCTGATTTTAGCTGGCACTATTAGTTGCTGCCCTGATACAAATCAAAACTGATCATAGTATGATCTACTACATGAAATCCCTTAGTATAAAAGAGATTGCATGAATTGATTAAGCACTAATAGAAGACCCTATTGCAAAACCCATGCACATTGAAAAGAACAATACAGTCTAAATTCATGTCAGAGTGAATCAAGGAAAATCCAGTGCACCTCAAGGCAACCCACCCACCAATACCACTAGCAACAATGGAAGTTTACCATTTAATGTCAAAGGAAGAGGAAAGAGGAAGGTACAGAAAAGGAAAGAAGCAAATCAAAAGAATGATTGATGACAGGCCAATCAAAAAAGCAAATGTGCCCTAAACCAGCCAGCAAGGGATTCCGGATAGTTCCTCAAGTAAAGATTATCAACTAAGAAAACGTGTTGCCCACTGCCTAGCAAGGGAAGGGACTGAACGCTGATTCACCTCAGCCAATGATAACTGCTAGGCAAGGACTTAGGTGTTTCCATAGGAGTTTTTTTTCCCATTACTTCTCACCACTTCATAGACCATTTTTGTTCATAAAAAAAGGTTTGTGTATTAAACTCTCCACAGCAATGAACCAGTGTAAGATGACACAGTTCTGTCAACCTGTTCTCTGTTAATTTCCTACCCCCCCAAAAAAAAAATCCAGTCTAATACACTATATATTTTTAGATGGTTTTGCTATGTTTGCAAGCTGGTAGCCATACATTAGAGGGGATTTTGCTTTTTATGGGAGTCCCCCATCAAAGAGTGTTAGTGCCACATATTACCAGAGCAGAAGCTGGTACCAGAAGCCTATGGGGTAAAGGCAGCAGTATAACCAGATGAACCAAAATAGAACTTCCTTTTAATTTAAGTAGTAACGGTTGCAATGCATTTGTTGTCCTTCTAAGTGGCTGCTTGTATATCTCATTCTTCTGCTGGAAATAATTTGTGTTTGCTTTGTTTTTTATTAATAGTCTAGCAATTTGCATCATGGGATCTTGTGCATAATCTATTTAAGTCATAGAGCAACATTAATAAACCTGGATCCAACCAGAAAGAAAAAAAGGCGCTCAGATAAAATGACAAGTGAACTGAAATGTCACCACAAAGCTAGAACTACTTTTTTTTTTGGTATGGTTTGTTTTCTTCTTAGAAATCATTTGTTTAGTTCTGATATTAATTATCGTTTGGGCTAAAGGCTAGCATCCCTTTGCACTCAGCAATACCCATGAGAGACCAAGTCAGAAAAGAAAGCAAGCAAAGGACAGGGACTTGTTGTTTTTCATAGGCAGAAGGTAATAATACGTGTTACCTCTTGAAGCCCCAACTGAAGAAAGCACAGAAGCATGTGAATTGACTGTCCATTTAAACAGCCCCTCAGCCTCCAAAAAAATCTGTCAATGACAAGATTTTTGCTCAGAATGTCATGAGGGTTTGGCTATTTCAGACCAAGATAAATCTCATCACCTCCCTTCTTACATTTAGTGCAAATGGGGTTTTACCTTATTTACCTAGCTACGGCTTAAAAGGGTATTTTTAAAAGAAAAACATTTAGACAGAAGTGCCAAAGGTAGATTCTTCATCTTCTTACAAAGAGATGTGTGCATTCCTTATCAAATCTATTTTACATCTAATCTGTTTTCTTGTATCATGCTTATCACCATAGTAGCCGCATGATATGTCTCCATACAGAAAGGGTATTGTCATGGGGCTGGTGTGCCCCGTCCTCTGGATGGAAGAGAGGGTATTTATGCTCCCTGAAGTCCCCCTCTCACACTTGGGATGCTGCAGCCCCAATAGTCTATGTCATTTCTATGGTCTGTTGTTAGGGTAGCATAGCCAGTCACCAGCATCAGTTACTGAGGCCTTTACCTTCAGAGTGGTGCAATCTAGAAGCCTAAGTCAATACAAATCTAGCAGTCAGGATAGCATGGCCTAGAAGCAAGAGTCTATACAAACTGTCCTTGCAGTCAAGGTAGTGCAACCTAGTGGCCAGAGTCAATCATGGTGGCTTCTGTTTCCCCCTTGTGGCCCTACCCTAGGGCCTTAATGGTAGAGGGGTGGCTCACTCCTGAGTCAGTGGGGAAATCAAACCACAAGGTGCTGACTCAGTTCGGTGGAAGGTACCACTCTTTCACCCCCTCTAGGTCCCTTCCTACCCTGTGTCCTGAGGTTGGCAACTTCAGGCCTTGGGGTTGCTAAATTCCTCCACAGAGCAGACCCTCCAGGCCGCTCTGGGCTCCATGGGGCAGGCAGGACTTTCCAACCAAGATACCAGAGGTTCTTCAGCAGGAGCCTCCATCACAGGTCTTTCCTCTCTAGCTGTCCACCCTCACAGAGCTGGGTTATTGCCTTTTATATTTACTCTCCAGTTAGAGCATGCCCAGCAGGACCTATGGGGCATGGCCTCCTCAGGCAAAGAGTGGGATTACCCCTCCCAGTAGCAGCGTGGAGTTGGTGCACCCCATCACAGGTAGATTTACAAAGAATTCCATGTCAAGTGGGTCTGAGTGCACAGCTGGATCAGCACCTGCCTCACAAATTGGGGGGGGAGGGTTGCTCAAATCTAGATCTGAATTTTGTGACACAAGTCCAGCTCTGGCTGAAGTGCCTTTATTCACTTAATTGTTATTGACACTAAAGGGAAACATATGGCTGAAGCCCTCCACATTGTTTTAAGACTAAAACTGGATAAGAATTTATGAGATTTTTTTAATTCTGTCTGATTGCAATTAGATGTCAATACATTATTTTAATTTTTAAAAATAAATTCTAAATCCAGTTTGAAATCTCAAAATAATGTTATTAATAATTGCACAAAAATAAGAATAAAATACTTTCCGCACGGTGTGTTAGGCTGTGTTTTTCCTAAGACATGATTAAAAGTTTGGTTTCTTTGGGCTCTTTTTTTGGAAAGGGCTCTGGCCAAATCGGATACATTAAGCCACACAACCGGGATATCACGTCTCTTTTATAAATCATGGTAAGTTCATATCAGGCAAATGTATGATTTTACTGCCTGGCATTGTATCTTCTATTCTGAGTGAGCCACGTGCAATGGGTGTGTTCACATGAAAAATGCTGTGTTAGTTTTGGAAACGTTATGCTTATATAGATGCTTTTTGGCCTGTGTGGGCCGGAAGAGAAACCAATGACCTGAATAGCCAAGCATGAATCTCAGTTAAAACATTTACACAGCTGAGACCAGGAATCTCTCCAGTGCTTAGAAAAAACAGTTGAAGCTGTGACCTTCTTTCCAATGTCTTTGCTGCCTAAAAGAGCAGCATGAAGGAAAACTGTCCTGGAGATTTCGTTTGGAAGAAACAGAGACACATTTCCATTTTCATATCTGGCCAGGGCAGAACTCTCTTACTGCTACTTTTGGTGGGAGTTACCATCTATCAAAGCAGAGAAAAGGATGAAATTCAGAACAGACAGCTGATGTTCTGAATTTCACAAAGGGACAGAATTGCATCTGTGCCCAGGTTCGTTTTTTAGGCCTGATCTACAATTAAAACACTTAAAAAACAACTGTTTTGCAGCACCATAGAGACCGACAAAACATGCCATTAGGGTGACACAGCTACCATGCTGTGGGATGTGAAAAATGCATACCCCTGAGCGCCATACTGATGCCAATCTAACCCCTGCTGGAGAGGCAGTTAGGTGAAGGGAAGAATGCAATTGCTAATACTGCTTACAATATACATGAAGTGCAAGGTACACTTCTTCAGTCTTGCCCTCGCTAACATAAATGCGCTGCGCAACATACTCTAAAAAAAGGCTGTATGAAATCTTCCCTCTGGGGCAAGGAAGAAAGAGGAAAAGAAGCACTAGTGACAGATGATAGTCATGTCACTTCACACACTACTGGGAGGTGCTCAGATACACTGTGATAATAGGCAAGCTCTAAAAACCAGAACAGAAAAAGGTGGCCAAAGGACAGTCATAGAGAATTTTAAAATATGCTTCATGGTTGCTTTCATCTTTAACTTTATTGAAGACAATGCATTTTGCAAGCTCACATACAGAGAGAGAGCTGAATACATCTGTAGGAAACTCATATTTCTTTCTGACAGACTATAGCACACTAGAAAATCAGTTACAGTTATGTTTTCAATGTTTAAAATAATAGCTGTTATTTTTCTGTATGATTCTCATAGGACTGTAGTCACTGTAGGTAAAAACAATACAATATATTTCAAACAGCTGTCAGCAAGGATTGCGTGTGTGGCAGTGAGGGGGGGAAAAACAGTATCTTTCTAAACCCTGACGCATTGTGTAATGTTATATGGGGCTTTTTATGGCCTGTGTGTGTGCTGCGTAGAGAACACAAGCTTAGAATTCACTGTGGGAAAAGAAAGGCAGCCTGAAAACATGTAAACTGAGGAGGAAGCCCATAGCTTCATTATTGTGATTCAGCAAGCCTAGTTAGATATCTACCAGGAGATTAAGGGAAACTTACCAAAGAAAAACTTACTGTGAAACTCTAATATCATAATAAATCATAGTGAACCTAGGGTACGTCTACACAGCAGTGCTAAAGTCAAATTAAGCTACGTGACTTCATCTACATCAATTGCGTAGCTTAAGTCAAAATAGCTTAACTCAGCTTTAGGTGCTGTCTACACGGCAGGAAGTCGAAGGAAGAACACTCTTCCTTAGACTTCCCTTACTCCTGGTACAATAAGGGTTACAGGAGTCGGAGTAAGAAGTCCTCCAGCTCAACATTATTTCAAAATAAAGGCTTGTAGTTTAGACACGCTCTTGCTATTTCGGAATAACGTTAGTTATTCTGAAAAAATGCTGCTGTGTAGACATACCATTAGAAACTAACCCTGTGTATTATTTTTAGTTATTCATTGAGGTATACTCCAGTAAGAATTAGGTGCATGGATCAGGAAGCTGGATAACCCCTACATTCTATATAACAAACAGAAGTAACTAACCAGCATGGAATTTAAGCAGTAAAATCACTAGAGACAAAACACCAGAATGCACAGAAATTACCCACAATGTTATGTATTGTGGACGTACCAGATGATCACCATTCTACCAACGCAAGTGATAGTTAGATCCAAATGATGTTACCTGAGAAATCTGTCAGCTAGTTTTAAACTATGAAGACTCTTTCATGCTCTTTTCAGGCATTTGGATTTTCATAGGATGAGGAAGTGTTCATTTTAGTACTATAGATATATAGCTCTTCTTTTAACACGGAATGCACATAGTGTGTATTAGAAGCACGTGTCTCTGCAAGGCAATAGCCTTCCTTGGAGATGTGTGAAATATTTGCATCCAACTTTGAACCCAGGAAAACTCTACCTCATGTGTCAATTGAGCTTTTCCTTGTGTAGAGCTCAGAGCTGATTCATCTGTTACCCTCTGCTGGTTGGGAACTTCCCTGGGCTCAAGGCGAGCCTGTAATTGAAAAAAGGAGATGAGGCTTATGAGTCAGCACTGCTTCCTCTGTGACTGATAGGATCAAAGGGACAGCGGCTGATCAGTCAGCCTGGAAGTCCCTGCACTGCTTGAGGGGGGGGGGGGGGGGGGGGGGTGAGATAGAAGAGGAAGGATAGGAGGAAAACTGAATTAGAACTACAGCTGGCAGCTGAGAGGGCAGGACACAGGAACTCCGGGGTGAGACTCTGGCCAAAATTACAAACATTTGTGTCAAAAAATGGATGAGTAGGTAAGGGTTCTTCCTTTTTTTTAAAATGTTGATTACAGTGAAGAAAAAAAAAGACGAACTATTAGGGCAAGTCTCAGAACGGTAGCCAAGTTAGTCTGTTTCAGCAAAAACAACGAGGAGTCCTGTGGTACCTTAAAGACAAACACATTTATTTGGGCTTAAGCTTTCATGAGCTGGAGTCCACTTTGTCAGATGCAACATAGTAGGAGGGAACGTGGATAGTAAAGTCGACCGATTAACCAGTCCGCCAATCACCCCTGCCCCCATAACAGCAAGGCAAAGATCTCAACATGCTGCACTTGTGAAGTTTGTCAGGCCTGAAGGGAGGCCCATAAAAGGTTGAAACTTGGTGCAGTTGCAATGCTCTTCAGAAGCAGACAAAGCCAAGGCAGGGAGCTCCCAGACTTAGGGCCCTGTGGCCCACAGCTTTCAAATGCTAACGGTCAATCTCTGAGGGAGCTGGCGGACAAGGCTAGCTTTCTTTGTTGAAAGCTCCCAGGATTAATCCCTGACCTTTACTCACACTGAGGAGTGGGAACTGAGTCTGCCTGTGGGGCCTGAGAGAGTGCTTCCCTCTCACCTTACACCAGAAAGGGAGTCAGGATGGTGTTTTCCTCTTGTTCACACTGCTTTATATCCCCACAAGGAGTGGATTCACTGAAAGGCACAGCGGGGATGCTGTGCCCCACATCCCCAAAACAGACCACAATGTTGCAACCATGAAGAGAATGACATAGGAGGCTAGGGAGGTGCCCGCTGTCAGCAGCCGGGGATGACCCTGAAATGTTAACCTTTATCATTATGACACATCTAAACACACAGAATGCTACACCGTAAAATGGACCGCTAAAAATATACAACTGTTGTGTCTCTTCCGGATCATGTCTGTCACACACAGATCTAAAAATATGGCCCGGGTCTCCAGCCACAGGATACCAGTAATGTCAGTGGGAAGCCATTCATGCTCAATGGGAGTTACTCACATCCTGCATAAGCATGCTCTCCTTGAAATCTGCAAGCGTTCCTTCAAGGCAGTGTGTTGTTGCTTACTATTTCACTCATCTACCAGTCCACAAAGCACAACTTGTTCACTGATTTACAATTCCTTGGGGTGATTATTTTGGCTACTGCTTCGGCTCATAAAAAAAACCCTGATTGAGAATGAAGCTTTATTTAATTTAGGTAAATGTATGGTTTTCAGATCTTATGTAGTTAAAATCCTGGGACCTCCGGGAATGCCACTGTTTAAAATGATAACAATGATGATCCTTCCTCTTTTATTTCTAGTCATCTTCTGTTTTATGTCACTGGCTTTATTAATGATGAGCCCATGCCTAGTTTGAGCTGAGTTATTTTTTAGAAGACTTGAGAACTTGTCCTGGAATAGTTGAAATCTAAACTGTATTTTTTTTCTGTGTCAACCTGAGCTCAATGTTCACCATTGTAGTGTTCATATTACTGCAAATGTTCTCTCAATATTTATGTCTCTTTGGCTCTTTATATTTCTGATTTTTCAAGACGTGTGATGGCTTTTACAGTCACTCAGCTTTTGGTACACCCCAGATGGAAAAGCTGGTCTCTGCTTTCAATGCAGCAGAGTTGATAATGGCACAGTCAAGCAGCAGACAGTACACCAGTACCTGACAAATTAAATGATGAAATGCCCATCACTCATTTGGTGTAACAGAGAATATCAGCAATTGTCAAAGGACATTTTTATAGTATTATTGGCTTTTGCTTGAAAGCAAATATCTTGGCTTTGCCTCAGCATTAAGTATCTAATTTTGATGTCACTTTTACACAAGTATTAGTCTGACTTCTGTGAAGTTACCCCATATTAGCATCATGTAATTAATGCTAAACCATTAATTTATTTTAAAAATCATATGTAAATTATTTACAGTGGAATAGAATATTATCCCAGAAATTTGTCTCTTTGGCTCCATGTTTCTGGCAATCTGCACTGAAATAAAATTCCATACCCATAAAATTCTGGGACAGCATTCTCTACTGTTACTATTTGGCTAATTTCTCTGTGCAGATGCACTTGTGCAACTCCCACAGAAATCAGTGGGCGTTACATGCCTGCATCTGAGGACATAATCTAGTCCATTCTTTTTTTAAATAGCCCAACAATATTTTAAATGCCAAGTGCCAAATTTTGTCCTTAATTACACCTGCCCATTCCTACTGACTTTGTTTGCATGGTATAGATAAGATGGAAGGCAAAAATTACCCCCAAATTATGTACTAACAAGAATATCACTTTTGAATCTTATGATGTTATGATCTTACCAGTAAATGTTGTGTGCTGGATTCAGAAAATTACCTACTGGGATTTGTTTCCATTGTTCTTTTTTTTTCTTTTGGTTTTATGGAAGCCTCAAATGTGTTGTAAAAAAAATAATGTGAATGAGTTTGTCCATGTAAATGTAATTTGGGTGGTTTGCTTGCTCTGAAAGTGAATACCACAAATACCAACCCAGAGTGAACTACTTACTATTCACCAGTTTGCAATATGGTCACGTCCTTCATCAGAGCAGCTGTATGCTCAATTAAAATATGTAATTAAAACTGGTTAAAACAGAGAAAGTATTATATATCATCTTAGCCACTGAGGACAGATAAACTCACTGAGATGTGGATAACATTGGGAGGCAGAGAGGAAAGGAGAATGGCAGAAATTAATATGTCAATACAGTAAGAAAAAGATATTAGCATTACTGGGGTAAATAAGCTTTTATTTATTCTCCATATATCCTGTGTTCTTATGCCACTCTCAGGTAGGATGGTGTTAGGTTTCTGTGCTTTGCTTTTGCACATTAATCTCCAAAGTTTGCCAAATCCTTGAACAAATTTCTAACAACATCCATTCACTACCTTCAAAACATTGATGTAATATCAGGGTGATTTTTCTTTCATTTGCTTATCTTTTAGTTATAAGACAAAATGTTTTGTTTCCAGAATACACATGCACACATATAAACAAATGTGGAAACAAAAATATATATTCAAAAAATATCTGAACAGATTTCTTTACACAAAACAGAATGTGTGTAAATATAGCATTTTGTATAAGTTAAGATATTATGCACGCAGACAGAGGTTTAGATTACAGTTTAAAGAGCTGAACAAAAACCGGGCTGAGACTGTGTATCAAATACATTAGGGTGGTGGATTCTGAGGAGTAAACGCCTATAACTGCAGCTACTCGGCCTCCTGGCAAGTGAACTAGAATGTCTGATGGACTGAACAAGGTTCTGCCTGAGGAAATTAGCGGGCCATTGATTAAACCCAGCAGCAGCCATAACTTGCTGGCTATTCAGACACCCTCCCCTGTGGATCCACTGCCTCCCACCAAGCTTTGCTCCTGACTCCACCCTGCTCTGCACCCAGCCTTGTTCCAGTCCTATCCCAGCTTTGCTCCTGCCTTGGAACCAGCCCTGCTTGTGCCTTGCCTAGCTCCAAGACAGGTTATGTGTACACTGCACCACTATTTTGGGCTACCAGAAGTAGCCCAAAATAGCTACCCCATGTCTTAACAAGCTGCCTGTTATTTCAAAATATTTTTTTAAATAACGGGTGCACTATATTGCCATCCCGGTAACCCTCATTCCACGAGGGTTAAGGGATGTCTCGAAATAGTGCCTTATTTTGAATTTTGGCAGTGTGTACATGCACCAAATTTTGAAATAGCCTATTTTGAAATTCAGTCAAAATAAGATATGCAATCTGCGTAGCGCCAATTGCATATCTTATTTCGAGTTTAGGGTGCTGTGTAGATGCACCCTTGACTTGACCCTGATTTCTGGCTCTCTCTATATTTGCTTTATTTGCTTTCTGATTTTTGAGCCTTTAGGTTTCAGATATTTTTTAGCTTATTTCCCACAATCATGGCAACTAGAAATGGCTTTTGTGGGGCTTGATCCCACTCCCACTACTGCCAGTCGGAGCCTTTCCATTAACTTTAATGGGGGTACATTGAGCCCTTAATGAGGTTACTTTGTGAACAATGTTCACATGAATTTTAAAAGCTAGACATTTTAATTTTAAACACAGTGTCAAGCAGTTTCCATGGGGTCTTCAGTCCCTAAATGTGACCCCTAAATGCTACTGTCATGCAAGCAAAAAGTAATAATAAGTAAAGTTCATTTTAGATCTGTTTGTTATTTCTAGCATAAAAATAGATCACTCCAACCCAATGGGACTATTCACCTCTTTGTTTCTTGGCCAGTGTTTGACTGTTGTTGTTTGTTGTTGTTTTTTAAATAGTTTTCCTGTTCTGTTGTTACAGATGAATTCTCGTAAATATTTATTCTTATACTTGCTATAAACTTATTCTTTTCCCTCTGGGGAAACTGCGGAATTCCAGATGTGTAGAGCTGAAACATTTCAAAAATAAAAGGGGCCCCAAACTATAGCCACACAACAGAGAGGGCAAGAAAGCTTGTTGCATCCTTAAAAAGCTGCTGTGTGCAACTTTGCTGAATGCCGCCGTCTCAGATCTTAGGGATGTTTGACTTGGCTGAGGCTGAAAAGAGTCAGGATGAAGATTTACAGACAGGAAAAGGGTAAAATCTTGCCTCTTGATTAAGTTTGAGTACATTTCTCCCTACACCTACTAAGACTGGACTCCCTGAGCTGAAATTGCCATGATTCATATCCAGTCCTGTTGTTTTTATGCTAAGAATGTTGGTAGAAGCATGCTCTATGTGTCTTTTTTTATCAAGAACTTGTTGTGGGCGAAGGGGTTCTAATCCCATTGAAATCAATGGTGAAACTCCCATATACTTCCATGGTGCGGAATCAAGTCCACAGAACGCGTATGTGAGAAGATGATGGGAGGAGAGCGGCATGCATTGGGACAGTTTGTTGGTCTTCCTCTGTACAGTGGAGTTAATGGTTTATAATACTGTTGCCAGTACCACTCAAAGATTAATTTATATAAGGGATTTATGTCCCTTTCCTGAAGAATTTATTAACTATAAGACAAGCAAACAACCAAAGGGGTAGAGGTGAGGGCCACAATATATGAGGAAAGTGCTCATGGTTAACCTAGAGGCAATCTAATGTTTCAATAACATTTATTTGAGGCACAATAAAGAAATTATTACCAGATACCCACAACCTTGTTTTAATAAGCTGTTTGACTTCTCATAGCTGTCATGTTAGAAATGTTTCCTCAGGAGGGATTTAAATACAGAGCAGGTGGTGACCTTTTGTACCAACAGCAATTGCTCTTCCACGTGTAGTGGCAGTGTGGCTTAAGTTTCAGAAATAGTAGCATGTTGCTGGAGAAGCGGGTGTGGCACTGTGAGAAAGGCAGATAAGCAAGGACAGGCATCATTTATACAGGGCCTTGAAGGGTGAAGACAAGAAGCTTAAATGGGATGGTTGGACTTCCAGGGAACTAAAATGTGATGATTTTATAGAAGATGTGTTTTTCATCTTATCTGTATTTCTGTGCACATCATAAAGCAAGTAACAAATTTACCATCACTATCATTCTCTATCCAGAGGAGACTCCGGGGACCACTGAGATTGCTGAATTCCAATACAGATGAATTTGGTTTCAGGTCACTATTATCAGTGGATGCAGTATATCAGTGAGGGGCAACCTAGGCTAGTGAATGGGCCATATGAGTGGCTCTCCTTCATCTCAGTGGGCCTGGTTATGACAATCTTCATCAAGATTGTCATAACCAGGATGACAAGTATCAGAGGGGTAGCTGTGTTTGTCTGAATCTGCATAAACAACGAGAAGTCCTGTGGCACCTTATAGACTAACCAGGATGGTCTCCCAGGATAGAATAGTTTTGCTAACTGCACCTGCGTACCTAGAATTTGCGGGCTGTGTTGACTGAACTGTAGCAGTGCTTTGATTGGATGCAGAGGGAGCACACAGCTCACACAATGTTGTGTGCAATCAGTACACACTTCACTTCACGTTCCCTTGCATTGCATGTGTGTCACTTTTGTAATACCAGTAGGAAAAAAACCTACATGGATGAAAACCACCACTGTAGTATATAGCTAGCTATAGAGTATATACAGTATATAGCTAGCCATAGACTAGCGCTCATGAATCAAAGCTGAAATATTTGTGCTTTATCTCCTGAGTGAGATGGCTTGGGCTTGCAATGCCATGCCTAACTGGCCCGTATTATTATTTTTTCACATTTCTGAGCATGGGAAGGGCCTAATTCTTCTAGACTTTGAGTGCATCTGTATGAAAAGGAAGAAGTGCTTGTAACCTTACAGGTAGATGTCAGCACCTTGTAGATATGTTCCCTCACAATTGTAAAACACGGAAAGAAAAAACAATTCATTCTCTGCCTGCAGGAGATTTGCAACCACTATTAATATCTGTGACTTTACTAATAGAGATTTAATTTGTCATCTAAAACTAAGGAGAAATTAGCTTTAACTTGTTTTTTTCCTTAATATCGGAAGCTGGTTATTACGGGGCTGCAAAAAATGATAAAACCAAGCTGGGTAGCTCACTTTCAGTCAAAACTCATGCTAAAAACACATTCATCAAAATGATTAGAAACTAACCTTTTAAACTTTCATCAGTTAAATAATCCTCCCAAAAATATAAATTATCCCCAAAACCAGGCATCTTGAAGAATTCAAAAGTTTAATGTATTTTGGTAAATATATCACAAACATGGATTCGTTCATTTAATATTTTTTCTTCTGAAAGACTTACTGTAAAGCACAATGGAACCACATAATTAAATAAGGAATTTTTGTATTGAATTTAAAATAATTTCCATAATGTCAATGACAAGAAACTGGCCGAATATATTCATTAGGGATTATATTCCCGCCCAGGACACACAGATTGGCATAAGGATGCTAGCTTGTGGTGTTTGTCCAGCTGAAGCTGACTAGGGGCAGCTTTTTTCAACCTAAAGTCCACTGTGGGGAAAAAAATGGCCTTACACACAAATGAAATGCTCTAGCTGACATGTATGTTAATTCTGTGTATCATTACTGCATGTGTATTACCTAAGAAGTTTAGGATTCCTCTGCAATCCTGAAGTATAACCGTGACCCATCCAAAATCCAACTGAGTCCTTCAGCCAACTTTGGGTCAGTCCCATAGGGCACAGAGGCATCAGTTTTGAACAGATGAGCTGGCTATGAAATAACAACATGCATTCTCAGAAGCATAGTCTCCTGTCGAAGGGCTTAATTTTGCATGGTGTTAAAGCCAATACAGCTGCTCTTGGAGTTATGAACAAGTTATGGACCAACACTTGGTCCATAACTCGAACTGTTCATAACTCAGACCCCATTGAGTTACACGCGACCACGCTGTTCGTAAGTGCGGGTCGTGTTCGGAACTCGGGGACCGCCTTTACAACCGCTCCATGGGAGCTTTGGTCATAAATGCGAACGGTCGAGATACGACCGTTCACAACTCGGGGAGCGGCTGTAGTGATTGAAGATGCTCAGTGGGTTCCATTGTCTCATGTAGTGGATGTGAGTGAACTAGGTTTTAACTGCAGCGGGAATGGAGAAAGGCAAGTTACATTTCTTGTGGAATGAGGTTTACCACCTAATTCAAATTAGGGGCTTTATTCCGGAATCCTGTTTCACTGCCGCATGTAGACGCGGGCAGTTACTTTGGGCTAGTCAATTTCTAAAATGGCAACCGGCCGGGAACATGCAAATCAAGCGCGGGATATTTAAATCCCAGGCTTGATTTGCAATTCCGGTTGCCCTCATTAGCCTCCCTAGATCAATCTAGGGGGCTAGTGTAGACGTACCCTAACAGCTCCTGAACTGCAGAATGTCTGAGTATCACTGGTCTAAGGGTTTAAGTCAATGAGACCTTTCTCCTGCAAATATGCCCTGACAGCTCTATTCCCTTAGCCCTGGATATTTCAATGAGCTGTCTGGGTGGTCCCCATGCTCCTATAGAGCCCCAGTGATGTCAATAGGGTTTGACCATACATGTTAAAAGTTGTGCAGAGCTCACTGCAGGATCAGGGCCTTACTGAGAACATCCCCTCTGGCTGGATATTTACACAATGCTAATTTGAACTATCAAAGACCTTTTCCAGCATGTCCTTGGTCTTGTGCAATATTTAGAATAGGGTTTACTGGCATGAACTCAACTTGCGTGATTTCAGGACCCTAGCCAGAGATGTTCAGAGAAATCTTCCCAGGACATTATATAAACCAGTCTTCATAGTAAACCCATATCCATATACATACATCCCCTTCCATTCAGGTAAAAAAGAAATGTTTCCCAGCACAGAAGACCAATTTCTCAACCATTTTTCTGCATTTTGTGTTTAAAAGGTTGATTCTGTGCTGTAATTAGATGTTTTCTGCCCAAACACTACACAGAGAAATCCAACTGCGAGGATATTTTTAATGGTATTGATCACCAAATTCTTGACATTATTTAGAGCATTTTCATTTTATTGTCCAGTGGAAATTATGTCACAGATCAGTTGCCATGTCTATTTGACTATTTTGATAACCCCTTGAAAACTGATAAAATCTGAAATAGTATGGCCCCTTTTAAGGAAAGTCTAATCATGTTTTTGAGCCAGCTTTGGAACACATGGTTCTTTATTAGCCTAATAAGCCTCCATTATCCCATTCCTAAAGTTCTATTCAAGCCCTGTATTTAACGTAAAGTACCCTGCTTAGGTTAATTAGAGCATATTATCTTGGATGAAAATGCTGAATCGTATTCTGCAGAGTCAATGCTTGGAGAATTTGTTAATACACTGCATGTACCCAGATTGGTTCTTAATCTTAACCTTGGCGTGTGTTAGCAATGCAATTACCTACTCGCAATTGCTGCCTGGTTCTTGGCAAAAGGAAATTTTGAACAGAGGGTTATTTTACTAAAGATAGAAAATGACTCATTTTGATTACTCAGTCATGTCCTTTCCTACTTATCCACATACAATGGGAAAGTCTGATAGTACCAGAGGAAAAAGAAGCAGCATGTGATCATGTAATTTCCCTCACTTCACTGTTTAATTGTAGTGAAACCAAAATGCTGATAAATGTAACACAAGAGGGACTGATAAGTTTCATCCTCGTGAAAATTATTTCCAGGTAGAATCTGAAATGTACAGGGTCACTGACAGGTCCAGTATTGGGTGATAGGAATAGACTAGTCTGTGTTATTTTTGTTTAACACCAGTGTCTAGTCAGTTTTGCTTTCTGGGTCATACATTCACATAACGTTCTCATTTTAAGATTGCAGACTGGGAGGGGAGGGGGAATATTTAAATCCAACCAAAAACTGTTTTAAATTAAATTTGTTGCATTTAATATCACAATTGGTCTGTAAATATGTTGAGTAGAATTTTCAAAAGCCCTTAATGGCTTAGGAGCTCTTATCCTATTTTCAAAAGTGATGTAGGTTGTTGGGTGCCTAAGTCCCATTGACTTTCAGTGGAATAAGTATGTTGCAGGTATGAACAATATGCATTATGGATGTTATAAATGTTGACAAAGAATCGTCCCTTTTTTCCAGTGAAAAATTTCTAAATTTAATTTTTTTCAACCAGCTCTACTGGTAAGCACAGCTACCATTAAGGTGCAAGTATTATTGATGGTTATAAGCAATCTATTGATCTGTTGAATCATCTAACAATTTATTTGATTAGCCACTTATTAAAATGACTATTAACTATTTGTAAAATTAATCTTAGTACAATGTTTTTAACATTTTTTTTTAAACTGAAAATATTTCTTTCAAGACCTAAATTCTTAGACTAAACTACCAGATGGTATTCCTTTAAATATATATCTTGTGTCAGTACATCTGACATAAGCTTATAACAATGAGGCTGTACAAAACTTTGGCAAGATTTAGTTAGAACACAGTGTGAATCCATATAATCTCCCCCTTAGAATTTGATGCTAAGAGACTGTGAGAACTCTGATGTTAATTTAAAATGGCATTTTTGTGGGGATTCTGTTATTTAAAAAAAAACCTTTAAAAATAAATAAAAGAGCCAAATATTATACCATAGCAGCATTTTGGAGGTATTTCCTCAGGTGAATTGTAAATGGAATCATTGAATACTAGAACTGGAAGGGACCTTGAGAGGTCATCAATTCCAGTCCCCTGCCCGCATGGCAAGACCAAGCATCATCTGACTCTGACAGATGTCTGTCTAACCTTCTCTTAAATATCTCCAATGTTGGAGATTCCACAACCTCCCTAGGCAATATGTATTTAGATCCTTTTTTAAGGGAGAATGACTTTTTATAGACTAAGAATTTTTCCACACAAAGAAATTACAAGTAGCAATGTAAATTGGTATCCAAACAGTTTTTATAGCATGTCTGATGTGCCTAGTGATATTGCAATGATAATCTGAAAGTACTTCCTGTTTACAAGGCAATAACCCTATTCTAGGCCAATAACTTCTGAGACTCAAAACTGAAAAATGGTAGTGCAGAACACAGTTATTACTGAGTTAATAGAAAAGCATCTTAAAAATCATTAATATTCTTTGACGTGTGTTCTCTGATCTTTCACCGCTGCACTCATCTTAGCTACTCTAAAACCTCTGTTCTGGTTGGCTACTCTCCTCAACTTCATGCTTGACCAATTTCTAAGCCCTCTTCCCCCATGTTATCAAACCATCTAGCTCCCCAGTATATTTTTTGGTTCCCCTTCTTTGTGAGAGAGTAATTTTTGTTCTAACTAAGTTGTATTATGATATCAGGAGTGGGATTGATCTGAGGATGTGGCCCCGGGTAAGAAGTTGGGGAAGACATGTAAGAATATGAATGGGGAGTGAGGGAAGCCAGTCACATTCCAAAAGAAGTATACCTCAATCAAATTGGAGAGATCTATGGAGCCCAAGAGGAGAATGGAAAAGATGTTTCAGTCTTCATCTTAGCATCTATGCAGCGTGCTTCAGATGACCAAGACTCATCACCGAATTTGGTCCTCTGGCTAGATCATTACTTATCCAAGTCAGATACTGATGTGGAGTATAACATGAATGCTGATCCATGCCCCTCGATGTTTCACAATAATAGAGTGGAGTGATTTTTTTTTTTTTTACTATTTTCTTTGAAACATGGCCTGTCACCAAAAATAAAGTTCTTCACAAAAAATTGTTAAATATCAACATTTTCCATATTTTGCATGAATTTTTTCTACAATTTTAATCACTATTGCAATTTTGGAGGACCTTGTTTTTTACATTATCAAATAGTTTAAGTTATCAAAAATATGGCTTTCACTGAGAAAACATGGATTTCTCAAAAGAAAACCCTCATACAATAGTCAATTAAAAAGACAGAAAATGTGGCCAACTGTTGGTCCATTTTAAATATTACAAAATGGAAAAACTAAGTTCAACATTTTCCAAAATTTTCACAAAATCACTTTCTCATTTTTGACCTGCTCTACTAACAATAAATTGCAGGTGTTTCCTGTTAACTCAGTAGTAACTGTATCCTGGGATAATAAAATTCTTTGGGGTTTGGACCATTTATCATATTTAAATTATAACTTAAAGGTGCATCCTGTTTACGAGGTAATAGCTATAAGCTGGACTAAACAAACTCCTTTGGAGCCATTCCAATCTATTGTGTTATGTCAGACTCAGGCATGGGCTTTTAGGAAGCTTGGACGGATAATGCACTCCGTAGTAAAAGTTGCCCCTACCTTCTTTAAAAAAGGATGTAGTTTTGTCCATATTAGGGAATGAGGTGGGTTTTTTTAAGTTAAATCAGCCTCCAAAATGAAGGAGACAATTGTTTAAAAATCTTAGCTGATGGCTGGTTATCAGACAAAACAAACCCATCTAGATTCTTTGTTCACAAATCTGAGCAAGAAAGAGCAGTAAATACTTAAAAATGCATACCAATATTTTTCTTCTCATTCTGGTGACTCCAAAAAGGCTTGCTCTCACCGAGTTTAATCCCTTGCTTGGTGAATTTGGAACTGTAGCAGTGTCATTAGAACTATACTCATGTTACAAGACTGGTGAATTCAGGCTTCTGTATCCCCGTCTGTGTTGCTACCAGGGGTGAAAGGAAAGGAAATATCTTGCAGGTACTGTCCTATCACAACCCGGGTTCCTGCCAGCTCTTTAAATAGTTCCCGGCTGCCTTTTGCTGCAGTTCAGCCAGTTCTTGCTGGTGTTGCACACCTGGGCACACCCCTTTACTTTCACCTCTGGTTGCTACCAATTTGCTGGTTGGGGTTTTAAGACATGTCCTTTTTGTGGGTAGGAACCTGATGATTCAGGCAATATGAAAGAAAAAAAATGTAGATGGGTCAAATGCTGAGCCTGTTAGTTCTCACCTAGAAAACTCTTTTAAAAATATTTCAGACAGATGGGGAAATATAAAATAAGCACAGTTCACCTCATGGGCAGTCCTGACTAAGGGCAAGATCAGCCCGTAGGCCGAATTTTGCCCAGGTCTGGATACAGGCTCCTTGCTTGTCTCACCCCACCTGCACACCACTTAGAAAAGCAGCTGCTGAGCCGTTTCTCTTTCAAAAATGTGAGCCCAGCAGGGAGGGGAAAGAGGCTTCAGGTGCAGCCTCTGTACCAAGCACCATCCCATGGGCCAGTTTCTGGGCAATGAGAGCTGCCTGTTTGAATAAGAGGCAGCCACGAAGCACCTCGGCCCCTTCCCTCCAGCTTGTAGTTGTTCTCTCTCTTTCACACAAACACACACACGGCCCTGTGTGGGGGGCGGGGCAGGCAGGCAGGGAAGCTGCCTGAGAAACATGCTGGGCTGCTGGCTGGGAGTCACTCAGGTAAGTCTCCTAGCCAGAGCATTCCTCTGACACTCCAACCTCTCCCTTCCCCAACCCTCTGACCCCCTACTCCACATACCCAAACCCTCTGCTCCCTTCCCCCCTGCACTCATATCCCCTCCCAGATCTAGCTTCCCAATCCCCTGCTCCAGATCACAATTTCCTTATGCCCTAGCTCACAACCCAAACCCCTGCACCCCCTCCCTCTGTATCCTAATCACCAGTCCTAGGTCACAATCCCCTCCTGCCCTAGGTCACATCCCAAACTCCTGCACTCCAGTCCAGTGCCCCAGGTCCAAACCGCCTCCTTCACCCACTCCCTCCCAAACCCCACACTCCCTCCTGCACCCCAATCTTCCTTTTGCACCCAGCCTTCATCCCAGATGCTGCACTTCCTCCATTAATATCATGGAAGAGTGCAGCCCTTGCCCACTTTCCAAATTCTTGGCGTGGCCCCCCTCAAAAATTATTGTCCAGCCCAGGGCAAGACACTGAACACTCCTTTGAGGCGGTGAGTGCTTTCAACTCTCACTGACTGCAGTGAGTGTTGGAGATCATCTGCACTTTCCTGACAACCTTCCTGTAAGCTGAACCAACATATTAATACAGCAAACATCCCACTAAGCAGGTCACCAGACAGTACTGACAAATTATTCCAAAGCTTCTATTTCATGTCACTGGCAGCCATGTTAGTTTCAGGATATTAGAGTGACAAGGTGAGTGAGGTAATATCTTTTATTGGACCAACTTCTGTTGGTGAGAGGCCAGCTTTTAACATCCACATAGAACTCTTCCTCAGTGCTTCTTCAGGAATGGCTGTGGTGGCCTTAGCAGATTTAGGCACTTGAATGTTAAATGGGTTGAGGGTAAGGATGTTAAATAGCGACTAATTGACTAATCGAATAATCGATGCATTGTGCTTTGACTATTCAATTAATTGAAAGGGCAATTCTGCCTTTGAAGTGTAGCAACAGCCCTAGGGCTGTTTGAAATTTGAAAGTGCTGTAGGGAGCCCAGGATCAGGGGACTCCAACTGATCCTGGGCTCCACATGGTGCTGCTGGTTTGAAATGCCATGTGCAGCCTAGGGACACCCCAGCTGGCCCCAGGCTGCACATGGCATTTCAAAGCAGCAGCACCTATTGACTATACGAATAGTGGAAGCAAAATGCACTGACTATTCGATTAGTCAATTAGTCGCTATTTCAAGCAGTGCTACTGCTTTAAAGTATCCCCTTGTCTCCCCTCCCCTTGCTGCCTCTTTCTTATAGAGGCAGCAAGGGGGGAAAGCGACTAGTTGATTAGCATGTTGACTGTCCGATAAGCATTTGCTTAGTCAACTAGTCTTTCACATCCCTAAGTCAGCCAGGTTGTCTGAGTCTTTACTGCCATGCTCACAGAGCTAGCTACCCCAGGGGTGACCAACCCACAGCTCTCGAACTGCATGTGGCTCTTTCCTTAAAGAAATGTGGCTCTTGATAATTCTGAGCTGCGCACCCGGACTGCTCACAGCCAGCCACTCTGCACATGTGCCTCAGCACCTGCTCATGGCCGGCTGTTCTATGCACATGCCTGGAAGAAGAAGTGCATGATGGCGGCAGCTCTTGGACCCAGGCATTGAGTTAGAGCGGGGGCTGGCTCTGGGGAGGGGGAAGGGGGATTCGGTTAGAGCAGGGGGGATGGAGGTGCTGGGCTCTGGGGGAGGAGAAGGGCATTGGGTTAGAGCAGGGAGGCTGGGAGTGCCTGGTTCTGGAGGAGGGGAGGGTGCATTGGGTTAGAGCAGTGGGGCTGAAGCACCTTAAACTCAAAGTCGTCATGGATGCAGAATAAGGCAGCCAACACAGATGTCATATTTAAATTCCAGGGCAAAAAAAGAATCTGCATGTACCTGGTTTAAACTGTCTTTCTTTAAAGAAAATTCAAAAGCTGTTGTTTACCAGGCTGAAGCAATTATTCTGAGATATGAGTCTCTCCCTTCTTGTTTTTGAACTTCTCATATTTGCAGTCTGGGACTGACCTGAATTTTTAGAACTATAAAAAAGCCATAATCTTCATAATTAAAAAAAAAGAGGAAACCATACCAGAGATCAACAAGTTGGAATGAAACAGGCAATTCAAATTATGCTAATTTACTTCTCAGTTCAGTTTAATTTTTAAAAACTCACAGGACATAATAGGGCAGTACTGTTAAATTTAAAATATATGGTGGGGATGGTTTTTAGTTTTTTTTAGTGTGAGAATATTACTGTATTTTTAAAGGGGTTTTTTTTTTAATTTGATGTTTGTTCCTTGTCAAGTTCTCTGAAGACCTGTGGGCTGGCTGTGAATTTTTTAAATGACTAGAGAGGTTTTTTAGTGGTTTTTGTCCAAAATATCCTGTAATGTTATTTTTAATCGCTACATTTTGTGTACTATACCTATCGATAGATAGACAGATAGATACAAATAAATATATAATACGTGGCACTTCACACTCTATCCACAGCTATTTTGGCTCTTCATCTCTAACTGGTTGGCCACCCCTGAGCTAGCCCACTCTGATTCTCCTATGGATCCAGATTAATACCTTCTTGGTGAGGGCCAGATGCTTTTTAGACCATACTTTCCACCTAAACTGTTTTTTATCTTGCAAAACCTTGTTGTTGTGGGACAGAAGCAACTCCTTTGAGAGCAGGGGAGGAATTTGGCCTCTCCTGCATATGTAGGGAAGTAACAACTTCAGCATGACGAACGTTCTGTACAGTTTCCAAAAGAGATACCAGAATTGAAAAATCTCAAGAAAAATAAAGAGCCAACCATGCATTGGCTAGCATTATAGTTTGCATCAGTGTTTTGCTTCACTATTTCTTAAGAGTGGAATAACCCCCAAATGTTATTTTTTTGCTACATGCTGCACAGTATGAGTAATCCAAAAGAGAATAAAGGCTGGCATTGTGTGGAACACTCTCTCGTGCTTGTGAGTCTCCTTCCAGCTTTCTGAAGGAATCAAAAAGTGTCCCCAGAGTTTCATATAAACATGACATCTTCTTTTTCCTCCGGTTTTAATGCCCATCATAAACTCAGTGTGATGAAGCATTGATGGATGATGAGCCAATGACACGTTAATCTTTTAAAACAGCTCGTATGTTTAGCGTCATTCATGTAATTTTTTTATCTGGATACAGACTGTAAACATATATGTATATAGTCCTGCAACAGAGGAAAGTTAGTTCCATCCATCCAGACAGGCATTGTGTATTCTTAGAAATCATTGCCACTGATGTGGCATTACTGTATATGTACACATTGGTCTAATTTGTTACTGTATCATTTCAGCTTGCCAACTGTGTAACGCCACCGTTTTCCTTGAGTAAAAATGAAATTAAGCGGAGAATATAAAATTTGTTCTAAAAAATTGCAATTTTTCATCACTGAATAGTAATTTGGCCTTGGAGAAATTTTTCCAGAAACAAATGAGCTTTCACCAAACCTATGTTTTTGATGAAAAGTGGGGTACTTTCCAAGGAAAATTTGGATTTTTCCTCAAAAAATGGAATGGCCCCAAACCGCAATATTTTGGTTCTGAAATTCTGCCACAGTGCCTCATAGTGGCTGCAGTTGTGTCTTATGCTCCCATTCTCCTCTATGGGCTGAGCTCCTCAGCTGAAATTCATCTCCCATCATACACTGCCTCCTTTCACCAACACAGGAGATCATGGTGCATCCTTTGAGATGTAGTGAGACTAGCCTATTGAGACGAATGAGGGCATGAGGAACCTGAACTACAACTGCCTTATAGCAGCATTTCAAAATCACAATTTGAATATTGGGTTTTTTTTTTATTTTTGTGCTGAAAATTATGAAATTTTCCATAAGGATGGTGGGGAATCATCATCCAGCTACCTCTAGTTGTAATAATAATTCTCGCTATTTATAAAGTGCTTTGTGTCTAAGGTATGATTCAGTCTCTGCAGCCTGTCAACAGCACATTGTGACCCTACAGTCACTAGCTGGTCATGGGAATATCACCACAGTATAGTGTGATCTTCTGGTGGAGTAAAGCAGATATAGAGATCCCCTGACTGCCTTTCTCCCTGATGTCAAAGTCAGGGGAGGAAACATGGCCACCTTTCTGCTGAGCTCCAGCTACACTTTCTGCTTCATGGGGCCCTTGGTAGATGGTAGGTCTTACAAAAGCCCTTCTCTATAGGACCTGCAACTCTTTTGGTCCAGGACAGAGAGACTTCAAAGGCCACCATTCATGGATTCTAAGGCCATAGAACTTCTCCAAAAGAATTCCTACATCATAGCTTTTAAGAAAAAAACCCAACAATCTTAATTTTTAAATTGTCAGAGATGGATATCCACTAGCACCATTGGTAAACTGTGCTAATGGTTCATTACTCTTACCCTTCTTTGTTTCTAGTCTGAATTTGTCTAGCTTCCAGATCCTGAACCATGTTATAACTGTCTCCACTAGATTGGAGAGCCTTCTATTACATATTTATTCCCCATGTAGATACTGTGACAAAGCTTCTACTTCCCCAAAGTGAATCCCAGTTTCCAGGTAGCAGTGACTTAATATTATCTCCCACTGCCTGGGAAAGCTGGCAACTTCTGACTTAACAGCTAGCCTCAGTGGCTCATTCCAGTTCTCAGTCTAACCCCTTTACTTCAGGGGCAAGCCATAGTCTGATTTAGCCACTCTCATCATTGTCATAGCAGGGGGTAAGGAAAGAGATATTAATGGAATGGGAAAATGTTGTCCTAACCATATGATGAAACATCATATTTTCCCCCCAAATACAGAGGGGAAATAATTATTGAACACTGCCACCTACCCTGTATTATTTA
This sequence comes from Apalone spinifera, assembly GCA_030068395.1. Classification (NCBI taxonomy): domain Eukaryota; kingdom Metazoa; phylum Chordata; order Testudines; family Trionychidae; genus Apalone; species Apalone spinifera. The sequence continues at coordinate 117,324,584 of CM057845.1, read as the reverse complement.
TAATCCTGCCATTTCCATCTTATAATAGACTCATAATATTGTCATGATTCTTTTTGTTTCTAATGCATTTTTTAAAACTCCTTCTTATTGTCCTTAATTCTGTTGGCCATAGATTTCTTCTCGTCTCACTTGGCTTTCCTTATCAGTTTTCTACAATTCCTAATTTCTGATTTATATTCATTATTATCAACTTCTCCTTTCTTCCATTTGTTGTATATTATTTTTTCATTTCTCAGAGGGTTTTTTTTTTTTCATTTTTACAGTTTTCTTCCCTCTTTTTCACAGGTTGGTTTTTAATCAGCACAGCCTTCTTCCTTAATATTGGGATTGTTTCTTTTTGAACATCTAGTAGGATGTTCATAAATGATTCCTAATGATCAATCTAATTTTTCTAATTAAATTCTTCCTGACATCTGTTTTGGCTCATAATTGTTTTCTGCTTTATGAAATTAGTTCTGTTGAAGTACCATGTGAATATTACTGGTCTGGACTTTATCTTGCTTGTACCTAAACTTCCATGGACTTTTAATTCTGTGATCAAAGTCTAATATACAATACTGCTTTATTGACTGAAACACATTAGGAAACTGTTATCTATAATGTTCAGAAATTCCAAGGATGAACCTCTTTAGTTCAGCACCCTCAGGACCTGTCTGGTGCCAAACCAGAGAACTTGTCGAACCACAGGAGGTGAATATTATCTAGCAGCATTACCAACACTTCCACTACTTATTGTGCTTATTGGGCTCTTAGAAGACACATGGGGGAACCTTAGAGCTAAATAACAGCACAGAACACTGAGAGCCAGGACTGGTGGCTGTAAACAAACTTCATGGGAGCATAGGAAACTTGTCCATAACCATGTTAAGGGGATATCCTGCTAACTCAAATTATGCTGCACCACAGAGGGCAGACTAGAGAGGTTCAACCTGTAATGCCAATTTTGCATAGAGTGGTACTCCCCAATCCCCTTTTGCCCACTTGATCCTACTGTATAGATTATAATAGTTAATTTTAACATTCTAAAATTGTTCTTAAGGTTTCAATAATAGCAGCTAGATCAAATTTATTCTAATAAATGAGCAATGCTAATTCCTCTTACTTGTTACCCAAGCTCCTAGCATTCCTTTGTAAGCAATTCAATAATTTCTTCTCTTTGATTTTTTGATTAATTTTGCTCTCAACATCTCAGTTTTGTGGTGCCTGGATGCACATATCTTCCTTCTTTTTGGAATTAGTTTAACCCCCTCTTGATTACCTAGCCAGCCTGTCCCAGACTTTGCAAAGATAGAAGTACAATAACAGATACAATACTGAAAAAAATGGATTAATTTAGGTGATGCCTACATTTTAAGATGCAGTGTATTGTGACTTGCCAGGATAAAGAAATACACTGGCAGAGCTTTCTTAGTGCTTCATAACCAGAATGTTTTTTGTAGCTGAACCCAAGATTAGATCTAAAAGCATTATCCTCTACTGGTTGAGCTAAAAGATAAGGTATGTTAGATCAGAGACTGGAGCAGCATATAAACCACAGTATGTGGCCTAGCCATGAGAGGGAGACAAAGAGCCATCCTATATGAGCATAGGTTACAAAGTACAGGTCCTTGTTCAGTTATTAGAAATAATATTAATCCCTGTGTCCCAGTGACATCAGCAACTTACATCCACACCTACCAGCACATCACCTACATTCAGGCATAGCATTTAAGGAGATGATCTGCCTTATAAGGGAAGACAGGAAGAAGGAGGGGTAGGAATATATGCTAGCACACAAGGCATTTGGTATGTCTGCTGTAGCCTTTAGTTTTAATACATTGGCCTGTGATCTAGTCAATATACTGAAGTGTCCTGTGGCACCTTACAGACTAAAAAATATATTTGGGCATAGCTTTCTTGGGATGAAGCTTACGTCGTCTTCATGCATCCGACAAAGTGGGCTCCAGCCCATGAAAGCTTAAGCCCAAATAGATGTGTCAGTCTTTAAGGTGCCATAGTACTCCTCGTTGTTTTTGCTGAAACAGACTAACCTGGCTACCCCTCTGAAACTAGTCAATATACCACTACTTTCAAAGCTGTTAATGGAAAATAATACTATGTTTCACCTGCATTCTCTCTTAATGGTTTGTTTGACTGTTTATTAAATATCACCTTGTAAAGAGAGACAAAATAGTGAGGCACAAGAAAAGTGTTAGTGTTGGAACCCTAATATGTGGAATATTTCCCATGGGAACAGGCAATTAGTCTCTGTTTGACTGAGCACACAAGAGTCTCTAGCTCTGGCAAAAATAGTCCCATAAAAATGCCAAAAGGTACTTTATATATTCATGTCCTTTATTGCAAGAACATCACAAATGTAAAGCTTAGCTTTATAGAGACCATTTGCTGTATCAGCACCAGGATAGGGAAACTGTAATTTCTATTTTAGTTTTGTCATTTGGTTTAATTTGGGGTAAGCAAGAGAATGATCCGGCTGTCACGGAATCACATAGCAAAAGGAACCGAGTCCCTAGCCCAAGTTCCTTTATCCAGATGCCTACCTGACCTCAAAGACTCCTCTTTCTCCTTCCCATGCATAACCAGTGCTGCAATAGTGAAAGGGCTGCCATGCCACAAGGAAACTGCAGCCAAGAGAGGTGAGTGGCTGGGGAGAGTGAGGTGGGTTCCTGGGCAGACAGAGTGAGGTGGGTTCCTGGGCAGACAGAGACCAATGGAATAGATGCCAGAGAAGAGGACCTTAAAGGTTGGGTGGGAAGGGCAATCATGACCATGATGGGAGGGCCAACACTGGGGAGAAAGATCCTTCCTGACAACTAGAACCTGAGAGACGTAAAGCTGGGCTCAGGGTGCTGGGGGCAGTCCCAGTGTGAGTCACTCAAGAAGGGGCTAGCGTGTCCTCACTCTGGTTACAATCTCCTCACTGGCCACTCCTCTGTCCCAGTGATCACTACACTGGATTTAAACCACGTGAATTTTATTAAACAGCAACTGTAAACAAATAAGGGGAAAGTGGAAAAGGTTAAAGCAGGGGTGGGCAAAAGCTCTCAGTGGGCTGGATCTGGCCCATCTAGGGCTTTGGTCCGGCCCACGAGGCAGTTCCAGGCCCCACCCCCCTAGCGCATTGCCTGGGAGCCAGAGATGCGCGAGCCCTTTTAACTGCTTCTATTTAAAGGGCTCGCGCCTTCCCCTTGCCTAGCAGCCTTGGGGAAAGTGTGAGCCCTTTTACTAGAAGCAATTGAAAAGGCCCACATATCTCTGGCTCCCTAGCAACACACTAGCAGCACCGGAGGTATGAGCCCTTTTAACTGCTTCTATTTACAGGGCTCATGCTTTCCCCATGCATGTCAGATGTGTTGCCTGGCAGCCACGGGGAACACGAAAGCCCTTTAAATAGAAACAATTAAAAGGACTCGAAGCTCCCAGCACCTCTAGTGCATTGCTAGAGAGCTGGAGATGTGCAAGATCTTTCAACTACTTCTATTTAAAGGGTTCACACCTGCTGGGCAGCTGCATTGCCTGGCCGCCACCCAGCAGGCGAAAGCCTTTTAAACAGGAGCAATTGAAAGGGCTCACCGCTCTTGGTCCCAGTGGCCTGTTGCCTGGGAGCTGCCCAGGAGGCGCGAGCCCTTTCAACTGCTTCTATGCAAAGGGTTCATGCCTGCCGGGTGGCTGCCAGGCAGCAGGTTAGCAGCTGGGCCAGGAGATGCCAGCAATGTTACGTGAATTCTAAGCCTCCACCTCAGACAACTCTGAGAGGAGGCCAACCCCCAGCACCCTCCCATCTGTTCCAGGTCCCTTCCATTGGCCAGAAGTCCGGGGGCAGGGACGCCAGTCCAAGCAAAGCTTCCAGTAGGGTAGTTCTCAACTCTGCCCCTTCCACCTAAGGCCCCGCCCCTTCTGGGTCAACCCGCAGCCACTTTCAAAATTTGTGAAGTGGTTCCCCTTCAAAAATTATTGCCCACCCCTGGGTTAAAGGACAAAGGAGCCCTGCTCTATGGGCATGGGGATACTGTACACAATAGTCTCTGGAACTCAAGAAAATGTACAACCTATTCCTTACACATTCCAGGCCTTCTTCCCAGGACCTGGGTGCATTGTGGTGATATTGCAGGTGAGGCACCTGCTCTGGCAGTGGCTACATGCCCTCAGGTTCTAGTTGTCAGGCAGAACCCTTCTCCTGGGTGTTGGCCAACCCATCATGGTCATGATTGCCCTTCGCATCCAACCTTTAAGGTTCTCTTGTCTGGCATCTCTCTCCATTGGTCCCTCTCTGCCCAGCATCCCCACCTCACTCTCCCCAGATACTCGTCACTCTTGTGTGCAGTTTTTGTGGCCTGGCAAGCCTGCCACTATTGTGGTACTGCTCACTTGCTTCCCCACTGTAGCTTGGTCTTATCTCACCATCATGACTGGTCTCTACTGTTTCAGCTCCCCAGCTCAGGGCTGCTGCACTGTCCCTGCTTCTGCCTTCTTACCCTGGTAGGCCCAGCTCACCCAGAGGATGGGTGCTGATTGGTTGGCCTGCCTGCCTTGACAATCTGACTGACTTGGCAAGCTGTCCTTTCCCACTGGTCCTTGGAGATTTCCCCTTTCTGCAGGTAATGGGAGAAGGCTAGCAAAAAAACTTCACCAAATATATTGTGGCAAAGTTTTGGCTATGCCTCATGGGTCTCACGCTACTGGCGGATAATAGTTAGCCTCAGAGACTCTATGTGGCCCTATATATAATCCCTTTCTTTTTACAGGAGGCAGGGTCCACAGCTTAGTGAGCCATACTCATCACAGGTTAGTCCATGGTTTTGCAGTGAAAACACCCTGATAGTCCTGCTCTCTTTTCTTGGGACAGGTTCTGTGTTGGCATAAGGGAAGGTTTGGGGGGAACCTGGGCCCACCCAGTACTCCGGGTTCCAGCCCAGAGCCCCTGAGGTAGCTGCACCAGTCAAGATTGTTTCTCCTTCCGACTTGTCAGCTTTTTCCCTGGGCCACTTCTCCAAACAACCCCTCCAAAATGTCTCTCTCTGGTACCTGTTAACCAGCTCTCAGCTCACACACAGCTTCTTCTTGTTCCTCCCTTTCTCCTTCCAGTCTGTCACTCTTCTTACCTAGGGGAGGCCTTTTAAAGCAACTCCACTGGCTCTACTTGGCTGCAGGTGTTGAGTGACTTGCATGAGGGAACAATCTAGTTAATTAGCCCCAGGTGTTTTCCTGCCTTCATTTTATTGCATCAGGTTCTAGTAGTTTATTCTGGAAAGAGAAAATCACTTATCCAGTGCCCTGCATACCTGCCTTCCAAAAGAGTGTGGCAGGCTGCTAGCTTAGATCTGTCACAATATGTAAGGGGCCAACTGCCCCATTACACCGGAAACAGAACAAACCATTGCTTTTTCAGAAAATGGCTGCACTGTTGTTTTTGTTGTGGTAGAATACGTTGTTATTTTACATAAGGCTGTTGGGGTATGTCTACACGTTGTTATTTTACATAAGGCTGTTGGGGTATGTTGTTCGAACTAGGGTGGCTAATGTAGGCATTCGAACATGCAAATGAAGCCCGGGA
>CM057845.1:117299559-117313571 GCA_030068395.1 Apalone spinifera | reverse complement strand
AAAAGCAGATGATTTTCCGCAAAAACTGGCCAGTCTAGACGCAGCCATGGTGTGAGGAAGTTTTGTCTGTGCCTGCTGAGGTCAACTCCCCAACTCCCCAGGCAACACAAGCCTTCCCTTCTTAGCCTACACAGGCTTCTCTGCCTCTCTAAAGGTTGGCAACAGGCATGTTCCAATTTCCAACCCCTCTGTGCACCTGCCTGTAAGGTCCAGCCCCTATTCAACAGGACTTTCATAGTTTTCAGAGTCATTGCTTCCCTTAGAACTGTACACACAACCTTACCAGTTCTGCTCCACAGCACTGCTCCACCTAACACAGCACTTCAATATGTTTGTAGTGACATCAAGAAAAAGTTTATTTAACACATTTTTTTGTTTAAAATTCAGGTGGGAGTCAAGTAGAAATCTTAGAAACCAGTGGGAACACACACAATCCTAACATGCCTTCTACAGCCTAGACTTAAGATAGTCTCATCTCTACTCAGGTATTCCTCACCAATACCTTTCAACCAGACAGGTTGTGAACCTTTCATCAGGAGACAAGCCACCCTGTTAGTTTGTCCTATAGTTGAAGCAAGCCTTGTGTCTCCTTGCATTCTTCTGACATTAGTCATAAACAGGACACCTTCCTGCGGTGTGATCCTGCCTGTAGGTTTTGGGGTCTCTTATTCTTTTAATGGTCTCAATTGGAGAGTGGCTCAGTATGCAAATTTGCTTCCACTGTGAGGCATCCAATGACCAGAGGCATTGTGAGGCATCTAATGACCAGACATGGAAATAAGCATCTACTACCCTCCGCCTAAACAGATCCTATCTGAGGTACATCAGCACCTGATGAACTGCCTTCAACGTCTATGGTTTAAGAACACAATTTCTACTATAAATACATAATTTCTTAAATATTATCCATGTATACAGTATGAGAGGAGACTCAAGGAGCTTGGCTTATTTAGCTGAGGGGAGATATGATTGCTGTCTATGAAAACAACAGAGGGAGAAATACCACAAAGGGGGGAGAGTTATTTAAGTTAAGGACCAAGGTGGACACAAGAACAAATGGATATAAACTGGCCATCAAGAAACTGAGGCTTGAAATTTGGCAAAGGTTTCTAACCATCACGGGAGTGAAGTTCTGGGACAATTTTCCAAGTGAAGCAATGGGGGCAAAAAACCTCATTTGTTTCATAGAATCATAGGACACTAGAACTGGAAGGGACCTCGAGAAGTCATCAAGTCCAGTCCTCTGTCCTCCTGGCAGAACCTAGCACTGTCTAGACCATCCCTGACAGGTGTCTATCTAACCTGCTCTTAAATATCTCCAGAGATGGTTTCAATACTGACCTTAATACATTTTTTGGAAGGGATAGACTGATGGAGTTGCCTACAGTGCCATCTGCGCATGCTAGCAGTAAATATCTCCAGAGGCCAGAGATGGGATACTACAGGTTGAACTTTTCTAGTCCAGCACTGGTCCAGCTGCATCCATGGTCCAGCATGATTTTAGTTAGTCAGATGACCACTTACCATGGGTGTGGCTCCCAAGACTCCCACAGTTTACCATAAACTTTGTTGACAGCCACCAGTCCTGGCTCTCAGTGTTCTGTGCTGTTATTTAGCTCTAATTTGCCCCTAAATACCTTCTAAGAGCCCCATAAGCAGTGGAAGTGTTGGCAATGCTGCTAGACAACATTGACCTCCTGTGGTTTGGTAAAGTCTCTGGTTCAGCACCAGTCAGGTCCCCAGGGTTCCAGACTAGAGAGATTCAACCTGTAGTTGGGGAGGCATCTGTTTAACTACCGAGTATTCTTTTCCAGGTGTCTGGTGGAAGAGTCTGGCCTATATGTTTAGGATTTAACTCAGGAGTTCTCAGACTTCATTGCACTATGACACCCTTCTGACAATAAAAATTACTAGGCGACTCTAGGAGGGAGGACAAAATCCTGCGCCCCATCCCCACTGCCCTGGGTGGGAGGGTCAAGTTAATGCTCAAGAGCTTCAGCCCATGTGGGGGCCTTGTTACCCGAGCCCTGCCACTCATGGCTGAAGTCTGAGACCTCCTGTCCAGGGCTTCCGCCCTTGGGCTCTGGCTTCAGCCCAGATGGTAGAGCTCAGGCTTTGGCTTCAGTGCCGGGCTAGCCCTGGCACCTCCATGAAAATGGGTCTTGATCCACAATTGGAGAATGACTTGATTGACTTACTGATTGTTGTTTTTGGGGTTGGGTTTTCAGTTTCCTCTTCAGCATAGGGCCTGGATCGCTTGTTGAATTAGACTAAATGGTGGATTCTCTGTAACCTGAAGTCCGTAATTCAAGGGCTTCAATTCTGAGGACTTCAATAAGGCAGAGATTGTTGGCTGCTGCTAGAGTGGGTAGTGAGGCTCTGTAGCTTGTAACGTGAGGAGGTCAGATTAAATCATTATGATGGTCCCTTCTGGCCTTAAAGTTTGAGTCTGTTAGTCACTGGTGTGGAAGCTATAGTCTTTCATTCTAGGTCCCAGACTTTTTTGGGGGGTTGTTCTATTTTCCATGATTATTCTCTAATTTTCAACCTCTACATGAGAAGCTCACAAACAAGTTATTAATCCCTGAAGAGTTTGAATTCATTGGGCCGCTTATCAGATTTGGACTTGCTTTTATGTTTTTTAAATTTAATTTGAAAGTGTTTTGGCAGGATTGTCAAACTTCATAGAATCGTAGAACACCAGAACTGGAAGGGACCTCAAGAGATCATCAAGTCCAGTCCCTGGACCAAGCCTTGGAAACAACAGAAAAGTTCTCTGGTGGTGGTTAGGAAAGTCTTCAGTTCTCAGAATCTTTGTGGATAACAGTTTCTGTGCTAATCATCTTTGGGAGTTTTACCGTCAAATTTTGAATTACTTTATTTGACTTCACCATGAACAGAATAAGTTTTTGGAATTTGTTTTCCTAAAGAAAGTCATTACCAAAAAATAATTTGGGACTCAGCAGCAACACAGAATAACTGCATTAGCCCTCCGCTTGAAGAGCTAGGTTCAAGCCCCACCCTTGATTTCAAGTTAAAAAAAAAAAAGCTTCACTCGTTAAAATACGGATTATAAATGGAAAGTTGGCCATACTGCAAAACAACCTAACATGTGGCACAATTCAGCAGGACTGACCGTCTGTCTCTGGAGAGGCACAGAAGTCTCAAACAAGAGGTACCAGTCAGACTGAGATGCTCTGGCAAAGCTTTATAAAAACCCAAAGCTGGAGTAATGGAGGATGTGGAGTTTTGGGCGGCACTAGATGCATTACTGGGGCTGTGTAGGAGCTTCAAACTGGCATAATAGAAAAATGGCAGGCAAAAAATGAAGTGCATTGGCAGAATTGTGCAGGGGTCCAGAACTAGAACAGCAGCAGAATTTGTTCAAAATATGCTTTTATAATATTTCAAGTTCTGTTTTTCCCTCTTGCTTCCAAAAAGGATACAGAATTGCTCAGTTTAAGAAAGGCGATTGGGATTTCTTTGAGTTTAAAGCCTGTGGAGACATAGCTTTGTTTTGTGTTTTTTGTCTTTTTCTTTTTTTACAAAGGAAACAGGAATTGTTTAACGTCTGTCTAGCTCCCTTCCCCCCGCCCTTGTCCTTTTCCACCTGTTAGATGTTTTCGCAATGGAATAACACACATTCCCTCAGGACCAGGGCTCAGCTGTTAGGAATGGAAAATAAAACCAACGTTTTCAAAGTATTTTTAGCCCCGAGAAAATAAGACAGCTTCAAATACCTCACTCCCACCAGCTCCTCTGGCTTGCAGAGATCCGTACCCAGAGAGAAAGGAAGCAGCATCATTAGGCTGAACCCATTGATTTTAGATCAATGCCAAATCTTCTGGAGTGAGTCACTGCAGGATTCCACCCACCCTTTCTTTAAAGGTGCTTTCCCCAGAAGTCACATCATCTGGCTTTTCTCATGTTTGTGTCACTTGTGCTTTCATTGCCATATATGCACTTAGCCAGCCTTAGCCTCAAGCCCTGATCCTTTTGTACAAGTTAATCTGTTGATGACTTGCTAATCAGCAGTTGCAGATGGATCTCCTCTTCTCTATGATCTGTCCTTCTTGCAAATCTCAAGGGAGGAGCCTGTAAGAAGAGGCAATGTAGTAAGGGGATATGGCACTAAACAGATGATGCATAGTTTAGTCATACCTAATGACTGCTCTGGGTTTCCAGGCTCCCCAGATGCCATTTGCTTTTAACAAATGTCTAAGCAAGCTGCTGAGATGATATTTTAAAAATGTCTTTGAAATGACTGAGTTGCATTTGATGGCATTTGCAGCATGTGCGCTATTGACAGTTGCCCTCTGCTCTACCAAGTTGTTATTCCTGCATATAAAATGTGCCCTGTGATACCATAAGCAGAAAGATATAAACAGACAATTTGGCTCTTGTCAGAGGTAGGTCTGGATGAAAGCACTGCATCCAAATATCCCTGAATTTTGGGAATATTTGAGATCCAAACTTTAATCTGTATCCAAATTTCACCAGTGGTTGTTATATTCAGGTCTGAACATGCCTGAATTTTGGGATCTTTGAAATCTAGACCTGAATTTTACGTAGTAATAGAGATGTAGCCATGTTAGTCTAGTGCTACATAGTCCTGAATTTTACATAGTGAGTCTGTCTCAAGTCTTGCGCCTCTTGATCTCTGAGTTAAGAGCCCGTTTACTACAGTGTAAGTGAAAATAAAATGTTTTCATCTTCAATAAAGCTCATGAAAAAATCGTGTTCAAGAGGTTCATGAGAAAATTAGATACTCTTCATTCTTACTCTGACCTTCTTAAAGAAAACAAACTGCAGGTTTTGCTGACATGACTCCTAATTTTAGGAGGAGAGGGGGTTACTATCAAAACCTAGCAAAAGAACAGTATGATTGCAAACACATCAGGATCCAGCTTTGAAAACTCTGGGGTGTCCTCTACCCAGATCTTTGGTCTTTTGGGAGAAATTCAACACCTTCTGTAGAAAGTTACACTTCTCTATTTGATTTTTCACTGCTCAACTCTCTACTACCAGGTCACCTACTTATAGGAATGCTTCCCAGCATGCCTTTCCATTAACTAGCTCTTTAAATTTAAGACAGATAAGCTGCTCTTGCCCTAGAGTGGCCATTTTGCAACTGGCTGCAGCAGGTTGCACCATTTTACTATATAGGTGGCACACTGAGAATGTTTAGCTTCCTTTGGGTGAGGCAGAGGATTTGGGGCTCAGGATGGACCTCACTCTGTTTCCGCTGAAGTCAGCTGACCCCCAAAGTTAAGCCAACACTGAATGTTTTTGAAAATCCCATCTGTTTTGTTTCCCTCTTTTTTGTTTCTAAAGAGATTGAGCATCTCCACAAAGAAAATGTGAACAATTAAGCACAGTTCCACTTATGCCTATAGGCAATTTAAGCCATGTCTATAATTACCAGGCTGGCTATTGATCTTCTGGGACTGGATTTAGCGGGTCTAGTAAAGTCCTGCTAAATCAAATGCTGAGAGCGCCCCCATCAGCATTGGTACTCCTCACAGCCACGAGGAATAAGCTTCCTTCACTGTGAAGACGGTGCCAAGCTGGATTTAAGGTATGTTGACTCCAGCTAAATTATTTATGTAGCTGGAGTTGTGTATCTTAAGCCAACTTTCTGGTGCAGAATAGTGCTGGCCTTAATGTTAGCAGCCAATCTGTTGCTTCTGTTGTTCCTTTTAAAGTTATTTTCTACAAAATCTTGAGTGTGTCACTATTGGAAAGCTAAGGCTCTCACTGCCACATGTCGTGTGAAAGAGCTTTCTTTTTAAATCACTATCAGTTGGCCAATTTGGTTAGAACGAAAAGGAAGTTGAAGCAGTTTTATGTCTGGAATTAGCCAATGGTAGCAAGTGTCAATCCCATCCCAGCATATGACAATGGTGATGCTAATAGGATGCACACACTCCTTGGGAGTAAGACATTTTAGAAGACACACTAAGAATGGCCCCATGAAAATAACGAGGTTCAGAGAGCTTGGAGACAAAGATTCATTCTTGAGCCAGAAAACTCTGTAGAGAGCATCTTTGAAGAGGTGCCTGCCTCTTCTTTCGCGTTGCCAAAGGTCTGCAGGCAGCAAATATACAAAAGTGAATGGTGAAGACTGGACCAGATTTTTCGAAAATAATTTCATTGTTGGAGACATAACATTCCTATTATTCATTAACATTTACAAAGGTGGTTTAAAGAATGTTGGCAAAATTCTGTCTCCGGGTAGACAGTGGAATTACAGTCCTCTGCAGATAGACTCTGTCTCAATTTATGTGGCTGCTTTTCATATTATCATCAAGTTTTAATCACTGGTACTAAAACCTGGGCATGACACATCTCGCAGGAATGGTCTGTCTCTTAGATAAGCCTGCCATGAGTGCAGGGAACTAGACTAGACTAAACTAGAAGACCTTTCCTTCACTTCTGAGAGTCGATGGTCATCTTTTCTTTAGCATTCAACAGAAGGTGGACAAACAGGTATGTTAAACTATTTGGCTGGGATTTTCGAAGCCCTCGGTGTTGGCTTAGTTCTGTTCCCATTGAAGTCAATAATTAATGCTCAAGGACTTCAACTGGAGCAGAATTAGGCTGACACTGAGCATTTTTGTAGATGCTATCCTTCATGAAAGGAAAACTAAGGAAATCTGTGGTTTGTGACCAGGTGTGTTTTGGATGGTAATTTAGGCAGGGCACCATTTCAGATTGGAGGGTGGGGGAATTTTACTGTGATTCTATTTCCAGGGGTGGTTTAAGTAACCTGAAAACTCCTGCTTTTTTCAGAGGCATGATATGACTTCTATATTTGGGGGAGGGCAGGGCCCACAGGGACTCAGGCAAGCTTCACACAGTGGAACCTGTCAATGGAGCACTACCTCAGCAGGCCACCGAGTCTGTCTGGGTTGGCAGTGGTGGGAGGGGGAAACAATAAAAAATGATAGCTCAAAGAGGGGGTTCAAACTTAAGCAGTTTGAAAACTTCACAGGGTGCAGGGAGGAGGTAGCTAGGTTCTGTGTAATGGAAGAGGGTAGATCAGGGTGCAGGGAGGGGGTAACTACAGGCTGTGTGCTGGGAGCGGATAGATCAGGGTGCAGGGAGGGGGTAACTACGGGTTGTGTGCTAGGAGGGGGTAGCTCAGTGTGCAGGGTGAATAGCTAGGAACTGTGTGCTCGGTGGGGGGAGCTCATGGTGCAGGGAGGGGGTACATAGGAGCTTCATGCTGGGAGGGCCAGCCAGGGGCAACAGATGTAATAGGCAGGGGAAGGCATTGCCTTTCCAAACCTCCATCCTGGCCCCACCCACACTTTGCCCCCAGAACGCCTACTGTAGGCATACTAGGGGTGGAGTGTTGCTGCCCCCAACACCCGTCCTCCTCGTGCTCCAGGACCAGAGAGGCTGGAGTCACACGCCCTCTACCTTCTCCATGCTCTGGGGCTGGGAAGGGTGAGGCTGCACTCCTTCTGCCTTCTCCGTGCTCTGGGGCCAGGGAGCCACAGACCATGCACCACCCGCCCTGCTGCGGGGTAGGGACTTGGCTCCTGTGCGTGCAGGGCCGGGGCAGAAGGCTCGAGGCTGGGGGAAGGTCTAGGGGCTTACCTCTCCCAGTTCTACTTTCACCCACTGCCCTGAGTGCGGTGCAGAATACAGGAAGGGGCTGCGTCTGAGCTGGTGCTGCTATGTGGGATTCAGTCACTAACTGGCAGTTGGAGGCAGCTCTCTGTTCCTTGTGCCTATGTGCACATTGGGCCAAACCAAGTCATCCTACACAGTCAGCACGGCCTCCGGCACCTAGTGGTTCACAGGCACCAAGGACTACAGCTGCCTGAGCCTGGAGGGCACTGTGGCTGTGACACAGTCCACGTGAGGAAACTGATCAGGATGTACAGAGTGCTTGTCATCACCACTCATGTCCCCCTCCCGCCCCCGCCAAATGTTCTTCCGTGTCCCTCTATGGGGCTGTGTCCAGCCCAAGCCCCTAAGAGGACATGAGGCCCAGTCTGTGGAGCAGAGCTTGGGGAGAGAACAAAGCCAAATGGAAGGCAAAAATCTAGGTGTCCCCCATTGTGTTGTCTCTTTGGCATATCCTCGGGGGGTGAGGGAAGGACAACAGGACCACCAATCTCCACCCATATGAGACCCAGGGCACCAGGTCGTACAGACTCACCTGGAGGAGCAGCAGAGTCAAATGACTGCATCCCCAACCTTCTGCTTTTTCCAAAGCTGTACATTTGCCTTGGCTTGTGGTAATGATATCTGGGTACTTGGCCCACATGTGAGCAGGTAAATAACTGGCAGGTGGCTTTCTTTATGCAGTTTAGTAATAACTTTCAGCATTGTCTCATGAGAGATTAAGAAGGGGGAAGATGTGTGGAAGAAAGTTTTGGATTGAGCAATGGTGGTGGCATTAGCCGGTATTTCTGCCATGCAGACTGTGGCAGACGCATTCCATGAGGGCCTAAAGGTGCTAGTTATAGAGAGTGTTTACAGGTGTCTCATTACCAAGTATTAATATAAAACACTCCTGTGAAAAAGCATGTTTAATATGCTCCAGCTGTTCATAAAAAAAAAGGTTAAAAACAAATCCTGAAGTCAACAGGCAACTTAAAATCAAAGGAGCAGTAAAACAGAAACAAAGGACCAGAGTATGAGTATGCTTTAAATGAATAAATCTGCAGTTTATAAAGTAGTGTATTCATTAAATCCTTGTGTAATAAACAAGTTTTTATAGTTTTGCTTTTATAAATGAATGTGCCTTTACCAGAACAAGGAACCTAAGATACTTAACGTGCTATTTTTCATTAGATGATGGAAGCTCTGAATTCACATCCCAGCATTTAGTGATGCTAAGAGTATGTTGTCATTGCAGAGTTAACTAGAGTAATCTACACACACATTAGCCCTAGTGAGAGTGGCCGTGCTCCAATAAAACATTGAAGTTGTAGTAACCACTTGGGTACAGTACTCACTGGCATGTGCTACTGAGAGTTCTTGGGGCACCTCTCCTGGTTCTTAGCACTGCAGTAGACTGAGGTGCTCAATTTATTCTTTGTCAGAGACTGTGGGAGAACTTGAATGTCATTTCTGGGCCCTTGGGGAGGCCTGTGGAAAGGCATTGGCCGTCTAGCGGCACTTGCAGGCCATTAACCTGCAAACTGGGTGGGTGAGCAGCAGATGAGTTGTGCTTACTTGAGCTTTGGCCTTTACCACCTGATGGCCAGCCAATTTGAATTAAAAACAGCACTAGACTAGGGGGGGAGGGGTGTGATTTGGATTAGGGCAACACTCAAGATACAACTTGAGTTAATGTTGCAAGGAAGACAAGCCCTAAAAAGGAGATCAAATTATCCACTGGGCACTACAGCTGGATGCAAATTTATTGCATTGGCTAATATTAGAGGTATTCGGGGCTTAAAAGTTTGTTTAGGCATTTTAGCTTCTACTAAATAAAACCAACCATTTATGAGGCTCTAAAGTGGTCAGAACTAGAAACGGACTTTTGAGGCCCTAACTTCAGATGTGGATCCAAACATTCCAAAAGTTGGGAAGTGCTCAGGATTTGGGGGCATTTCTATGTGTTATCCTATTTAAAAAGCCCTTTTCGTCAATGCAAAACGCTGTTAAAAAATCAGAGCAATTTTACCAGGTAAACAGTACATCTGTTCAGGAAAAGTAATGACCATCCGTGTTGCTTGTATGGCAGACCTCACAACTGGCTGCTTTGTAAATCACAGCAGAGAAATGCTCCATAGGTGTCTCAAGCAGCTGTCTGTCACAGCTGTGTACAGATGTGGGTGTGGTTGCAGAGACCAAAGGCCACTCTCCATTTTGGAAGGCAGGGTGCTAGAATGCAAGGAGCAGCTCAGACATCATTTCACAGCAGCCTCTGTTTTCTGTGCTAGGCAGTGCTTGAACAAAACGAATATAATTGTCAAATACCAACGCTGGTTGTTTCAATTAAAAGAACAACGTATCAGGTCAGAGTTCAAGTGTGTCTGTGGTGCACCATGGGAATGTAAGGCAGTGCTCCTCTTGTTCTGTGCACCGAAGCACTAACCCTGCACATGTTCGCACACATGAATACAGCCACTGAACTTGATGGACCTACCCATGTGCATAAAATTGCTCACAAGCATAAATGTTTGCAGAATTTGTGCAAAAAGTGTCAGTTTCTAGTGTTACCAAATTGGAACCTCTCAACAACCCTACATTTTCTTAAAACTCAAAGAACTTTGCACGATATATTCAGGTCTTCATTTCAAAGTACATTAAAAGCAGCAGAATTCTGTTGAGAGTGAATTTAATTTTTAAGTTCTCCCTCTTTCCCTTTGCCCCCTGAAACTATATAGAAATTCCACCAAACTAGTTCTAAGGCCTGAGCACTACCCTAGTGTAGAGAAATTTCCTGCTGGCATAGATGGATCTGTATCCCACACCACTTATACAACCCTCTTCACAGTATGAGGGGCATGTCAGATGAGGGAGCACATGTAGTGCAGTGGTGCAATCATCCACTGGCATAAGTTCTGTTAAGGACCCTACCCTAAGGCTACGTCTATACTGCGCTGTCTTGCACCAGAAAATATGCAAATGAGGTGAAGTGGTGAATATCACCGTGTCTCATTTGCATACTTAATGAGCTGCCATTTTTCCGCAAATAGCTTTTGTGCAAAAAGGAGCCATCTACACTGATCCTTTTTGCGCAAAACCCCCTCTTGCTCAAGAGCTGTTCTCCTGCTTTTTTTTTCAGAAAGAATGGCTCTTGTGCAAGGGGGGGGTTGCGCAAAAAGGAGCCGTATAGACAGCTCCTTTTTGTGCAAAAGCCCCTTGCACAAAAATGGCAGCTCATTAAGTATGCAAATGAGATGCAGCAATATTCACTGCTTCGCCTCATTTGCATATTTTATTGCACAAGACAATGCAGTATAGACGTAGCCTAGTAGAATATCTTAAAGCATCCTAATGGCTGCTCGAAATAACTCTGGGATCAGGGGCCATGTAATGCTCAGGCTCAAGATAGAGGGAGAATTTATAATTCTCTGTGGGCCATTTGAAGCCTATTTCTTGCTCCCTTGCACCACCTGAGTGTCATGCAAAAGGAAGCAAATCTTTGATAGAGAATCTTGCCCTCTGTCTTTAACTGCTTGCATTCTAAATATAAACAAAACAGTAACTTGGGATGTGAAATTTGAATCTCCCACTTATTGTTTTGGGATATATTAATACTTTTCTGGCCAGCAAAAAATTCCTTCTCCCATTCAGATAATCTTTTTTTCCCTGCCCCCAGTATAAGAAACGTTAGTGCTATTATAAGTAGGCTATCTTCATGCAACACCCACACAGTCCCTTTTGGATTCTGGTTTATATCTTAAATGAGAACCTTGACAGCTGTAAAAATATGATTTGCTGTGGTCACTAAGCTAAAGATTTTTTTTTTAATTCATATGTATCCATTAAAAGAGTTGGGGCTTTTGACAGTGATATTTTGCAGTGCTATAAGTGCAGATTTTCCATGAGTTAAAAAAATTAAAATCAGACTTGGCTTGTTTGTTTAATATATTAAAATGATGAGCAACATTCCTAAAAATAGCAACATTCTTTGTTTTTGTTTGCTTTACAGCATGATACTTGATCAGAGTGAATGAAAGTAGAATCTCAACACGCTATGGATTAGTTAATTTGATGTTAATTACTAGCCTCTTACTCGCCCCAAGCAGAGTAGCTAAACACAACATGTGAGCATCCAGATGCAGTCACTAGATCTTTTACATTAGTTAAACTTCAGTTTTCCTGTATGGCTAGCTTG
Organism: Apalone spinifera; assembly: GCA_030068395.1. Lineage (NCBI taxonomy): Eukaryota > Metazoa > Chordata > Testudines > Trionychidae > Apalone > Apalone spinifera. The sequence continues at coordinate 117,301,759 of CM057845.1, read as the reverse complement.
AGACATCAAAGTGATATAAATATACATATACCCTTTCATTTGAATGCACTACTCCTTACTTCCTGCCTTGAACAGTTATTTGTATAGTCCCTATTACCGTGTGGGGCTCTAGGATATGATAATACAAATATAATATTTAGTATTGCTGTGCACTATTGGAGAGCTGAGACTTTTTGATCCAAGGAGTGAATATGTTAATATAATGGAAAAAGCATTAACATTTTTAAAGGGGTTAAGTGGTTTAGGAGCCTATGTACATACATTTTTTCCCCTCCAACTTTCAGTGGAACTCAAGTACGTGGAAAATGTAATCCAAAATATTTTAGATATGCTTATGTATGTATGTTTATATATGCATGCTAATATACATGCATTATTTGTGTGTGGGTGCAGATACAGATATAGATAATAAAAAGCGTGTATGGAAAAGTATCATATTAAGCAGCAACTGTATAGTTAAGTACACAAAATGTTCTCTCTTATCTCCTGTTTTTCTGTGATCAAGCAAGCTTCCCTTGCTTAGTGTTCATCCAAAGGCAATTTTTGTTGCAGGTCAATTTGATTAAAACCTTTCAACCATATATGAGTTGTATGCAACTGTGCACATTTCAAAACAAACAAAATCAAACCCCTTTCTCAGTGCAAAAACTGATTGCCCTGCTTTTTTTAAAATAGATAACAGAAAAAGAGGACTGAACTTGAAAATTTTCATGTATGTAATGTTTACTGAAGAATACATTATCTGAAAATAATCAGTGGAAACTTACCAAAGTTATGAAATTTGATTATTGTGTACAGGGTATTGACAGCTCTAAATTAACTTAAGAGTTCATACATACACATAATGCTGTGTGTTCACACATGATGTTGTGTATGCATTCTTTGACCGATGCATAGTGCTTCTATGCATCTTAACTCTCTAGAATATAACTTTTGGGCCCTGCTGTCGTGCTTATTAAGAGAAGTAGCACCACAAACATGAATGGGACTACTATACTCACAGGAATAACAGCAGCAGATCCATAGGTGTCATATTGTGCACTTTCATAAGGAACTGAAGAAAACACTTAGAGATTTTTGTTAAACCAATTTCAACATTAAAATCATAAAAAGTCAAGAAAGTTAAAAGTTCCAAAAGCAGTGACTCAGTTGAATCCATGTAGTATTTTTATTCCTGTTTTTCTTGTTAAATGCTATTTTAATGTTTAGACATACATGATGAGTAAGTTAGCCAAGTTAACATTACCATTGGAAGCTCAGCTTTTACTTTTCCAGACATTTTGTGATTTGAACTCCACAGGGTTGTTTGTTTGGTTTGGTTTTTTGGGGGGAGGAGGGGCAAGGGAACAGGGAGGTTTTCGGGGAGGGGGGCCTTTAGTTGCTTTTCTGTATTAAAAGAAGGATAATGTTTAATGTGGCAATGCAGCATTAAGGTTGACAGCACTCAAAGTCAGTAAATATTTGTTCCGCTAGTCCATATATGTATTCCATTCTTTATCATAAACTCATTTAAATTCCTCTGGCCTCATTAACTGAGATTATTTGTCCTTCCACTTAGTAACATCCTTATTCACTAGCAGAAGTAACTCAATAGATGAATATTCAGCCAGCTACGAAATATGATGTCCCACTTCCCACAATCTTGTGTGTTGTCCAGCGTTAGAGCTGAGTAATTTGTGGCGACATAGAGGATGGGAGAATAAAGGCCTTGGAGGGCAGAAACTGGTATCCTAAGCCCATATGACTATGTATGCAAATGAGCTAATGCATATGCATTTAGGAAAGATGACTTGAAAAGTGGGAAGGTTGTCTTCACCCTGGGATAAAATCTAGTGAGCTGGATGCTGTAGCCAGCACCAAGTCTATTGGTTGTTCCTTTAGGGAGAAGCAATAGGTCCAGGAGTCTGCTCCACAAGGAATGTTTTTTAACTTGCTGCTTTTTGATCAAATCGATATTGCTCTGTAGAATAGCATATTTGTAAGCTGGAAAGAAACTGTATCGAGCCCAGATGATTTGCCAGTGCCTAAAGATCCAGAGAACGGCGGGCATGAACTCTCCCAAATACAAGAAAAGCTTCAGAGAGGTAACCGAGTTAGTCTGTATCAGGAAAAACTTTTAAAAAATAGTCTAGTATCACCTTAAAGAAAAACAAACTAATAGATGATATCGTGAGCTTTTGTGAGCAAAACCCACTTCTTC
>CM057845.1:117287701-117299468 GCA_030068395.1 Apalone spinifera | reverse complement strand
GGGGGGGGGGGGATGGCAGTCTTCATGTTAGAGGAACTTTAGCTATTTCCCTTCAGCTGCAGGGGAACTATAAAATAGTCCTACAAGAAGAAGATATCACTACTGTTACATAAATAAATGTGCCGCTCAATCATGTTTAGGAATGGGTACTTGCAGGACACACAGCAGTTGCAAGTTTTATTGCAAATGATATTAACTCATCTAAAAGCAATAAGATGTATTTTGTTGAATGAAATTGGTCTCAATTGGCTTAATTGAAATTAAAGTGATCCCAATTAAAGCATCTAAGGTAGAAGACTGTTTGAAGAATGATGCCAAATTATTCATGCTGACATGGCTTTTGAGTCACAGTTCGTTCTTAATATTCAGCATTTTAAAAACCCCAGGGAGTTTGTAAGTGAATATACAGTCCATTCCAAAAACTTCACACTATTGCTTACCTTGGACTAACAGTAAAAAAATCATCTGCAGTGCTCCCTACTTCTGATAGCTTCGATGTTACATGATAAAAGCATCTTCTAGCTTGATGGATAAGGTAAAAGAATTGCTAGAATTTTGAAAAAGTTAAAACAAAGTTGAATGTTTCAAAACTGAATAGATTAAGGCCAACAGGTTCTGTACAGGAATTAGATGGCTTGGGGAGGTAATTATTAATAAAGAGCTTGGTCATATCATACAATGCCAGCTTTCCAGAGACCCACTGACTTGTTTATTTAATGCTCCAGTACAGGATCTGCATTTTAAACAGAATGACAAAATAACGTACAGCTAGACTCTGTATTGCACATTACAGGAAAGATGTAACTTTGAAATTGGAAACAATAAAATAGAGGCTATTCCTGTAATGGGAAAGTTTTCACATCAAGAATACACACAAGTGAACTACTGAAAATCAAAGGTATTTAGAAATGTGGTTACTCTTTCTAGTGCACTTAGAGGAGGAAGGCTTCCCAGCCAGAATCTTTATCCAAGTTCCTTGAATATTAACCTGCTCCTGAATAAATAGCATACAACATAGAACGTTAACATCTTATTGTAACTTTGCCTTCATTAAAAGTTAAAAACCAACACCATCAACAGCATTAGATCAGACTCTGAGACACTTGTACTCTGTGCTTCACCTGTACTCTGCCCCATCTGGATGTTGAGATGAGCCATCCCAGAAAAAATGAGGCGATTTGTCCTGAAGGATTTAGTCAAGGCACTCTTGTGATGGGCACAGAACAAGTTCATAGGTATAACTAGGTAATTCCCTATGCCTCCAAAGTATTTCCAGATGTGATGTAATTTTTTCTGAGACACCCTTGCTCTCTGGCCCAGCTAGCAGTTTGCGACAGACCCTGAGAAGCGCTGAGTACCTCCAATTCCCAGCTATACCTTGTGTGGATTAAATCAATCTCTCCCGCACATATAACTGAAAAGCTTCAAGCATTTGATTTGATTTTTGAACAGTACTATTTTTTTACATTAACTTTTTGTTTGGGGCTAAAAATCAAAGCATCAGTAGATAAAAGCACACATCCTCTCACACACCACCAGCAAGCAAGCACTCAGTAGACTTTGACTGAGACAGTTGAGCTTTCTGTTAAACGAACAAAGGAGTAGCTATGGTGCATCATAGGCCTCTGCTTAGGGTGCTGGAACCATTTCTAGAGTGGGGGTGCTGAGAGCCATTGAACCAAACTGTAAACCCTGTATATAAGGGAAATAGCTTCAAACTGCAGCATGCCTTGTTCCAGAACCTTTGCCTCTGGAGACCAGTGGTGGTAGCAAAACCTATGGAAGTGCCTGTCGCCATCCGATGTGCTGCTCTTGTGACAGAGAGGCAGCCATGCTAGTTGCATACTTTCTGTTAATATGCTTATTACAAGAAAACAGAGACCTGGAACTTCTCTTTCCACCTGCCCACAGTGGCACAACACATGGCCTGCACCACCTGCACCCAGCCCAGCGTGCTGCTGGATGCCAAGGAGAGAAAGTCAAAGGACCCTGTTGAATAGTAACAAGGAGCCCATTGTCCTTCCAGTCGCTTCCTTTTCTCTCACTGAAGAGACTCTGAAAAGAGTGGGGAGCAGTCCCAAAATTAACACCTGAGTGGCAAACAGCACCAGGTGCTACCACCGGTGGTTATCGAATTCCAGCTCAAGAAGAATGTCACCATCTAGTGTGAAGGTGGGTTGGAATAATGCTGGTGATTTAGAGGGGGAGAGAGCTGGAGGACCGGCGCAAGCACAGAATTGATGATGAAGTTGTGGTACTCTGACATTTTTATTAAATGTCAGAGTAAAACAACTGTGAAGGCCTCAGCCTTTTATCCTCCTCTCTTAAGGCAATCCAGCGGAGATGCCTGCTGGCTGGCTGGGTAGCTAGCAAGTATCTGAAGCTTATTTGTGTAGGGAGAGAATACACACAGCCATATGTGTGCCTGCTGAGTCATCTGCAGTGAAGGCCGCAGGCCAGCTCTCATACATAGATCAGGTTTGGAAAGCAGCTCCCTTAGAAAAAGTTCACAGTGCAGATGCTCTAGCAGATAGAGGCACCAACATACTGGAAACACGTAAGGATAGATACTTGGAGGAGAAGCCTATTTTAATAGCATGCCATGCCTGGTGTATATGCCTATACAACTCAAACTGACCTTGAGCAATTTCCTGCATTCTGACCTGAATACTGAAATCGGGTAGGAAGACCCCAGAGCTTGGGTGGCATTACGTTTGCTTAGATAATTGGGGCATTTTGGGACTCAGTGGGAAAGGAGCTAGCAGAAGGGAGAAAGGCTGCAGTTCATTAGATGAAGAAGGAAAGTTTGGATGCTGGGATTTCAAATAATCAAGATAATACAGCATTAGTAGCCGCATCATTCACCCTCTTGATCCAGAAATGGGTATAGGACCATCACGGCCATAACAAGTAAGAGTTTAATAACTGATGTTTATGGCTTTCTGTCTACAGTTTGGGGAGGGGAGGGGGAAATAGTCCCTGGGGGCAGAGTTGAACATGGGGATCACATCATAGCACATCAGAATAGTGGCCCTCCTAATCCAATATCCAGTCTGTGACAGCCATCAATCCTCGGTACTTCAGAGGAAGATGGAAACCCACCATAGAAGAGATGATTCTGTCATTATTTCATTAAATATACTTATACAATAAGATGCCTATGTGTGAAGTTTCCTTTTAATCCCAAATAGCTAGTAGTTGGTTCATAACTTAAAAGAATGAGGTGGCACCCAAATAAAAGGTTTGTCCTAGCAAGTATAACTGCAGGTGAAGCTCTTGCCATCACATAAACCTCTAATCTTCCATGGAACCCTCCTAAGCTTTTATCTCAATGATCTATTGTGGCAGTGAGTGTCAAGGGTTAATGATATGCTATATAATACACTGCTTTATACGTTTTAAATTGAACGTTTAATTTCATTGAGCATCCCCTTATTTTTATATGACAGGAGGACTCCATTATATTAGATACATATATCGTGTCTCCTCTTACTCAGCTTCCCTCCAAACTAATAACAGGGAGGCTTTATGAGCTCTTGGTTTATCTGCCAAATAAATTTGGTGTGAGCCATCAAACTATCAGATAGCCATCAAGCTAGCTATCAGAAAATGTCCATTCATCAAAATGGAAATGTTTCAAGGGATGAATTTTGGACAAAATTTCCAGCAAAAGCCAGGCAGGTTTCCTGCCTGTCTGCTCCCTTCCCTGCCTCCTCAGCAGCCCACTTGGCAGGGAACTTGGGAGCCAGGACTCAGTCTCTTTGCCTGGTGGGTTACTAGTGAGCCATGCCTGGAGGCATGAGGAGCTGGGAGCCTGAGATTCTTATTTTGTTTCAGAACCACTGAACTGTTCCCATGGCTAGAGTGTCTGAGTGTTTCAGAGGTGAATTGTTGCAGACTTCCAGACACATGTTGGGTGATTGGTGGTTCCTCTTCATTTGGAATGAAAAACTTTCAAAAAACTCAAATATTCATGGATGTGGGAGTCAGTTCCCTGGCCAGCTCTAGTGAGCAGATGCTGTTTCACTGATCAAGTAAGGGCCACCCCTGCTATGCTTCTCCTTGCCAGGCTTTGTAGACATGCAAAGTACAAAACCGCCTACTTCACCATGCTGTCGGATCCTGAGTGAGCGCCTAATGTTTAGGTTGCACCTGCACTGGAGAATTGCAGCAGGTATCTGGTTCTGAGGGGGACTGAACCAGTGCCACCTGCAGGGGGCAGTGTGTCCACACTAAGCTTTCCGATGCAAACAAAGCATCCTCTCCACACCCAGCACGTCTGTCTCATATACTAGAGAAATGTTGCATCTGCTCACTGGTGAATTGTGCCTACAGCACCTATGGTGGGCATGTGCATTTCTTTGCACTTTGGTGATAGAGCCAGGCCCCTGACCTGTCAAAGGAGAGAATGAAGGATGGGCTGGAGCATTGTGGGATTTCAGTGGAAGGGCTAATTGTACCAGGACTTACAGTGTATTCTGCCATTGCAACTGTACAGCTGTGACATGATGGTTAGCCAGATAAAGGCCAGTCCCCATGGTGGTGTGATCCACTAGCGAGAATTCTGGTTGTGGGCATGTGTTATGTTAAAAGCATATGTGGGAGCTGAGAGGGCAAAATTTTCTCATGTACAAAGTAACTAGCACAAAAAGCTGTAGAAATTATTCATATTACTCTCCAGGATCCAAAGCAGCTACTAATGGGGAGAAGAGTCACTGCAGAGAGGAAGTGGTGAGCAAGGGAGTAGAAGAGGAAAATATCATTATCCTGAAAAAATACACAGGAGCACAGACATCTCCTATGAGGAAGGTGGGGTGCGGTCATATGGCTTTTTACTCCCAGAGGTGCCACTGTAGCCAGCAGCACATATACTGTACTACTTAACTGTGGGGCAGAGATAACAGGTCTACAGAATGGAAAATGTTAGAAAACAGAAAATAGAGATGTGATTATGGTGATCCCAGCCCTTTTTGTTCATTTTCTGTTATATTCTCTCTAGTTAAATCACCTTCCTGAATCAGGGAATAACACTTAATTTAGGAGACTCTGATGCAGACACAGATTTATATCTCTGGACTAAGGCTACACAACAAAGAAAAGTTGGAAAAAGATATACAAATTGAGAACCACAATTTGAGTATAGGAGCCCCCCACTTTACAATGGTCTGATTTACAACCCCCACAACCTTTTCCGTAAGTGCGGAAGGGGCTGAAATCCCCTGATTTATGTCCTTGGCCCTGCATTTATGATGGCATGATGCCTGTTGTAAATGCAGGCTCAAGTTACAATGCCCCCGAATTGCGATGCTATCCCCGGAGCCAATTGCATCGCAAGTCGGGGCAGCCTATATCTTTTTCCGCTTTTCTTCCGAAAGAGGCTTTTCCAACATTTGGCCATCTACACGGGGCCAAATGTCAGAAAAAACCCCTCTTTTGGAACATTCCTTCTTCCTCATGGAATGAGGTTTATTTATATGGATACTGAAAAAACGTGTCGGCTTTTCTGAATTTTTTTTTTTTAGAAAAGCAGACATGTTCCTTGCTATCCCGAGAAAGCTCTGCAGTGTAGACATAGCCTCTGGGACCTCAGGCCAGGAAAGAGGACTGCTGCAAGCTATGGTTCATTCAAGAAAGTGATCTGAATCAGAGCCGCTGTTCTTGGAAAAAAGACTTGTTTGATCAGCTAGTCCACCTCCATGCAAGTGTGGGGTACAGGCATGCAATAGAGGGAAAATTGTATCAAATATTAAAAACCAGCAAAATATTTTGAACATATAGTGTTTCTGTCCACTTGCATGTCTTTAATATGCAGGAGTTTTTAATAATCTTGTAGTTCTGTTCCTTAACGTCTTTTTTTTCTTTTTAATCTGTGAATTGTAGAAGATGCCAACATGGTGCAGTAGAATCAACGAACATTGAATTTATGAGACTTTTAGAATGCTTTGGTGCTTATTTTCTTAATAGGATTTCAGTTAGGTGGGTGACCATCCCACCAAGATGTGTTTATTGTATATTGTGTTAGCATATGCACCTACCAGAGTGGCCATCAGGAATGCAGAAGTTGTGGAAGGTGCACAACATATTTCTCAGTAGTTAGGCACGTCTGCAAGTGCAGTGCCACCAAGTACTTTTTCATTTCACTTCTCAGTGAATGTGTGCACCAATTTGTGAGGCCATATAGAATCAGGAGGAGGGTACAAGAAATGCTTCTGTGTTCAGAGTGTTAGAGTTCACCAAATATTGCTCTGCGATAATAATTTTGAACTGGAAGGGAGGGGAGGAGTGAGAGACCATCTTTTCCATATACTTTGAGAACAGGCTGACCATATTTTCCCAAAAGGGAATTGGGACACTGGAAGGCGCCAGCCCAAGTGCCCATCCCCCAAACCTCCCTCAACCCTCCTGACCGCCTGCTCATGGGATTGACCCAAGGCTCCTGTTTCTCCCCCCATGTTTGAGGCTGGCACAAGCCCCATTGTGTAGGGCTGGCCTGAGGTCTTCTGCTGCCCACCTGTACTTGGGGTCGGCTCAAGCCCTGCCGCCCTTCCATTACTCATCCCTCTTTTTTTATTGCTACTCATCCCTCTTCCCCTCCTCCCACCCCAAACATACATTCCTCCGTGCTTCACTAGGGATTGCCCTTCCCCTTTTATTTTTGGCCAAATTGTGCATTAATCTCTTTGCTCTTGTGAACTAGCAAAAGGACAAATGCCCAGTTTTGCCAAAAACTTGGGGATATTGGGAACAGAGCTTAAAAACTGGACTGTCTTGGCCAAAACAGGACACATGGTTGCCATATTTGGGAAGATGATGTCAAAACTGGAATATTTAAAAAAAAATTGTGTGGGCAAACCTGCTCAAAACCAAGATATTACCAGGTGGAGCAAAGGTCATTGAATCTGGATTGGGAGCAAAGACCGTGCAGCCAAGAGCTATCATAATGAAACTAGCAAATATTTTAATCAAGACAAGTATTTGCTTAACAAATGAGCATGCAAAGCTGGTTTATTTACTTTGGAGTTTGTCCCTTCTTTAAATTCCTACTAGCTGGCTCCTCTGTCCATTCTTTGCACCCAGAGCCTAATTCAGTCTTGGTATAAACAGATGTAATTCCACTGTCGTTCTGGTTTCATGGTAATTCTGAAAAAGAAAAGAAAAAAAAATTGACAAGTGGTTGTCAGTACCAGTTGTGTAGGCATTTATCACATGGGCCTCAACTGGGAATGAGCTTTTCGCCTGAGAGACTCATCTCCAATCTGTAACTTTCAATCATGGTCAGTCTAGGCTGGATTAAAATCAGTAATCTAGAGATGGAAGGATTCAGATCCCATTTCCAAACATATGGACTACCTACTCCTTGCCTGCTCTCCTCCCATCCACCCCCTTCTAGTGAGGCAATTGATTTTTTTTCTGGGTATATATCTAAAAGACCAAATTTGCAAACATAATTGTATAATCTTCACTGCCAAAATATCAGTCTTGCACATGAATTTGCATCTTTACACATGGGAGCACAGTGTTGAGTATAGTAACTTTTACTGTAAAGAAATGTAAAATTTCCAAATCATCTTTAAATTTAAATTCGCTATTGCATAGCTACTGTGTATAAGCACCTCAATTTGAGCCCACGAAAGTAAGAAAAGTTTCCTTACTTGTTCTTTTACATGGTAGTGTGCAGTGGCAATTTGACTGAGTCGCTAGCACACAAGAATTGGGTCCCAAGGGCCTCTGAGTTTGGGGCCACTGAGCAAGGCTCCAAGTCTCTGCCACCCACCGCATGTGAATACCAGCTCATACTGTGGATCTTTAACTCTCAGTACGGAGTCAAGTAATAGAGATGTAGCCATGTTAGTCTGGTCTTGCTAACCATGGGAACAGGGGACTGGACTCGATGACCTCTCGAGGTCCCTTCCAGTCCTAGTATTCTATGATTCTATGCAGCACTTTAAAGACTAACAGGATGGTTTATTAGGTGACGAGCTTTCATGGGCCAGACCCACTTCCTCAGATCAAATTGTGGAAGAAAATTGGCATGACCATATATACCAGAGGTATACAATCAAAAAAAATGAACACATATAACACCCTTTGACCCCATGCCTAGCCCCCAGGCCCTTTGACCCTTTAACCTCTGACCCCTACAACCCTCTTACCCTGTGATCCCACAATGCCCTCAACCAAGACCCCTTTGCCCCCACTCCACCCCTGCACTCCCCAGAGTGAGGCTGCCCTCTCTAGGGAGTATGGCCATTACTACTGCACGGCCATTGGCAGTACACCTGCTCCCTCCTCCTTCGCACCCCTTACTTCCCCAAGCACGTCTTGCACCCCCATGGGTAGAGGCAAGGGGAGCGCTGAGCCCTGGCTGGGCTGCCGTCTTACCTAGATGGGAGAGGGAAGGGAGGTGCTTCCTGCTCCACATCCTCCTGCCACCGCCTGAGCGCCGCTGGTGGGCGAAATCAGCCACCATGGCTACTGGAGCTGAGCCACCGTGAACAGCTGGCTTCAGCTCTCGCTGCTGCCATGGCCCGTAAGCCAGTGTTTTGCAGATCGGCACTGGTCTGCGGACCAGCAGTTGGGAACCGCTGATCTAGATCACCCCTGACTTTGCTTGGCTTCCTCTTCCAGACAACAGGCCAGGGAACGGAGCATAAATTCATGAGTTCAAGGAAAATACAGCATTTTAGAGTCCTTCTCTAGCCATTGGAGATGCTGTAAGAAGGACTCCTGCCTTATTAGTTCGTCCAGGCCCGCTGGAGTCCTACTCCACCCTTCCACATGGCTGTGAGGGTTTGTAATTTCAAAAAGTCTGTGATTCCAGTCTGCCTCATAACTTTACCATTAAAGGGTAGGAGAGAAAGTCCAGCTTGTTTGCTGTAAGGACTCTGCCCTTTCCAAAGGCCTGACCACACCCAAATGCTGTTTGGTATTTAGGAACGTGCACTGTTTGGAAATATCAGCAATTCTCAGGCACTAGAGGGTGAAACAAGGACAGTTTCCTTTATCTTTAAATTTCCTTGCTTTCTTGGGTTTCAGCCAGACCCTTTGTTTTTTTAATATAGTTGTTTGTGGTTTAATTTCCTTTGGGTTTATTTTTTTTTAGAATTATTAAACCAGAGAAAACCCAACTTCTCATTGGAATTGTGTAACAAGAGGGACAAGATAAACTCTAACAGCTCAATGAAACTAAATGGTTTTCCTAGGAGACCTTGAAAGATTATCCAATAAATCTCACACAACTGTGAAATTACTGTGTACCACTGCTATAAGAACACCTGTTCTTAATAACATTGATGCTCTAACTTATAGACACAAGAGTCAGAATAAAACGGCTACCCCTGTGTTTTTATCATCCTCTGTGGTGCCAAAGGAATACAGGGTCTCACAATAGAGCGTGATCTTATATTCTGTGTGTGTTGTAATCTTCAGATGTATCTAGATGTCTTCGCGCATGCTTTTAAAATATAATTAATGTACTTCTTAATCACATTTTTTTCTGAAAAAATCCCCACTAGACATGCATCAAAACAGTCACCTAAGTAACTCAGAAAAATGCAAGACTCTGCAGCCCAGGATACTCATTGGGGCTGATGTTTAAAATGAGTGGCAACCAACTGTGCACCTAACTGGCATGCAAAATGACTGTTGATTTCACATGCAAATCCCCACTGAGTGAAATATAGAATAGATACACTTAATTTGCATGCACAATAACAGCAATAAAGTGTACAGTTGTGTGCTGCTAGTTTGGAAAATTAGGCCATTATTTACTAAGCAGGAAATGAGATGTATAAATATATGGTGCAAATGAGAGAGAGACTAGTCCAGTTAGGTGTTATCTAAAGAAATAAGCACAAACATCTAAGGCAAAACAAAAACTATTATAAAATTATGTATTCATAAAGCACCTTCACTTCAATGATTCTTAAACTGCTATACAAACTCTAGGCCCATTCTATAGACAGAAAGAAGGCTAAGTCCCATTGACTTCAATGAGAAATTGGCATAAGTTTGATCTGCAGGACCAGAGAGTATGAAAATCAATTCGCCTATTCCTGAATTGGGGCCACATTTGAGGTGGAATCTGGCAGATGTTTCTTCTTATTATTGTGGTGTCTCTGTTACTGGAAGTCTGAAACCATGGTAGTTAATTTTGTACGATCCTCCCTTAATCTCTGTGCATGAATAATCTTTTCCATCAATCCAAGGTACCATATAATCTATCCAAGCTCTTGTCTGCCTCACCTGTTTTTGCCAGTGTCCAGCGGATCGTGTCCAGAAGCATGCTTCTCCTGTTCAACTCTGTAAAACGGGTGGGGAACCTTTCTTGAGTCGGGGGCTGCTGACCCTCAGGAAAAAAAAAACAGTCAGGTGCCGCACACAAGTGTGAAGCAGGAAAAAAACCCTCACTGTGACCCCTGACTGAGAAGACAACACTCTTCACATTCCCCTGGCACCCCAGAGCCTGGGGGGCCCAGCCTAGTAGATTTTGTGTGCTCCAGCCCCAGGGCAGGGGAGGTGGGGAGCACCAGCACAGCCTTGGAGGCCGGATCCAGGCAAGGTGAGGGCTGTATCCAGCTCCAGGTCTGACATTCCCCACCCCTGCTTTAAAAGGTGCTCAGCAAATTGGGCCTCTCTTTTCATAAGATCCTTGACTACCATTTGCTAAATTCCAAATCAGGAATGAGATTTTTTTTCCCTTGGATACACAGGCTCCCCAAGGAATGTTCAGAGTTCTTCAGTAACCGCACCGTTCAAAGGACATTTAAGTGCTCCCTCCTTGGGACAGGCGAAATAAGCAATATACAACTGAAATGACAGTACAAACAGGACGTAAACATCAAGATTGAACACAGCTTTTGAGAATAAGGCTGGCAAAAGACAGTGCTGAAGGATTCACTCTTTCCTTTATGCACAGGACTCTCAGGTAGGGATGCATAATCCCATTTAATTAGTTAACCAATTAAACATAATGTTTAACCAATTAAAGGGTGAGCAGGCAGAGAGAGGGGACGTGCCATGGCTAAGATGGCACACCTCTCTCCACAGCAGGCCCCATGGGCTCCCTGCCCATTGTGGGTGGGGAGCTGCCCCAGCCCTCACTGGTTCACCAGAACCAGTAACCATCACTCATAAAAGGTGATGCTTACCAGTTAACCCTTCACATCCCTACTTGCAGGGCTAGTGGAAGTGTCTCCAGTAACAGTGTTGCCAAAAATGGCTGTTCTATACTTGGTGGAAGATTTATTTTTAAAGCACCAGCTTCTGGACACACAGGAGTACATAAGAATCTCAGCTTTCATTTTAAATAACAAGCATGTGTTTAGCCTTCACAGTTGCAGAGAAAAATCTGAAAACAAGAACAAGTGTATCCTGTAGGGCTCAGAAACCAGAAGGGAAATAAAAAGAAGCCTACATGTATTTTTTTTTAAACTTGTGGGTTTTTTTAAGCCAGTCTTGTGATTCTGGGGGCCTAATACTATGATTTTTGAATGTTTAGGGTTGGAAATACCGGTGCCATCCCACCAGCGTCCTTAAATCTGACTCGAAAGGACAACTATTGGGTGTTGTCTCTCTGTACTCACTCACTGTCTCACCTCTCTGCTGAGACAGCCAACAAAGCTGCCACCTGGGCTGGGAGCTCTTCCTCTCAAGGAATATGACCGAATTACCCTGGGAGAGTCTCACTTGAAACCTCAAAGTGAAACTACAGAGCAAGGGAAACTAAATGGAACATTTACAGGAATCCCTATTTACAGGAATCCTG
>CM057845.1:117274575-117287601 GCA_030068395.1 Apalone spinifera | reverse complement strand
GTAGGTCAGATTGATGTTCATTGGTGGTTTGGAAATATTCTCGGAGGCGGAGGCAGCAAAAAAAAGCTTCAAAGCCTTTTAAATCTGCACTTGAAAGGGAATCCTCTGAACTGTCATTCATGCTAAAATTCGACACTTTACGCGTCGGTCTCAACAAACACGCTAACCACCTTACCCATTACAAAGATAGCTTCCCTACTTATCACCTCTAATACCATTAGCTCACAGACATTTCCCTCCCCTCCCTCCCCCGCATCTCCCTTCTGTTCTGAAATGTGATTTGTCCTTTTCATATGTGTTCATTTTTTTATTTGTATCCTTTAGTATATATGGTTGTGACTATTTTCTTCCACTATTTGATCTGAGGAAGTGGGTCTGGCCCATGAAAGCTCATCATCTAATAAACCATCTTGTTAGTCTTTAAAGTGCTACATAGTCCTGTATTTTGTTTCACTTGATGCAGGCCTCTGATGTCTGTTAATTTAATTAAATCACATTCCTGAGAAGAGGCGCTCTAGGGATCAGGAGTGCCAATCCTGAGCAATAAGGTGTTGTATCACTGCCTGCCCTGTAACCTTATGTGTCTCACAGCGCTCTGGACTGCTGAAAATCAGCCTATCAGTATTCAGGTCATACTATAAGGCTACATCTAGACTGCCACCTCTTGCGCAAGAGAATATGCAAATGAGGCTAAGTGGTGAATATTGCTATGCCTCATTTGTATACATAATGACCTGCCATTTTGCACAAGAGGCTTCTACTGCTTTTTTTCAGGAAAAACGGCTCTTGCACGGCGGGGGGGTGCGGCGGTTTGCGCAAAAAGGAGCCATCTATACGCAAAATGCCCCTTGCACAAAATGACAGCTCATTAAGTATGCAAATGAGGCACAGTGATAGTCACGGCTTTGCCTCATTTGCACATTCTTTTGTGCAAGAGGGGGTAGTCTAGACGTAGCTTGAGTGTTTGTGTTCTAGACTATCCTGTCCAGCAACTTTGACCCCAGCAGCCTGGCTACAGCCTCACTCGGGCTCATACCAACCCAGTTCTGAATGGGTAACCCCAACCCAGTCCTGAATTACCTCAGAACTGTGCCCTGAAGTGTTCAGCCCTCTCGTAGACATCTCAGAGAGAGAGAGAGAGAAAATAAGATTTGTTTCTCAAAAGGCACAAAAACACATCACAGTTTAATAAGATCAACACACCCATGTTTTTGTACACAGCGACACATAGGTTTAAGGTAAAACAAAATATACCCAGGATTCTGTGAGTTCAGATAAAAGGAATGAGTACAGAGTTATAAGTAAAAAAAACCAAATATGCTTCCGAAAGTTTAAAACTTAATCTAGCAAGATCCAGGCTTTGTTCAAGATAGTTTCTCACCAGTCTTTCTTCTTCCCAGCCACAGTCTTTCTCTCAGTCAGGAGCAGGGGTGAAAGTAACTTATATTTCTTACAGCTACTGTCCTTAATGAGCTTGTTTCATGAAGCAGGATTATGCCATGCTGTTCTTCTCTTCCCTTTGTATGGAAATGGTGTTCCACTGTTTTGATTCCACCATGCTTAATTTATATAGGAGGCAGGTAACTAGCTCCTCCCACCCTCTCCTGTCTGGACAGGAATTGTCTCTTTGTTTGGTCACACATTTTAAAACATATCAGTGAGCATTCTTAATTCCTCCTCTTGTGTTAATACCTATATATTTTACAATGATATCAATCACCCATGTGTCCTCAGCTTTCAGAAAGCTCTATATACTTTTATAATATAATCCAGGCCCATATGCAGGAATTTCAGGGATGGGGTGCTATTTTTGTAAATGTGGACCACAAGGGCATTAATGCACTCTCCATGGGTCCCAAGTAAGCAGGGAAATCAGCCCCAGCCAGCCAGAGCATGGGAGAGGGAGTGCTTATTTGGGAGATCATAGGGGGTGCTTTTGCACCCTTTGCACCCTACTGTGTGTGGGTCTGTAATCATAGTTTATATGCAGTCAATTGATTCGGTTGCTTATCACTTGAGGTCCCCACCCTGACTTTATAAACCAATAAACCTTTGAAATAGATTCTTCTGAAAAGTAAAACCCAAGCCGTGCTTCTCTTTCCTGCTTGCTTGATAGCTTTGTGTGCCTGGTCCAGACATACTGACCCCAACCACTTTGATGGTTCTATTGATGGTTTGATGGTTCTATTGACTGCATGTGTAAATTGCAATCCCATATTCTCTGGTCAGCCCTGCTTCATTTGTATTCAAGACCCAGGACTGACCTGTTTACCCACTCTATCTGACATACCTTGTTTAAACACACTTTAATCATAATTCCAGCATATACTCATAACTCTTAATACACATCCTGTAGGTACATCATGTAAGTATAGTAATAAGCAGTAAGTTGCTACTTTTCAAAGGATACTTCACAGGATATATTTTGTACCAAGTTTATTCCAGTAATGTCTAGGCTGTGAACAGAGGGGTGTTTATTATCACATGCACCAGGACAGTAGAATGCTTTCATTTTTTACTGCTCTCTCAGTTTGGGGGAAGGGCACCTTGGCCTCAATCTGTAAAGCCCTAAAGGTTCTGCCTCAGGACAATATCTATTTCTTCTCTTTACACATGCCAGTGAGGCACGACCCAGCCACCACCTCCCTGGGCTGAAGAGGACCAGACTGTATTCCTTTTGGAATCCATCAAGGCTGCTCCTTAATCAGCTGGAGGAGCTGCTGTTGAGTGACACAAAGCACTCCCGCTCTTAGCCCCAGCCTGATCTGGCTGCTTGGGAGCTCCTGCCAGCCCAGAAAGCGAGAGTGGAAAGATTTCTAGTTACTTTCAAATCATCTCCTCGCACGTGTATTAAATCGCTCCAATTCCCCCTTGCAATATTGTGTGAGCAAAATTACTTCCATTTCTCTTTTCTACTCCCCTCCCTCCCCGCTGCTCTCTTTCCTGAAAGGCAGAGAAGCACGAAATGCACGTGAGTTGCTGCTTACAGCGTAATCCATCATGAATCATTGGTCCTGGGAGATAAAAACGTCAGTTGTTTCATCCCACAATTACGCATTTTCTGATTTCCCTTTTATATATGCCCTGGTGCAATGTTTCCTGTTACCAGCTGCAAATCTGTACCAGGCATCTCCCCGCCTGCAAAATGCCTGCCGGGAATCTAACCTTTAGTATTGTTGCTGGGCTTGGATACACAAGCCCCAATCAATCATTTTGTTTGCCCAAGTCATCATTGGAACAATCGAAACTGCATGTGCCGCTTCGCTCATAAAGATGTGAATTAACAACCGAAAACCCATGTGCAAAGTCAGGGCTTCCTAGCACCCGCTCACGCCAGCCCATAAATCCCAGTGCCTCTTGCACATTGCTCCAAGCCCGGGAAAGTCAGTCCCCTAGAGAGTTTCTTTGCTTGTTGGGGGAGGGGAGAAGCACAGAGCAAGATGGGGGCGGGGGAGAGAGAGGTCTCACTCCTGCAGTGGGGAGGATTAACCCAGCCTGCTCCAGTTTGGGCTGTGATAAATGGGGAGGATCCAGCGGTGCTGTCAGCTGTGCACACAGAGGGGCCGCCAGAACCACTTGTATTCAACTTCCCTTCCCCCACCCTTCCCCAGCTGCCCTGCTAGGGTCTGCAGGGGGTGCTAGGATGTGTAACCCGAACCTCTGGAAAGCAGGCGGGAAGGAATGGGCGGGGGAGATAAATGCAATCAAACTCAGAACCCCTCCGGATACTCCTCAGCCTAATGTGTACAGTCACTTTCAGCGCTCTTTTGTGGTGGAGGTTGTTTTGTCCAAAACTGCCAGGGATACAGAAATTGCCTGTTGTGTAATGCCCCTGTGCCCCCAGGCAATCCCTCTCCTTCCTTGTGGCTGGAGGGGAGAAAATAAATTACATAAAAGCACAACACTTCTCCTCAGAGCTAGTCACTGGTGACTTCTTGCTACTTTCTCTTCATACACAATGTAAGAGGAAGGGGGGGGGAATCCACCTCAATGTAGAAGGTATGAACTGGGAACAAACTAAGCAAAACTAGTGTCTCAACTGAATTCAACTGCACAACTGGTTTTCTCTGTTTTATAGATAAGGGTTGTCGATGAGGCATATATATATATATATATTCAAATTATATATATAATTTGAATCCAAGTCTTGTCTCCTGTGCATGTATGTTCCCCTCTTCCTCCATAACTATCCCCTCCCACTACATCACAAGTGTTGTTTTTACCCTGTTAGTTAATATTTATACCCTCCAGAGGGGTAGCTGTGTTAGTCTGTAATTAAAAAACTACGAATGGTCCTGTCGCACCTTAGAGACAAACCAAGAAATATAGATAGTACCATGAGCTTTCATGTCACAACCCACAATGGGTTGTGCACAGAAAAGTTCCCGGTACTATCTACATTTTTTGGTTTGTCTCTAAGGTGTGACAGGACCATTCGTGGATTTTAAATAATTATAACCGCTGCTTTTTTTGTGATGGTACTGCCCGGTACGCAGTACCGGCACCTCCAGTCAGAGCTCAACAATTTTTCCCCTGGAGTACTGGCACCTTTTTTTTTTAAACGAAAAAAGCACTGGTTATACCATACCTCACAGATGTAAAGTGCCACATGAAGTGCTAAGCATTATTATTAACATAGAGCTTAATGGAATATTGATTGCATTGCTAATATGTAGCTTTTCCCTTGGAAGTGGGGGTGGGCTTCTTGTTAACACAGAGGGGTCTGCAAATACATTTTTTATCTGTGCATTCGAACTTCAATTTTATCTGCCTTTCATCTCAAAATGTGTACTTGTTTCCATTCAGGGAGATGTCTTTATCGTTCTCCAACCATTTCAGAACAGTGCAGTCTGTTGGAAAGGGAGGGAAACAGCTTGCTAACTTGTTAATTACATCTGTGGGGTTTAGCTGTACCCTGCGGAAAGCTAGGTTCTTTGGCTTTGCCTAGAAAGCTGGCCGGGGGGGGAACAGATTTCAGGTTTTCAGAGTTCAATTTCCTTTGAGAGGAAATAGCTGGTCGTAGACTGGGAGAGATGAGTCCTCATTTGGATTTAATTACTTGAGAAACAGTGTTCCATCATTGGCATTTTTGTGGATTTACCTCTTTAAAATATTGACTGGGGTTGGCTTCTTTTGGAGTCGATGTGTATTTAATTTGTTTTCCTTTTGTGGGGCCTGATCCTGCACTCCAAATTATTTGCCTGAACAAAGGCTGTTGTGAGTCCTCTCTTTTATCTCAATAGCAGAGAGGGGATTTGGTTTCCATAAATAGTAAATGGTGACAAACTCTTGCTAATACTGCTTGCTTTTCTTCCTTTCACATGTACTATCCTGAAAAAAAAATAAAAAAAGAAGAAACCACCCTTCAGACCTAGTGAGCTTTTGTTGAAAAACTATTGGACCCAATCCTGCTAAGCTCCTTTAGCTCCCATTGGGATTTTTGTAGTCTGAAGTTTTGGGTCCCTGTTTTATCTTAAGTTAACTGATTGCCAGCTAGCTAACAGCGTTGTAAATGCTAGATTAGACACTCCACAAACATTTGTTCCATAACTCACTCATTTTTGGCTTCACCCACAGAACTCAGCCTTTCAAGAGTGCTCAATGCTTGAGAGGATCAGACTTATTATGACCTGAATAAGAAAAAAGTTTGGCCAGTTTTTTCACTTTAAGTGTCTACAGTGAAAATAACGAAACATTGCAAGTCTGTGAAAGGCGTGGGAGAGGAGGGGCGGAGCATGACACCCAAGTGTAATTTTTTTTTGTTGTTTTTAATTTTTACAGCATTTGAAAAACACATTGACCGACCTGTTTACCACAGGAAACAAAGCAGGGCTAGGATATTTTCAGGCCACTAAACTTGGATTTCAGACAGCCAACTTGGCCTGACACACTGGATAAGGCTATAGCAGATTGGCACCGAGAAGTGAGCAAAATATGCATCTGTCTTTGTGCCAACTTTAGGCCAGGCTGCCGTTTTGTTTGGTGTCTGGGGAGCTGGTTTTCAAAATTAAAACAGCCTTCAACCCCCTTTTTTTTTAAACGAGGATGAAGAAAGGAGGAACTGAAAGAGATTCCTGTCCAGCATGCGTGCACTGCTCTAGCAACTTTTGCATTGCTTTCTGTGCAGTTGCAGAAGATTTTTTTAATTGTTTCATTGTAAAATAGTTTATACATTGTATATGTAAACAGGCCACCACAGAACATTTGCAAGCAAGGAGAAAACATCTCTGTGGATTAGAGAGAGGGTGGAGTCAGAGAGTCATTAACTCATTCCACATGGGAAGTTCTCTTTAAGACAAGCAGAAGCTGCAGTGTTTTCTTTTGCAGCTGTAACAGGCCACTATACCTGAACATGACAGCCCAGCAACCAGGGCAGCTGAACAGAAAGTGAACACACTGTAGAAAGCTCTGATCCGCCTCAATAATTTTTATTTTTTTTTCTCTTGTGGCCTTAGTGGCTGAAGTGACCTTAGTTATCTTCATCTGATGGAGTAGGAATTGAACCATAAACATTATTTATGTTATGAGGAATGCCAGGCAGGTGAAAGGATTAAGACCACATCTACATAAGTGACTTTACAGAGGCACAGCTATACTGATGCTGCTGTTAAGATCACTCAAGTAGCTTCTCCATGCCAATGTGAGAGGGCTCTTCCATCGATATAATAAAACCACCTCAACAAGCAGCCCTACCTTTCTCAGTGGGAGGAGCTATCCCAACAATAGAGCAGTGTGTAAGCTGCCACTTATGATGGCGAAATGTATGTCACTCAGAGGAGGGATTTTTTTCATACTCACACACTCACCCCAGGACACAAGTTTTGCTACTGTCAGTGATAGTGTAGACATAGCCTAAGTTGTAATCGAAATTTTGCTATGCAAACAGAAAGCATCTTTAATGGTGAACGGGAATATTAAAACTCTAGCTGATTGCCTTGTGAAACCATGAAAAGGAATGAATGCTATACATGCCCTAAGCATTAAATGCATCAGCGGAAACTCAAGGCAAATGGTCTGATGTGTTGCCACTGATGTCAGTGCAAGGTTTGACATTCTCTTCAATGGGAGCAAGGTCAAAGTGTACAGCTATACTGGATGCCTGTACCACACAGTTCTGCGCCATTGAGAGACAGGTGGGAAAAGTTCAAATGTTTCCGGCCCCCTGGGAAGTGGATAAATGCACACCTTGCAATATCAGGGTGTGATTTACTGCACAATTACCTGTAATGTATTCTTTACTTGTCTATGTAGTACACCTGTTAAAAAATGGCAAATGTTCTTCATGGGAATGTTTTTAAAATTCTCTTGTAAATTTCTCATGAACATTTTTTTGAATGATGTTTTTTAGAAAAATTGGTTTTTGCACTATTTTTAGCAAATCTGTATATGGTTTTCAGTAAAATTATTTGGTTTCCTGTACATAAAGATCTAAAAACATAAATCTGTGTAACTGACAAATGAACTGGTATTTCATAGTATTTGGAATTCTGTGTATAAGAAAAGAAACCAACAGCAGAATCAAAAATAATGAGATTATTTTCTTTAAGAGACAGTGGTGCTGAGCAATTATGGCCTAATTTTAGTGGACTTTACATCAGGCCCATAGACCTGGTCTACACTTCAATTTAGATCAAATTATCCACATTGCTCAGGATAATGAAAAAATTCACACCACTAAGCGTTGCAGGCAAACCGACCTCACCCTGATGTAGACAGTGCTAAATTGATGGCAAAATTCTTCCGTTGACCTAATTGAGACGGATTAACAGCAATGGGGGGAGGGAACCCCTTCTATTGTTTTCTATTCCAGTATTTCTCAACCCTTTTTTATAAAGTTCCCCTTTTAAAAAAAAGTTATAAGTACCCCCAGCACCTACAGTTTTCAGACACACACAATTTTTTTCTACCATTGCAACACATTTGTTTAAACAACTTAATCGTAGCTGGGCGGGCGATGAAATTTTTGTGTGTAAAAAGTACAAAAATCATAAAGTGCTGTAAAACTTAAAACAAAAATTCTATTTTCTCCAAATTTCAGTTGTGTTGACATACCCCCCAGACTTCTCTCAAGTACCCCAAAGGATACTTGTACCACTGGTTGAGAAACACTGTTCTACACTATAGCAGTGCAATTTTCTTCACTATAGCAGTGCAGCAGTGCCACTATAGTGCTGTTAGTGTTACATTTCCATGGGTTTCTCCACAACCTTGTAGTGGTAGAGTGGCTTGCGTGTTCCAATGACCTCCGATAGCGATGCTGCCTGGAGTCATGTATTCCTTAGGATCACCCATGGCAGAACAGTCAGGGTGAAGTTCCAGACAAAGTGTGATCCAAGAAGTCGTCAATAGCAGAGCAGATGGAGGATAACTGCACAGTGGAGGAGAAACTGTTGTGTAATATTACAGTGGCTATCAAGGTAAATGAAGGCTGCAGCAGATAGGATCTCCAATCATCAGCGTCTCCATGCCATTGATTTCAACCCTTCTATCTGACAAGGACAGGGTAGTCACTGTTGCCTAAAGAAGATACAATCATTCTTCTGGGGGATTTCAATGCACGTGTTGGACGAGACTCAGACTAGTGAAAAGGAACAATCTGGAAAGAAGGAGTTGGCAAAAGCAACTCAAAAAGAATCTTGCTCCTGACCAAGGCTACGTCTAGCCTGCAAGCTTCTTGCAGAAGAAGTTTTTCTGGAAAAGTACCATGCACCTTGCATCTTCCATTTCTGAGGTGCAGGCATGCTGCGCACAAAGCTCTATGCTGACAGCAATGAGCCTGGTGTCCTGAATTTCATATGGAGCCCACCAGCACTGCAGCCAATCATACCCCTTTGTCATACTTCTTCATGGGCAAGTGCTTCACGCGGGATTGTTTCCCCACTTTCAGAATTTTGGAACACTGCCTGCTCAGGGCATTGCGACTTTGAAGCACGTTGCCTCTGCTGGCACATTTCCACCTGTTCTGACCCCATACTTAGGTAGATTTCCTACCAAACTTTGACTCCTGTCTCAGCAGCCTGCGGGCTTTCTCCTGCTGCTGTAAAATGGCAGCAATCAGATTGCAGGAGATAAAAGAACCATTTGCCCTTGAGATAATGCAGGTGCTGTAGTAGCCAAGTTCTAACATATACAGTTGAAAATTCAATGAAGACATTCAGTGTTGCCCATTTTCAAAATTGTATCATGAGTTTCATGATGTATGCTCTTTTTCTTAAAACCCCAACCTTATTTTGTTCTGTGCTGGGTTCTGTTCTACATAGGCTGTTGAACCAGGCTCATTACTTTAGTTCTGAGCACTTTCCAGCAGTTAAGTTAAGCTACTTGTCCAATATCTGTCACATTGTTTGCTCTCTCAGCCTCTCCCCAGAGAAGCATGTGCACTGGAGTGTTTTGTTGTAGTAGTGTTTTGTTGTTATATAACCATACTTGTTGCCATGTATTTTATATTAGGGAAAGCAAAGTCAAGAAGATATTTGATGGGTTTGATCACAGAGATCCTCTTGTGACTGTCATTTGATATGCTGAAATACCATTGAGCCAGCCTTCCTACCTTCCTGGGTACTCCCTTTAGTCCGGCTTGTTGAGCCAGGTCTGCCAGCCTCCTCCAGCACCAACACATAGATGGGGTCACAGCCGATAGGTGTGTAATACAGATGCTGAGATCAGCTTAGCACTGGCGAGACACAGTTAACAGAAGTTGCCACAGCTCTCAGGTGCACAGCTGTAATGGGACTCTGAACCCCAGATCAATCTGGCTTATTCTGTCCAAAGTTTTATAAAGAGCAAGCTCATATTATTGGCCCTCTTTCTTACGTAAGGAGAGAACTGCTCAGCTGCGTGCACCTCCTCCCCACCACAGGTTTATTAATAAACAAAAATGATTTTATTAAGTATAAAAAAGTCAGATGTAAGTGATTATAAGTACATAGTACGTAGAACAAAGGTAAGTAATTAAGCAAAGTAAAACAAAACATGCCAGTTAAGCCTAAAGCACTAAGAAACTGGTTACATGGAATATCTCAACCTCAGTAATTCTGATAAGCTTCTTTCACAGACTGGGCTTGATCCTATTCAGTCTTAGCTATTTCCAGAAAACCTCGTGGGTGGTAAGCGAGAGTGTCCTGGCACCTGGCAGCCACTCCTGGGCTGTGTCTAGACTGGCCGCTTGAATTTGCGCAAGAGCACTGACTTTGTAATGTACAAAATCAGTGCTTCTTGCACAAATACAATGACGCTCCTGTTCGGACAAAAACCCTCTTGTGTAAATGTATTTGCGCAAGAGGGCCAGTGTAGACAGCTAAAAAGTGTTTTGCTCAAAAAAGCCCCGATGGCTAAAACGGTGATCGGGGCTTTCTTGCGCAAAACTGTGTCTAGATTGGCACGGACGCTTTTCCGCAAAAAGTGCGTTTGCGCAAAAGCGTCCATGCCAATCTAGATGCTCTTTTCTGCAAATACTTTTAACAGAAAAACTTTTCCGTTAAAAGCATTTGCGGAAAATCATGCCAGTCTAGACGTAGCCCTGTTGTTTTGTTTCCCACCTTCATATGCATTTTACCCAGGAGTCCTCTGTGTTCAGTTTAAACTTTTTCTCACCTTCAGTGGAAAAGTGCAAGGACCAAGATGGGTCCCAGCGTCAGGTGATCTAAAAACGTGTCCTTGTTGGAATACTCACTATCTCCTAGAGACAGGTTTATAGGAACAACGAAGTCATTGATATCTCATAGTCCTTATCCGTAAATCATCCAGTTTCTGAGATACCCTTAATGGTCTTTGCTTAGCATGTCTATATTAGTAAAAACAACAAAGGAATCCTATGGCACCTTAAAGACTAACAAGTTTATTTGGGCATAATCTTTCCTGAGTGGGAACCCACTTTGTCAGATGCATGAAGTAGAAATTTCAGTTTGTCAGGGATGTATATGCAGGCAAAGATGGGTGTATTACATTACTATGTGGAGAACCAGTGCTAATGAGGTCAGTGCAGTCAGGATAGATGTGGCCCACTCTCAAAAGTTGAGGAGGAGGTGTGAATACCAAAAGAAGGAAAATGACTTTCTGTAGTGAGCGAGCCATTCTCAGTCTCTGTCCAGACCTAGTCTGATAGTCTCAAGTTTGCATGAGCATTCCAGCTCTGCAGTTTCATGCAGACATCTGGTTTTTAAGGGTTTTTTGCATTGCCCCATACCTGACTATTGGTTTCACAGCCACACCCTTTAGTTATCTAAGCCAAAAGAAAGAGCTCCTTCCTCCTTTGTTCTGATTTCACTTCCGCCCTTGATTTTTCTCTACTAGTCTATGTCAGTCCACTGCACACAGCCTGCATTCTTAGCCCAGCCCTGTGTGTATGCACTTCTGTCTGAAGGAGCTGTGCAGGGTTGTAGAGATGTTACATTTGTCACCGACTGCTGACTCCCCAGCTGGAACTGGGAGCAAAAGGGGTTTCCTTATAGAACAACTCCTATGCAGCTGTTGGTTGGGTTCTTCTTGTCAATCAGTTCTTTGTCACTGGCCCACCAACAGTGCTGGGATGGGGGCAGGGAAAAGGGAGGTAGGAACATGTAATGTTTTTACTTCTCTACTTAGTCCGGATTATAGCTCCTGCTTCTTGCCAGTGTGTTCTATATGCAGTACACCAGTGGGTGTCAGGGAGGTGAATTTTAGACAACATTTCTACACTGGCAAAAGCCCTAGTGTTGATTCAGTATTAGCTGTATAGATATTTTGTTGTTGCTTTGTGGTTTTGTTTTGTTTTGTTTTGGCCATTGTAGCTTATCACACATGCCATACTGGTATAAGCTACACAGGCACAAGCTACATCTGCACTAGGAGGTTAGCTGATATAACTATACCAGTAAAACCTTTACGAGTTCATACCTGTCCATGGGCATTGTCAAAGCTGTGGGTACTGCAGCCATACAAAGACACTGCTGGTACATCTAGATACTGAGCAGCAGCAAGTCTCGGAGCTCGGGTCAACAGATTTGGGTTCACCGGGCTAAGGCTATTGCACTGAAAACAGCTGTGCTGACATTGTGCCTCAGGCATGGAAACCGGGTGGGAGAGGGGTCTGAAACTTCAAAGCCCATGCACCAGTCCCCACAGCAATGTCCTCACCAGTATTTTTTAGCACCATAGTCTGAGACTGGCAAGCCCAAATCTGTTCACCTGAGCTCTGAGGCTTCCTCTCGTGGGCTACCTCTTGCTGCGGAGACATTCTCATACAGAGTTGTGTGATGGGTTCAGTCTCAGAGACCCACTTGGGCCTCTCATTTGATGTGCTGGAAAAGCCACTGAGCTCACTTTCCTGCCCTCTGGGGTGCCCAGCCACCCTCTCCCGCTCAGCCTGACCCAACCACCCTCTCCTACTCTGGCCTCCTCCAGCAATGGCACCGAGATGAAGTCCCAGCCCACGGGAGAGTAATACAGACACTGAGATCTGCTCTGCAAAAGCTCAGTCATAGGATATGTCTACACTACAGCATTAATTCGAGTTAACTTAATTCGAAATAGTTAATTCGAATTAAGCTAATTTGAATTAACGCATCTACACACAAAACCTATTTCAAAATAGCGTTTTGCTGTTTCGAAATAGTGCGTCCACACTGAATGGACCCTGAACTGAAGTTAAGGCTGGCCAGAACCAGTATCAGGTTAGGACTTAATGTGTGGGGCTGCTGCCTGAGGCTAACTGAGCTCCGTGCTTAAAGGGACACTACCCCCACCCCGGACAGACAGTTCTCAGGGTTTCCCGCTTGCTTGTCTACCTCGATGAGGGACAGCAAAGCAGTCCTGTCTTGGAGTACCCTGGGTGCCCGCACTCGGGATACCACAGCACTCGACCACATGGAGCCAGAGCTGCCCCTGGGCACGCCAGTGCATCTCATGGGGTCGTTGCCATCAGCCCGGCTGCACTTGCTTCAGGCTGCCATCCGGGGGGTCTATCGGGGGGCTGTCAGGATCCAGGAGGCCCTACGGGAGAGCGTCCACCCCGAGGAGCCCTCAGAGCCACCCCGGTCCTCCCCACCG
>CM057845.1:117250982-117269877 GCA_030068395.1 Apalone spinifera | reverse complement strand
CAGCAGTGCATTGATGGAGCTCACTGATTCCCCATTCCAGCGATAGCAGAGCAGCATACTAAGTCACTAGAACTTTAACATGGTTCCAAAAAGAGCTACATAGATTCATGGAGGTTAGGTCCATCAATGGCTATTAGCCAGGATGGGTAGGAATGGTGTCCCTAGCTCTGTCTGTCTGGAGGTGGGTGACAGGGGAGGGATCACATGAGGATTACCTGTTGTGATCCCTCCTTCTGGGACATCTGGCATTGGCCACTGTAAGAAGACAGAATACTGGGCTGGATGGACAATTGGTCTGACGCAGTATGGCTGTTCTTATGTTCTTATGATGCCTTTGCGAACAGGACACAAGCAGACTCTTCTAGTTTTACCTATCATCTTATATAGCCTCTCCCCCATTTGTAAACCTTTCCCAGTTTCTCCTCTGGGTTATGTTTTGTTATGCTCCTCACGTTGCTTTTCCTGCTTTGCTCCTTTCCTACTGGCCCTTTAGTTACACTGGTAATAATTAAGTACATTCACTTCATTTTTTTTTCTTTCCCATGAGAGCTTGTGGGCATGGGGAAATAGGAAATGGAGTACTGAAAAGTGCAACCTTAATAAATCAATGGGCAAAATGAACTTTTCCTATGTTAAAGGCAGATGCATCTGTTAGCTTCTTATTGAAAATATCTATTTTAAGCTGAGATATGTTGGGATTTAATATATTTTAACTACCTGCAGGAATGAAACTTCCTATTGTAGCGAAGGCCCTGTTAACTGCTGAGAAAATTCTGCTTTTCTAAAAAAACATATATTTCATCATAGTATACGTACATTTGCTTTACATTAAGCTATACACTTACTGGAGAGTTGGCAGCTCAACTTTTTAAATAGCTCTGTTTTCTTTCGTTTGTGAAAGCTAAAAAGCGCCTGTCAAATTGGGAAGGACTAGAAATTGACCCAGTGTATCTATTTGCCAAGTCTGCGTAGTTTCTTATGTAGGATTATTTTCATAAACAAATGCCTCAGTAGGGTTGCTTTGAAAGAAAAAAATGGCAGCAGCCCAGTACTCATGAGCAGCTCTACAATAACAAATCCGCATGCAGCCACAAGCATGACTAACCTTCAGCACTGCCAATCCCCAACATCAAAACTCACAAGCCAACCCCCTCCCCATCGTTAGAGTCATGAGATTTTAAGAAGATAATACATTTAGGCTGCGTCTAGACTGGCAAGTTTTTCCTCAAAAGCAGTCGCTTTTGCGGAAAAACTTGCCAGCTGTCTACACTGGCCGCTTGAATTTGCGCAAGAGCACTGACTTTGTAATGTACAAAATCAGTGCTTCTTGCGCAAATACAATGACGCTCCCGTTCGGGCAAAAGTCCTCTTGTGCTCATGTATTTGCACAAGAGGGCCAGTGTAGACAGCTAAAAAGTGTTTTGCTCAAAAAAGCCCTGATGGCTAAAACGGCGATCGGGGCTTTCTTGCACAAAACCACATCTAGATTGGCACGGACGCTTTTCCGCAAAAAGTGCTTTTGTGCAAAAGTGTCCATGCCAATCTAGATGCTCTTTTCCGCAAATGCCTTTAATGGAAAAACTTTTCCATTAAAAACATTTGCAGAAAATCATGCCAGTCTAGACGTAGCCTTAGGTTCTTTTTGGTTTGTCATCTGGGTTTTAAGCTCTTAGGGGATCTTCTGGTCCCAAATTCAAGATTTCCACAGGAGGCAGGAGGGCTAGAAACGAAGTGAATGCTGAGATTGTCATGGAATCACTTTACTCCAGGAGCTTGGGTTAAAGAGAAATAAATATCACAAGACTGGCGATAAGATCATGGAAGTTGGCAACACTGAACCTACAATAACAAACTCATATGTTTCCACAGTGCAGGAAAAGATACAGTGAGGAAATGGACTTTGGTTTCAAAATACGTATCTTCGTATTGTGAGTAATACCCAGGAGGCTTGTTTAGTTTAACAGCTGCAGAAGGGTGATCTGGGATAAAATAACTGACCCAAACATTGGCCCAAATCACAGTGGCACTGGACATACGACAGGATCAAACAAAAACTGTAGAGCTCTTTTAAGATCTGAAATGTTTCAGCTAACTTGTAGCCAAAACTTTCAAAATAGGAACTCAGTGGTAGACTCCTCAAGTCATATTTAGACATTGAAATAAATGGTCTGATTTTAAATCAGGTCCTTGCTTCAGTGACTTAATCTGAATTTAGAAGCCTAACTTTAGGCTTTGATTTTAGATAGATAGATAGATAGATAGATAGATAGATAGATAGATAGATAGATAGATAGATAGATAGATAGTGGCCTACTTTTTTGTAACTATGTGCTCCTCTACAATTCCTGGCTTCAGACCTCAATGTGGCAGTGGAAATAATACAAGAGGAAGCTACTAATGGCACGCCTTTGCCCTCCTCTTTCACGTGAGATTCTCAAAGCACAGTACATTCTTTATGAAGTAAGCCATGTATGGGGATGCATTTTTTTAGCCCTGCTCAACATGCTTAGCACAGGAAGGTTAAGTGGCTTATCCAAGGTCAGCCTCTCTCATGTGACTGGATTTCTGATTTGACACATGCCAGGAAATATTGAATGCATCACAAGAAAGTCTCTTCCTAGAAGATGATGAGGCAGATATTGTGGAAGGGGCGAACAGGTGGAGGTTCAGTTTGATCTCTGGACTTTGCTCCAGCCTCCTCCTGCCTTACTGAAATCTCCCTGCCACCTTGTTCTTCTGCCTTCAGAGCTCTACTCCAGGCTGCCCCCTCCCTATCTATCACCCTTTCTCGCCACCCCTCTTGGTGTCTTCTGAACCTTCCCTGCTTCCATGAACTTTTCCTCTCACCCCACCACAGTCTACATTTAGGAAAATGTGATCCCCGCCCCAAAGAGCGAACAATCTAGATAGACAAAAGGGGGTGTCTGTGAAACTAACAACAGTTGTCTTGTCCACCAAGACCCTAATAACTTTGTATGCTGTATTCTTTTCCTCCATTGTTTAGCTGTCTTGTCTGTTTAGATTGTACGCTCTTCTGGCCAGGGATCCTGCCTTCATTGTGCTAGGGAAGCCCTGCTGCTGACGAGAGCCCTTGACTGCTACCACAATACACACAAACAATAATAAATCATAACAGAACGGTGGAGAGCTTGCAATTAGAGCTATGCAAAACTCAGCAGTTTAGGTTTGCAAGGGTTCCTCCCCTCTGAGTTGGCAACTGTGTTTTTGGATTTGCATGCAATTCTCAAAACAAAACTCAACCCAAACTACTAAGAGTTGTCTGGTTTGGTACGGAAACCATGCAAAACCACGGCATTTGTATAATGGCTCCCCCAAATAATTATAAATGTACCAAGGCTCACTCCAAACTCAGCCCCGGTTTGCTGATAGAAATTCTTTAACCTCTGCAAATTTGATGGGGGGGCAAAGGGAAGGACATATGAAATCTGAGCCACATTTAGAGTTTCATCACCAAGTGGCTAACGAGAAGGCTTCCTCATCCTTGGCTGTCCTTTCAGCACTACGTTCATTTAAAATTATATTTAAATCACTTTATTTATCTAGAGTGCCCACTTGTTTAGTCAGAGGGGAGTAATTAGAATACTCTTAGAGTTACTCTGTTGATCTAAGATCAAATCTAGCTGGCTTCACTCATTGAAATACCACTGACTTCACCTGAGCAATTCATTGCCTCACTAGTCCAAGCTTCCTAAGGACTATCCAGTTGAAAAGTGGAGTAGGAGTTAGCCCTTGGTGTTTAGCACCGCACTTAGGACATGTGTTCCTATGGTCGCCTTAATGGTCTTTGGATCATTGGGTATGTCTACACTAGCTCGTTAATTCGAGCTAGGTAGGAAATCAGGCAACCGGAGTTGCAAATGAAGCCCAGGATTTAAATATACTGGACTTTATTTGCATGTTCCCGTCTGGCCGCCATTTTTAAATCCCCCTTAGTTCGAACGAATTGCCCGCGGCTACAGGCGGCAGTTTAAAGTTAATCCGAACTAAATCCTTAGTTCGGATTAACTGTTACACCTCATTCCACGAGGCCCTGCACTTGTCAGCCTGAGAAGCCCACCCCATAGGAATCATTGGGGCCCATTGTGCTTCAAGGTGACAAAAAAAAACCCTTCTTTCTTGCTATTGTACCTCTTGCTACAGTATCTCATACTGCATGTCTCCTGGGGTGTATGGAGCTGACAGTCCCTGCATTTCCCAAGCACAGGATTTGGCGTTGTGTTGGGCCTTCACAAGGGCCATACACAGGAGTGCTGGTTTCTTGTGCCTTCCTCAGTCCCAAAATGCATAGACATATAAGATTTTTTAAAAATGTATTTGTCAGATACAAGATACAACTATTTTGTTTCATTAAACACCCACATACAAAGCTAAATATAATAATTTATTCCACCTGTAAGGTGAGACCTTTTCTTGCACAACAAATAGCCCAAGTATAGATTTTTGGGATTATATCTTTGAACATACGTTGCATAGTCTAGATCAGTGTTTCTCAACCAATGCTATGAATACCCTTAGGGGAACTTCAGAGACGTCTGGGGGTACATCAACACAACTGAAATTTGGAGAAAACTGAATTTTTGTTTCAAGTTTTACAGCGCTTTATTATTTTTGTACTTTTTGCACCCAAAAATTTAATCGCCCACCCAGCTACGATTACATTGTTTAAACAAATGTGTTGCAATGGTAGAAAAAGTAACCTGTGTGTCTGAAAACTGTAACTATTGGAGGTACTTATAATTTTATTTAAAGGGGGTACTTTATAAAAAAAAGGTTGAGAAACACTGGTCTAGATTACTTTCAGCTAGTGCTCCAATTCAAAGGTCATGGCAGGGGGGCTAAGTAAGCAATGGAATCTGGGGATTCTAGGTAGAAGAACCTAACAAAGCACATTATTTTATTAATAAATTTCATTTGGGAAACACCTTGGCCTGAACTACAGTATTTTCTCATTTTCCTCTTACTGCAGAAACATCTGGGGAGGACATCTGTGAATCTGAGTTCTGCCTCAGAACCTCAGTAAGCTGAGGCTTTAACTAAACTTTCAGCGACTGCCCAAACATTTTGGTTAATGATGGCATTATGAAATCTCAGCAGGTCATTCCCATATCCTTGCACCTTGGCATTCATGTTAGTACATGCACTTTTTCCTTCTTGCTGTGCATTTTCTCTGCAATAACATTACATGGAACAAAAAAGAAGAAGAAAGTGACACCAAATATTTTCCTTCTCAAAGGAAGATCTGTATTACACTTCACCCCAGATTTTCTCCCTCACAAGCACTGGGATATGTAATTCTAAAAAACTTCAAGAAGGATAGTAACTATATCAGATTTTTTGTTTAACAGTGCAATGGTATGCAACTGAAAGCTCTGACAGGCTTTTATTGTCTTGACGTGTGTCACACCAGAAAGAAAGAAAGCTGGCAATTACAGCCTGCGTCCTCCACCCTCTTTCTCATTGTGTGCCAGCTATAGGGAAGTGCCTCTGCCACAAGCTTCTTCATAGTTCGGCCCTGTCAGTGCCAGCTTTTGCAGGTAATCCATCTAGCTCAGCAGTGTTCAGACAGGGCTCCTCCCTTTCTGTACTTAAATTAATGTTTTATGAGACTCTCCCCACGGGTTGTAGCTATTCTGATTATGGAAATTCTCCTCTATTTCCAAGCCAGAACAGAAAGAAAAATGTCCACAATTTAGATTATGGTTTTGGAAAAATCTGCCTTACTGTATTTCCTACTTTAAAGTTGTGTATTGCATGAGGTAATTTGAGAGAGAGAGAGAGAGAATGAGTAATGTATCTATGCACACACTCACGCGCGCGCACGCAAGCATATAAATATATAACATGCTGTACATGCATTTCTTCAGCTTGACAGGGAGACAAATACATATCCAGTCCTTTTCACTCTCCCTGCCCATGATGTATATTAAACCCAAAATGTCCATGTTTTGATGTATTCTTTACCTCCGGGCAATAGAGAATTAGGTCTTTAGCTTAAGTATCTCTCATGCCTTTTTCAAACATTTCCCAAGCAGCTGGATGAGGATGCCAGCCCATTCAGGGCTCACTGCTGCAAGGTGCTGAGCCCTCAGTCCAGCGATTACTGGTCCTAGTAGACCCTGTGCCTTCCAGGGCCAATCCAGCCTACTCTTAAGTGTTTTGCTGGGTAGGACCTGGAAGGCATAGGGCCTAGTAGGATCAAGCCCTTACTTGGCATTGACATATGGGCATATTCAATGTTATGTAACCACTGATGATAATGGTGTTTACCAAGATAAAATTATACAGCCTGGAATCCTTCCCAGTACCATTTGGACCTCTCCAAACTTGCTTTAAATACATCTTCCGCAGTACTAAGAATGAGGCTCGCTATAAATGAGCCTTCTGCTGGAACAGACAAAAGTCACTTTTCTGATAAGTGAAGTTTTGGCAAAAACAAACAGGTGCAGCTGAGCAGGTCTGAATCTCTAAATAGTGATTAAAGGCAGCCCTACCCTAGGGTGGTGTAACTGATAAAATTGTACTTCTGTTTTAATAAGCAAACAGTGATGTGTTGTAATCCAAGCAATTAAAATACCTGACTGGTGGGAAAAAAAGAAACATATTTTTATTAATAATAACAATAATCTATTGCACTTCTGTTATCCGGGGATCTCAGGTTGCCTTGCAATTTTTAATTAAGCCTCATAATACTTATTTGAGGCGAGGTTATTATATCTATTTGGCGAACTGGGTGAGCTGGGAGACACATGGAGACTTGCACTGAAATAATTACCTCAGCTCTCGTTCACACCTTTTGTTGTTTCCATGCAAATCTGTGCGCGGATGCTCTCCTTTCAATTTACAAGCACTCCATGTCAGTTTAGCTAAGGTCATTCTTTTTTCCCATTTACGTTAAACTGAAGTAGGACACTTTTCTGCTGAAATAAGTATCCATGGACAGGCGTGCCTAAAATAACAAAAGGTGTGTATCACAACTGATTTAGTTATGTCAGTGCACGTTTGTGCATGGACCAGCCCTTCCACAGAGTAAAGGACTTGTCCAAAGTCACCCAGAGTCTGTGTGCATAGCAGCTGGGAGCATGCCTTCTGACACGGGTAAACACACACACGCTAGGTCTTTCTGAGTGAGGATACTAAAACTTGCCGTGTGGACACTGCTGTATGGGCAGTTGCACAAGCTAGCCTCCTGAGTGTCAAGTGGGCTTATATCTTATATAGCCCATGCCACTGCCCATTCTGCCATGGCCACGATGGCATTTTGAGCATGCTAGCTTGAGCAGGGCTAACATGTATCTGTCTGGGACTTGCACTCCCCCAGTGGCAAGGTAGATGTGTATCCCCCGCAGTGTATCTGAAAGTAGAGCTATGGTTTCTTGCCTCCCTGTGCTCCATTTCAGTCATTGGACATGCAATTCATTTGCTTGCTGGGACCTCACAACCCATCACCAGCACCTTTGAACAGCCGTGCACGGCTGCCATCCGGCAGGCCCATCAGGAGGCTGTGTGCATCCGAGAGACTCTGAGGGAGTGTTTCAGACAAGGACCCACGTGACACCTGCCCTGGGCCTTTCCATAAGAGGCCTGTGCATTACCTCTCTGTGCCTTTCCTCCCACACCCTTCCCTTTCTCCCCTCTCTCTCCCCGCACGTTCCCTCTTCCTCTGTTCCCGGCACAGCCATGCCATGGCATTCCTAAAAGTGCCAATAGCATGAGGGACAAAGAACAGCCAGAGCAATGAAAATAAGAGAGCACTGTGGGTATTTTAATCATAGAATACTTGCTGGCTCTGCCTTCTTCTCCCATATTCCTCCCAGAATGGAGTATCCTGCTTTTTCCCCCCCATTACAGCTTAATTCCATTTCTGTTGACCATTGGAGCCATACTGCAGGTTGACCCTCTCTAGCCTGGCACTCTCTGGTCCAGCAACATGCCGGTGGCAGCTGCAGAGGACTCCAGAGGGTTTTAAATCATACAGGGGGTGTGCAGGAGGGCCAGCCAGTGAGGCCAGGAGATGTGGGCTGGGGAAGGGGGAGGGCAGAGAAATGCAAGGAGGAAATACACTCCTGGAGCTGCTGCCAGAGGGGAGTACCCACTGGCCCACTAGGGCGATTTGTGGACCAGCACTGTCCCTCAGGAAAATTGAGTTTGAGGCCCCTGGTTTAATTTTGTCCGATAGCTCTCAGCACCTCCGCTATAAAAATTGTGCCAGCCCCTCTGAGCGTAAGTGCGATCAATATTTGGGCACAGAACTAAGTGAAAGCAAGACAAAAATTACCATGCATGGAAAGAGAAACTGCAATAAGCCTCTTCGTAGTTTTCCTTATAAAAATGATAATTTACAATTAGCCATTAAAATTGATTTAAGAGCCTTCCCACCCACTGGAGTGAGAGAGCAGCCAAACGATGTCCTTTAGGTTCTCTTAGGAATTTCTGTGCCCCCCTCCCCATTATCAGAGTATCTGAACACCTTGCAATCTGTAATGAATTTATCGGCAACAGCACAACTGAGTAGAAAAATACTGACAAGCCCATTTTCCAGATGAAGAACTGAAGCACAGAGAACCCAGGGGTATGTTAGTGGAAGTTGCAACCCTAAATACCTGTGTGGATTTGAGCTGATGCGCCTTGCAGAATGTGAGAATGTTTATATCACATAAGGAATTCAACATGGGTTTTACAACGTCCAAAGCTAGCTCCCTAACCACTGGAATATCTTTTGCATGTGCACGTACAGCTCTGTTTGTTTAGATCTCCACCCCAACTATAAGGCCTGATTATTGCCCAAGTGGTGTTATAAATAACAGCAGACTCTTCCTTTCGTCCTATAGGAAACATAGACTCATCATTTGTAGTGGCGGAGGGGGTTTTGTTTATGCCTGGATGCAAATGGGTGGTAGAGTTTATTCTTAAACATGAGTTGCAAGAACAACGAGTCTAGAAAAATGTCATTGACCTGTTAGGCACACCATCTACCAACTGCTCTAGAAAACCTGTGGTGTGTAAAAAGTTTAGCATATACGAGGATAAGCAAGTTAATCTTATCACTGGACTTCGTTCCACCCGAGACACTCAAATGAGTTTACACTGAGTAAGTTTTTGCTGCGGTTGAGTTGAGAAGGATATAGAGTGACTCCCCTACCCCACAATTAACCTCTTTCATGCAAGATCTGTGGCAAACTGAGTATTCTGCAGGGATAAGAAGAGCTAACCCCAGTCTGACCATGCCAATCATGTAGGACAGGTGAGGCAACTTGCTGGTAATAAAATCCTGGACAATGAAGGAATTATTGACCACTGCACTTGCACTGATCAGCATGAATGGACCAATGGGGGCTGCCTATCTGTCCACCTGTCATGTGTGTAAGGCACTTTTCCCCCATGGGATATATGCACTATGCAAAAATTAATGGAAGTGCTGAGTGTGCCATAAATAATGTTATTCTCACAGGCACTAGAAATGCCTACCCAGACCAATAAATGGATAAATATATTTTATGGTAGTAGAGATCTGATACGGCTTTCAGAAGAGGAAGTTAAAGCAAAAAATATTCAGATAAGGGAAGGTCTGATTCCATGCTGTCTACAACAAGCATTGTGCAATGGACAAATGACAAGACCATGACAACCAACTAATTGGAGAGTCTGTCTGATTTCGTTAGTCAATTCTTCCTTGGCCTAAGTGATGAGTATTTTTTCCAGTGTGCATCACTGTCTCTTGTTTGTGTCCGAAAAAAAAATTAAAAATTGGCAGCTTATAACAAAGCATATGTTGTGAAATAAAGGCGTGACTCATACAAACTACATATGTGCCCTTTGGCCTGGGCCAGCTTTGATTTTTTTTTCATCCTGGTTTTGCGCAGAGTTTGTAGCCACAGACATATGACAAGCTGAGAAACGGCAGTGCATCATGCAGGGTGGGGTGGTGCTGTCATATCGCAAATACAGCTGGCAAGATTACAATGAGAATCTGAGTAGGACCTGAGAAGAGGAGAAAAATGAAAAACTTTACAGCAACAAAAACCAACCCATATTTCCATCAGTAGAGAAATAGTTACCCAATCACGGACTTGAGTGTTGTAGATTTGTTTGTTTATTTTTTGGGGGGGGGAGAGGGAGCAGTTGCAAGAGATCAACTGTAATGCCTTGTCTACTCACAAAACTTGTATCACTTTACATTTTTCCAGTTTAGTTTAAGCTGTGGACACAGTTAGACAACAGCTAGACTGCAAAGTTAAGTCAGAAAAAGATACACAAATTGCAAACTGCAAATTGTGTATATTTTTCCGCTTTACTGTCGAAAGAAGCTTTTCCAAAATTTGGCGCATCTACACAGTGCCAGATTTCAGAAAAACATGCTCTTTCGAGCCATCCCATCTTCCTCGTAAAGCGAGGTTTACGGGGTTGGCGAAAGACCACATCCATGTTTTTGAACATTTTTCCGAAAAAGCGGACACGTTCCTTGAGTGCCTCTGGTATCCCGGAAAAGCATTGCAGTCTAGACGTAGCCTTATAAAGGTGCTTTATGCTCTTCTCATATGGAGATGGAATAAATTCTATTGGCACTTGAATACTTATGAGTACAATTGAATCCAGACTAGGGATCGTGCCACTAGAACTATTCTGGTTTTAAAAAAAAATCGCACCCTCAGCCAACATAGTTGTACTGATACAAAATCTGTGTGTTAACCAAGGCTCACTTAGAAATAAGCAGACAGCTTGAGAGCAGCCTGGTGACAAAGCATGAGCAGAGTGCCACAGCAGAAGCTGCAACTGCAAGCAGACTTCTTAGCATGAAGGTTAACCATTATGACGATGGTGTAGGAAATTGAAGAATGTGTAGCTCACCAAAAGGGGAGCAACAGGAAACACCCAAGGAACAAACTGCAGAGGAATAGACATTTCTGTTTTCACTGAAACCGGAAAGGGAGATGGAAACCAAAACAAATGAACCTGTACTTAAAATAAAGGTTAATAGATTCTAGGCCGCTACAGGCCATAACACCTGACCTAAGAATGGGTGGGTATGTTTGGGATAAAGGAAGGGAGGATTGGAAAATGGAGGAATTATATAGATAAGTTAAATGGAATGAAAATAAACAAGATATATTTGTTAGGAGGTAGGGGGACTAAATCAAACGAGATATTCAGAGGGCTTAGAGATTCATTTTTAATGTTTCTGGGGACTGTGTCTGTCAAAACAACAGATTTCACGAAATTAGCTGTTTTTCTTTCTTTCTTTTCTTTTTTTAGAATCAGATCTTTGAAGTGAGTGATAAAACTCCCAGGCTGTGTCTAGACTGGCAAGTTTTTCCACAAAAGCAGCTGCTTTTGCGCAAAAACTTGCCAGCTGTCTACACTGGCCGCTTGAATTTCCGCAAAAGCACTGACTTCCTACTGTATGAAATCAGTGCTTTTTGCGGAAATACTATGCTGCTCCCATTCGGGCAAAAGTCCCTTTTGTGCAAAACTTTTGTGCAAAAGGGCCAGTGTAGACAGCTCAGATTTGTTTTGCACAAAATGGCTAAAACGGCGATCGGGGCTTTCTTGCGCAAAAGCATCCGTGTCAATCTAGACGCTCTTTTCTGCACATACTTTTAATGGAAAAACTTTTCCATTAAAAGCATTTGCGAAAAATCATGCCAGTCTAGACACAGCCCTATTGTCTTCATTGAAATCAGGCACTGATTCTCCAAAGTTTGCTCTTAAGGGAGTGGGAAGAAGAATGTGCCAATGCACATTATATTAATGGCTTGCAGAATTGGCACCTGATTCTCTGAGTATTCATGTACTTATTGGGAATACTCTGTACCCCTAGAGAGCCAGTAGCATGCCTGGTGTACCCTGTCTCAGAGGGACGTACTATGGGTGTTTCAGCAGCTAGGCCTTGTAGTCCTGGTGGGTCCTAATAACCACTCAGCAACATATTTAAGGGAATGATTTTCCTAGGGCTGGCAAGGAAGAGAAAAGTTTACAATGGCCCTAGGAACAATTAAAGTTCAACGTGAGTAATAGTGGCTGCTGTTTGCAATGTTCCCTCTCATTTTTTCCATCCTTGTGTGGAATAAATGTTGTTCATTCACCGAGACATGTGCAGGTGTGCACCACCAATATAAACACATGCTACGGGCTGTGGGCAGCCATGGGTGCTCTGCCAATCCACTGGGTGGCACCTGAATCTCTACTGGGTCACAATCACTCAGCTTACAGGGAATACTGCCTGTTTGGGTCCCTGGAGCAGTCCAGTCGAGTGATAGAGCTCTCTCCAGTCGAGTCTTTTTTTAAGTAAATAAGCATCCTTGAATTTCCAAGCCAGGCTTAGCTAGCTGCTTTCTTTGGGGCCACCATTGCCCTGGCTCCCTGCCCAGCCATTGCTGCTACCAGCTATGATGCCCAGTCACAGCTTGTTCCAGCTCAACCCACAGGTTGTGGGGCTTCCCTGCTGCCTGTGTCTCCCACCCCCAAACAGTCTTGCCACTTTCTGGTCAATAGCCTTCTTCTTAAATAGCCAGGGGGTGTGCAGTAGGGACTGGGCTGATGGGAGAGAGGGACCCTGGGCAGGGGACTGATGGGAATTGTAGTTCCCTGTTTTGCAGATCTGTCAAAATACTCACACAGAGCAATCTCTATGAAGGTGGCATGAACATAGGTGTTTCTGTGAATACCAGTTACCCTGTGTGACCACATCATCTTCTGCAAGGGATGAGCAGCACAGGTGAGGACTCATTGGTGCTCCAGGGCTGATGCACCCATAAAAAATAGAGGGTGTTTCACTCCCAATGGCAGCCAGCTCCCACAGCAACTCCTGCCTACCAGTAGCCCAGATGATCAGTATGTCCCCCTCCAACCCAGCACCTCC
The DNA here is from genome assembly GCA_030068395.1 of Apalone spinifera. NCBI lineage: Eukaryota > Metazoa > Chordata > Testudines > Trionychidae > Apalone > Apalone spinifera. Next base: position 117,257,000 of record CM057845.1, on the reverse strand, counting down.
AACCTTGCTGCGCTCGGCTATTCCACGGCATGCAGGAGGTAGTGGGGAGAGAAGGAGGAATTGGGTGCAAAGAGGTGGAGAGGGAGGGAGTGAGGCTATGGGGTAAGGGTTGGTCTGGAGGTAGAACCTGGGACAGAGCAGGGATTGAGCACACCCAGGGAGAAGGACAAGCCAGTGCCTGTGACGAGTAGTGATTAAGCCACAAATGCCAAGTCCGTCCATATCCATATGCAAAAACGTATTGATAATGGGATCAAGTTACTCAAAGTCTTTTTAGGCTCATAAAATATCAGGCCAGAAGGGACCATTGTGGTCATCTAATCTGACTTCTTGCATATCACAGGCCATAGAGCCTCGCCCATCCACTCCCGTCATAGACCCATAACTTGTGGTTGGATTACTTAGGTCCTCAAATGATTATTTAAAAATTTTAGGTTACAGGGAATCCACTCAAATGACCCAAGCCCCATGCTGATGGGGAGGGGGAAAACTCCAGGGTTTCTGCCACTCTGCCTGAGAGCAAAATTCCTTCCTGACTGCAAATACAGCAATCAGTTGGACCTTGCTCAAGACCCAGCAACCAGATACATGAAAAAGAACCCTCGGTAGTAACTTAGTCCTCCTCATCTAGTGCCCTATCTCTGACAATTGGAGATACTTGCTAGCAATCACAAACGGGCCACAGGCCACTGTGGACGCTCTCCTCATACCACCCTCTCCGTAAATGTATTACCTTCAATCTTAAAGCAAGTAAGGGTTTTTGCCCTTTGGAAGGCTGTTCCAGAACTTCACTCCTCTGGTGATTAGAAACCTCAAGCCTAATCTTGTTAATGGCTAGTTATATTCATTTGTCAATGTTGGCACTTCTCTCTTTCCCTGGTGTCTGTCTGGGTGATGTGGCTGTAGAGAGCTATCCTGTCTCTCCTCAGCCTTTGCTTAGTTAAGCTAAACAAGCCAAGCTCCTTGAGTCTCCTTTGAAAGGTTGGTTCTCCAGTCCTCTGAGCATCCTAGTAGCCCTTCTCTTGTTCCAGTCTGAATTCATCTGTCTTAACATAGGAGACCAGAACTGTACACATTATTCCAGATGAGTCTCACAGTGTTTTGTATGATGGCAATTACACTTTCTTCCCTCAACTGGAAATATCTCACCTGATGCATCGTAGGAGTGCATTAATTTTTTTCATGGCCGCATCACCCTGGGTGGCTCATAGGTCATCCTTTGGTCAACCAGTACACAGGTTTTTCTTCTCCTTTGTTGCTTTCAGCTGAGAACCCTCCATCATACAGTGAAAATTCTTGTTGTCCGTCCTCAGTGTATGACTTTGCAATATTCAATTTCATTCCATTTTGATTGCTCCAGATCGCCTCTTTGATATTGTACATGTGTAGATATGGAGGTCCTCTTCCATATTGGCAATACTCCCACCTTTCCATTTTTTGTGCCAAGGTTATGAATGAAAAGATTAAGTAAGTTTGGTCCCAAAACCAGACCCTGAGGAACTCCACAAGAAACCACCTTCCAGCTTGACAGTTCACCTTTCAGTATGACCCACTGTAGTCTCCCCTTTAACCCATTACTTATTTACTTTTCAATTCTCACATTAATCCCCACCTTCTTCAATGCAGCTATACAAATAATTGGTTATCTTCTCAAAGAAAAAGATCAGGTTGGTCTGGCACGATCTACCTTTTGTAAAACTGTGTTGTATTAAAACAAAAGCATTCATTTATCTACCGGTAATACACCAAACCCTAATCATGAAAGACACCAGGTTTGATTTCAACTACAATGCCAATATAAGACATTCTACCACTACATTGGACTATAAAATAGCGCTACATACAAAAAAGTGTGTACACATATGGTATGTGTATTTTGGAAAACAGAGAAAACTTATTCTAAAAGTGCAATTCTTCCAAGTTCTGGCCATCCTGATCCCAGTCCAATAAAACATTTAGTCATATGCATAACTTGAAGTCAGTGCAGCTATTCATATATTTTGAGCTAGCTCATGTTTGACTGCTTCACTGGTTTGGACCCGGGGGCACAGCACTCTGCAAGACCTGGTCCTAAAAAAAATAAGCCTCTGGCATCCTCTCTTGGGTGGTGATCAACTGATAGTAGACCAGCATCAGTATCACAAAAGCCCTAACCATAATTCATACTTGTTGGTAGTCTGAACAAAGAGCATAATATTTCATCCCAGAGGTGGTTCTTCTACTTCATGGCTCAGACTAAGGGGACAAGTAAGGAGGGGAAAGTTACAGGGAGGTTACCTGCACTCAATCCATTTTATGAATGAAGAAATTTAGTCTTCTGAATCGTCAATCTTTGGGCAGCACGAAGATCATACTGTTTTTTAGCTTTTAAAAAATTAACAGGTTTCCAACTATCCACTAGGCAAAATTGTATTTGACTAATCTGATATAGCTGTTGGCATAGAAAAGCTGAGTAGACATGCACATAAATCTAAATATTGGCTTTGCTGTATCTCAACAAACCAGTCAACTGTTTAGCACGAGAAACAAAACCATGTGACTTAGAGCTTGTCTACTTGAGAAAATTGTACCAATCAAATCAATCATTAAGCAACTTTCATAAACTATTGACAGTATGTGGTCACTCTTAAGCAAAAATAGAAGTGTCCATACAAGGTGGTTTCCCCAATTAGATTAAATTAGTTTCCTAACTAACTATAATTTCGTTAAATAGATACAAATTATCTTAAGTGACTATTTCTCTTCCACAAATAATGAATGGTGACTGCCCAGACACAATTAAAATGAAAAGTTTCAGCAGCACTACTAGACTGATAAATGTTTGCATAAAGTCTTCTACTGATAGCAAATAAATACGTAAAAATACCTCTAGTAATTCAGAAGCAAAAAAAAAAAAAAAAAAAGGAGGGTTAGTGCTATCAGATCAGTATGCCCACTTCTAATTATTATACAAATAGGAGATCAAATCAGTCCAGCTGAACTATAAGCAGGAGCATACTGTGGGGTTTTAGAATAAGGTCATTAAAAAGCCCTCTTCTAAGCCCTAGACCAGTGTTGTGACTTGCACTACGGTACTAACATTATGGATATTTTCATAAAGAATCTGCAGTTCCGTTCAGCTATTTTGATCATCTTTATTGTGATTGTAGAAGTCTGGATTGCTAAGTGCAGAAGTAAAAGGGAACTTTCAAAAGGTGATTTTTTAAAATTTTAATACAAGCGAGCATGTACTTAGCAGCACAAGCATATTAGTGAGTTCACAGTTTAGTTTAGTGTTCCAGCAGCATATCTTCTCCTTATATTTCTCATCTGGAAGCAGTACAAGTCAGTGAGTTGTTCATATATTTGATTTCTGCCTTCCAAGCCTCCAGAAATAATATTTAAAAGACAGACACACCCATGGGGGGGACATTTTTTGTTTTAAATTGAGTGAATGTTTTGAAGATTATGTGGCTACTTCAATTCACTTTTTCACCTTTTGTTTATTGTATAATTTGCTCTGTGTGTGTGTATATATAATAGAGAGACAGACAGAGAAAAAAAATCAAACCACTCGTAATGATTAGGAATGTGTCTAGCCTGTGCTAAATTTGACAGCACAATCCAGTCTTCCATGTTGCTATCATTCTTCCAGTCCCTGTTTTCATACTGCATAAATCCTTTGCAGATACTCAGTGTGAACTCACCAGGCTGCAAAGAAATATTTAAAAAGGGGGCAAAAGCATTGGTTTTCACAAAGGCAAAGTTATAAGCAACCACACATGAGAAACAGTCAGATACAGAACGCAAACACTGTGTTCAAGGTTAAGAACTCTGACTTGCTGAGTTGTAGTGGCTAATATAGACCTGATTCCCCTTTGCTCCCTGCTATGACTTACTGAAGTCGGTTTTAATCCTTTTTTTGTTTAAACTCCACCACATGCCACTATAGAGCCTTAGTTCCGTATTGGAGAGAGAATGCTACCAGCCCCAGTAACAGAAATTTCATCTTTCAAACTGCATTTCCAGTCTCCTTTCTAAAGTGCAGTTGCGGGTATTTAAAAGAATGAAGTTTGTAGATTGTCTCTGGAGCTCTTTTGTTTTGTTGCCATTTGCCAGTGGACAGCTGCCAAACTCACCTGTCTCCAAGGAGCCTACGAGGAGCATATCACGTCTCTGAAAATTCTGTGGCTAGGCCTGCTGGCTTCTCACTTTACTCAGCTAAGAAATGTGTTCCAAAATTTAACCCTTTGCCCTTGCATTTGCCTGCATATGTTATTCCAGACTGACAACTTGTCCTGTTTGCAGCAACGCTGAGGGAGAGTGGCAGTTGTTAAGAGACTTAGCAGGGTTAAGTACATTATCCCTACGTGTGTTGGGAAAACTAGAGCCTGATTCTGAAAATTTTACTCATGTGGCAGCCTTGATTCCTGAGAGTAGCCCCACATACCGCAGACAGGCCTTTAGTTGCCAAAGCCTCATTTTGCATCCATTAATTAAGACTGGCCAGCCTAAAACTTTTTATCAATTCTAACAATTTTCTAGGCCCCAATCCAACAAAGTATTGAAGTATGCATCTTTCTTTAAATGAATGCTTTCATTGACTTTGGTGGGATTTTGCCCACTGATTATATCTGTAGCTGAACTGGGGCCATAAAGCTGAAAGCACAGGATTAAGAATTGGCCACAGATTTTCTCTCTGAGTTTGACCAAGTCTGTCTGTGCCTGAATTTCCCATCTATGAAATAGGCATTAAAATACAAAGTATATGTAATATGCATGGGAATGTTGTGAGGCTTAATTTATTTGGGAAGTTTTTCCTGCCTTTGGATAGAAGATATTAGAAAAGTGCAAAATGTTATCCCTTTTGGTAAAGTGCCAGGCAACTCTTTACATGTATTTTTTTTCTTTTTAAAAAAATACTTTGGTGCTTTTTCCTGCTGGAGAAAGTTCATAAATCCTGTAACAAAACTATTATCAGTTACATGCTTTCATAGAACTGGCACACTATTGAGAAGCATGATATTTTTGAATGATTACAAAACAAGTTGGCTAACATATTTAAAATCCAAGCATATATTTTAAAGCAAAATGGACAAAATCTCACTGAAGAAAACCTCAGAATGTTTTTAGTTCATCCTGCCATATTTCCCTGCTTAAAGCTCTTACACTCCATCTTCTTCGGGTGTAGCAACGCTGGCTTAATTTGTGCTCTGTACAATATTTCTGTTTAAGATTCTGTTGAGTCACTACTGGCGTCAGCCAAACAGGCTTTTCAAGAACTGGGGAGCAAGAAAATCCAGGCTGTGGGTTTTTTTAAATTAATTCCATGCTGCTTAACCCTTGTGACACACTTTTTTTTCCAGACTTCCAGCCAAATACATGCTGACCAGAACACGCAGATTTTCTGTCCCCACATGTTTTTCTCTGCCATGTGTGTAATGCTCTACACCAGTGGTCTCCAACCTTTTTTACACCCAAGATCACTTTTTAAGTCTCAGAACAAGCGAAGATCTACCGCCCCGCCCCTTCCTTGAAGCCCTGCCCCTTCCTTGAAGCCTTGCCCTCTCTATTCTCCTATCCATCACTTGCTATCCCCAGCCCTTATACGTTCTGTTAAACAGTTTATTTTTAAATTATGCAATATATAAAATTAAAATAATATATTTATAGTTATGAAATAAATGGTCTGATTTTAATTCATGCTATTTAAATGTCAAATGAAGCATTTACAATTATACATTTTGTTCTCTGCTATTTTGTAAATCTAAAATCAAGTATTGATAATTATATACTTTTTCTTCCAATAACAAAGTCTCAGTGTGACACCTGTGACTGAACAGTATTTGCCAGTGTCTTGAAGTCTGGGTTGTATTCTGAGATTGCTAGTCGTATACAGTCCATCAGATGGGCATCTGGAGCTAGACACAGCCTCCCTGGGCTAAGCACAGGGCAGCCAGGCTGGAGGGAAGAGAAGTGGCTGCCCAGACAGCTGGCCATGGCGCTCAGCCAGGGTGCACCAAGCTTCATGTGGGCAGG
>CM057845.1:117223435-117249991 GCA_030068395.1 Apalone spinifera | reverse complement strand
AAGCTTATGCTCCAACACTTCAGTTAGTCTATAAGGTGCCACAGGACTCCTCCCAGCCTTTGCAGATTCAGACTAACACGGCTACCCCACTGATACTTCATTATTATCATTACCAAAAGGGCATCTAAACCCTCTAACCATTGACACATGAGTATCTGTGAAGTCATCTCCACTCAAAACCAATTCCAACTCCAACAGTTGTAAGCAGTTCAGAATCCAAAGCCCAAGGTTCATGCCATACCTGCATCCCTTGTTTTTGTGACAATGTTTAGATCCAATATCATTTTAGCTGGTTCGACCATCATTATACTCAGTGGAGACACAGCATAGTCTTCAAAGGTTCAGAGTTTCACTTTAGATCACACCAATGTGAATGAACCAACGTTCCTTAAAACGCTAGCTCTCCTTGGGCTTGCCCGTATTGCTGTATTGCGTTTGAGTCCAGTTGTAAACAATTGAGGCAACTGACATAGTACTAACGAGGTACCATGGTACCAATCACAGAAGCCCAGAACAATTCATGTGTCAGAAAATCATGATGGAACCCTGCGTGTTTAATCATATGAAGCTCACATGATGCTGCAGATGACAACAGTTTGCAGTGTGGACCAGCCCCTCAACAACAACTGATTAATATCAATGGAGGGTTTGTAGGCTGAGGCCAAGATTTTTTAAAGCGATTAATGATATTGGGATTCCTCTCTTTTCTGTATCATCAAACTTAAGTCACTGTGAAAGGGCCTGGTTTTCAGAAAGTGCTGTGTGTCCAGCTCCTTCAAGGACCCTCCATTTGGGCACCCAAAACCATTTTAAATATCTTAGTCCCTTTTAAATATCTTAGTCCCAATCATGTTTGAAAGGACATTTCATAAATATGAGACGGCTTTTCCAAAAGCAAAGTTTCCCTTTTGTTTCTCAAACTTGCATCTCTAACACACATCATTGGATAGAACTCAGTGACCATTTAAAAAAAGTAAAATTTTCTCTATCCAGAAAACATGCATGAAAAATTTCCGCTGGAAAGCCAGTGATTTAATGAAGTGAAAGGAAAGATCAAAATCAAGTTTCTAATAGAAAGTTAGTCTTTTTACCATAGCTCCAGAATTTGCCAGCTAATTAGAGCTCTGATATTTTGTATAGGCTAACCTTCAAATGATGTCCATAAATGCACACAGTACCTAGTTAAATCTCCAATCATTATACGTGTTACAGAGTTGTCTATCGTAAATGAAGGAAGGAGACAATTCAATGTCCTAAGATAGTTAAATATGGCCTAAATCTGAGGAAGGCAGAAGTGTAAAATAGACTGGAGGGGCAAGGAGAGGAAGGAGTTAAAATACTTTGAGCGGTGAAATAGATTATCAAAACACATCTTCAAAGGAAGCCCCATCACAACAGATAATTTAAGATAAGTTGGATAAGGAGCTCCAGGAATGCTATAGTGATCATCCCTACAAAATGCAGAGGGTCATTCAGAGGGGATGCATCAGCCAATCTTTGCTGGGCCTGCTTTCTAGGACCACTTAATCTGCTATACTTCTGCTATGCCTGTGACTTTTCCAGTGACTTTATTCTAGCATAAGGTTTGATCTTCGTATTCGCCTAAACCCAGAACTGTGCACAACACACTGGTTTGGGGAGTTGTGGAATCCTCTTGTTTTTGTATTTGGTTTGCATGGATTTGTGGGGATGCCAGAGACCAGCTGTTTGCTGTGCAAAATATTTCTATTTCCAGTATTATCAGGCTGCCCCTTTGCTGCAGCACTGCCATTCTCTTTTAAAATCCAGGTGGATAAGCACAAGAGTGAACCAGCAGGATATGTGCCCTTCTGACAGACCCTTTATGATTCCCTAACAGGTCACACAGATGGACCAAAAGCTTGATGACATCCTGAGCAATCTCCAAACTCAATTTGGCACTCAGCCACAAGCTCAGACACCAACCCCAGCCACCCCAACGGGCAGACGTTTTCGGTCATCCTTGGATTCCCCTCCTATGAACCGGAAAATGTAAAAGCAGCAGGCTACCACCTCATCATTGTCTCATTCTTTCAAGTAGCATTGCTTTTATTATTGGTGTCTGGAACTTCTGCAATCATTGTTGGGTGAAGTTAAATATTCTGCTGCAGTTTCTTAAATTACAAAAAAAAAAAAAAAAAAAAGTAAGCTCCAATATGTACAAACCCACAAACTTTTTCACCCACTATCTTAAGAATTATGGGAGAATTCATGTCAGTTTATGGGACGCTGATTGTGTCGTAGTATTTAGGCGGACTGTACCCATACACACACACAAGAGGATAGGACAACGTCCTACACAAGAGGATAGGACAGCACATTCATAGGTAGGAACGAAAGAGGACTGCCTTTTTGGCATTCACTCTTCTGCTCACACTAGTTTAATGCACACAGAATGCCCAAGCAGGGGAGGGAGGCCAGAATTTGAACGTGAAACAAATGGAAATCAGTGAACAGGAAAATTAAACAGCATGTTTTGAAGTAAAGACTTCAACCAAGCAGCCAGAATCATGAAAAGGGCAGAGTTATCTGCTAGCGCGAATGACAAAGTAAAGGCAACAGGCTACTGATTAAAAATATGAAAAGTGTACAGAGGCTGGTTGACATGCGAAAGACTGAAGCAAGACCTCAGCTAATTAAAGCAAAGCCTTTGCCAATGAGACGAGATGCACGTTGGAACAGACAGAAATGAGAGATAAAATCTGCTTCGGGTAACAGCACAAGAACATTTTAATAGCTATCAGCTGCACAGATGACTGTTATCCAGAATGTTCTCACTGTTTTACTTTCATTCAGTGACGATTATTGACTCCAGTTGCCTTACTTTTAACAAATGAAACCTGTATAATAAGAAGATGTGTAAAAACAGGCAAAGCCCAGTTTGAATGACTGATTGAACTAATCCTGTGCAGCATCGTGATTTTGAATGACAATGTTTTAGAAAAAATCCACTCACACTGTAGAGGAAAGTTAGCCTTTATTTAACTAACATGCTGTATATAAAAAGGCTGAGTTTTTGTGTAATATGATGGTATATTAAGTACATATGCTGGCTGACATATTGATTCTGTGGAATGTACAGTTGCCCAGATAAGAAAATGTATCTTCTCTTGCACATCAGTCAAGCAATAATATTGCTGAATATGTAAATAATAACCATAAATAAAAGAGGTATATTGCTATTTGCTAATGCCCTTTTTTAATATTTGCTTTGATGTTTCATGGTAAGTACAGTCAGCCTAATTCAGAAGAAGTTAAAACTAAGAGGAGGTCTTTGAATTGTGTAGCAGCTTCCAATGCGAGTGGGTTACCGGACTAAGTAAGCATGCTAGTTGGAGCTTAGAATTCCTATCTTCAAAGGTTGGCTGTGACCCTAACAACATCCAAAGGCCAGGAGGCTCCCTGGTATGTAGCAGTGAGTATCAGCTGGCCTGACAAGCTCAGTGTACCCTAACTCACTTTTGTCATCATCTGTATCATAAAGTATCATGTAAGGTATCATATGCAAACTGGCAACAGTCTAGTTGGTATGATTGCATGATATACAAACACATGGCATATGAAAAAATGTACGTGTGTGCTGGAAATACAGTCTTAAAGAATGTTTAGCAAGCAGACAAAGGAATGTGGGTCCATCTGCTTGAATGTGTCTCCAATGGAAATTGTGCAAGGCAGACAAAGCCATCAGGCAAACAAGGGTGGGAGATAATTCATTTAGCACTCTCGATGTGGGGTGGAAGCTGTAATTCCAGGAAACCTTCCTGCCTCCCGAAACAAAATCATTTAATTTTGGATGATATAAGCAGAAAGAGCGAGTGAGCCATATTGGCTTCCTTCACCCGAAGAGTCAAAGGGTATGTCTACACTGCAATAAATAAACCATGGCTAGTCCATGTCAGCTGGCTCAGGTTCACGAAGCTTGGGTCTGTGGGACTATAACAATTCAGTAGAAATGGATAGAGCCCTGGCTCTGGGACCCTCCTCTCCCATGGGTCCCAGAACCTGGATTTCAGCCCGAGCTCAAATATCTGCTCTGCAATTTTCTACCCCGTAGAACCAAGCCCCACCAGCCTGAGTCAGCTGGTATGGGCCAACTGAGGATGTTTTATGGCAGTGAAGGCATACCCAAAGCAACAGAGCACTTGGGTGAGTTGGAGCCCTTATTGGATTCTGACTGAAATTGGCCAGTCATACTGGAAAAACAATTATGGTGAGAAAATTACTTGGATCTAAAGCCTCCAGTTTGTTAACTTAGTTTTTAGTCATAGAAGCTGCTTTTTTTTTTTTTTGTATACTTTGTTTGTAATCATTTAGATCCCTTTTACTTGGGATCACTTCAGTAGCTGTTCTTTTTATTTTATTACACAGCCTTCTTCTACCTCTTCTTTCGGATGGCTAATGGGCTAAGTCTACACTGCATCATTTTTGCAGACAAGGAAATGCAAATGAAGCACTCATTAGCATGTCTTGCACTCTTATTTGCATAGTCTCTTCTGATCCTTTGTGCAGAAGAGGTTTTTGCGGAAAAAATCGCAGTGTAGATGGAGTCATTTTTTGCAAAAAACTCCTTTTGCGCAAGATCCTCTAAACCTCATTTTTGAAGAATAAGGAATCTTGTGCAAAAGGGTTTTTTTTGCGAAAAAAGGCCCCATCTACACTGCGTTTTTTTCCGCAAGAACCTTTTCTGCAAAAAGGTTCGGAAAAGACTATGCAAATGAGAGCACAAGAAATGCTAGTGAACATTTCCTCTTCCTCAAAAATAATGAAGTGTAGATGTAGCCATGTAGAGCAGCAACTACAAGTTCACCTGAAGTTGATCAAACCAAATGGCTACATCAGGAGTAGCAGAATTTATTGCAGTAATGCCTCCAGTGATATGTTCAATCGTCTGTTGTGGGGAGTCACACTTGAACACTGTGGAGTCCTTGCTTTTCCATTTGTATATTAGAGGACCACATCTACCACGGTTAGTTTGGATTCAGTTCAGAGCTGACCAGGATGTCTGTGGAAGGTCAAAACCAGGAACCTTCGGCATGTGATCCAGCCCAAAGTGCTTATTTTTTAAGCCTTCTTTAGCCCAATCTGCTTTGTAAGCCTCCTCCTGATTGTAGCTTGATTGCACGAGGCGAAGTGAATGTTCCCAGAAAAGCTTGTGGACCCTAAGACCTTGGTGGGGAGATGCTGTCAAGGTCTTGGTGGCTAGGAAGACAGTGATTTCCCTGAATTCACTGAGCTTTGGTGAGTGTCACAGCTGTTGGGTGTATTGGCAGAGGAAAGATGTTAGAACAGTTCATCACAGTGTTGGAGTTGATCTAAGGGTTCCAGTGATGCACTGCATCGCTGTATTCGGCTGAATGTCAACAAGTCACTCGTGACTGCATCCATACTAGCACACAATATTCAGCTTCCAGATATGCAAGAGCCAGTTTCTGGATTATATTGACTCATTTTTTTTCTCTTTGCAGCTGGAGTCTCAAGACGATCATGGAAGGGGAAGGTGCAATTGAGTTGCACTCTGAGGTACATTGGGGTGTAATCATGTAGCATATTTTTACCACAGAAACATATTTTCAGTGCATTTTTGATGTTCCTATTATCAAGATGAAATGCGCTTACAATTGTTTTTCCAAGGTTTAGTTTGTGACTTTATTTCTGGAAGTATTGTTCCATAGTTCGAAGGTCCTCAGTTAATGCTTTCTCAGTGTCACAGCAGTTTGGTGCTTGAAATGTCATGGCAAGATCATCTGCATATCTGAATATTTGTGATTTAATTGGAGGCATGTCATTTATGTAAATATTGAAAAGGATTGGTGTGTGTAAAGAGCATTGTGGTAGCCTGTTGTTTTTGGTACAAGAGGAGTTGGTCCTATTACCAGATACACCCATAGGCATCTTTTACTCAGCATGGTCCACAGCAAGCAAAGCATTTGCTAGCAAGGTCTAATTTTTGCAAGTTTCAACATCAGGTCCTTAATCCAGGCAGTGTCATACACAGATGACAAGTAGATGAATACTCTGCTGATCTGGGGGTTGTTTGTTTGTTTTTAATTTCTGACAGCCAGCCTCAGTGTGAGTGCCAGAACTTGGTGGCCTCAATTACATTTTGGCTGAAACACTGCCTGTTGCATGGGGATCACTGGTGCAGTAGAAGGGCGTATTGTTTTGAGGATGGTACATTCAAGAAGTTTATAGGTCATTGTGACCGTGCATCAGGCCAGTCTGCTCGTCATTCCCTTTTTCCCTACCCTTTTGGTGCTGCCCTTCACCCCACCCTACTGAGTCTCCCTGGCTCAGTATCTGTCTCTTTTGGCCCGTTTCAGCCTATGCTTGGCATAGTCCGACCTGGCACTGCAGCTGGCGTGACCCTCCATGGCTCAGCCTCTAGACAACGCTCTGCATGGGTCACGAGGAAAGGGGGGCCCAGGCCCACCCCCTCCTACGGTCCCAGGCCAGGGCCCTAAGGACACGGACTAGTCTGTAGTCAGGTCCAACTGGCGGGGCTTTCCGCCATAACATGCCAGTCCACGGGCTTTATCCTTTGCCCACCCTGGGCTACTTCCTCTCCCCACTTCCGGCCCCCTGGCAGAGGCAATGTGCCTAGCTCTGGTCCGTCTCACCTCCCTGGGTTGGAGTTCCACGGCCGTCCCCCGTCCAGGTCTCTCCTCTCTGCCCCTTTCTTCCCACCTTCCTGCGCTCCTTCCGGGTTTTAAATTTCTCTCTCTACGTCCCCGTTAGCGTCAGGGCTCTGCCCCCAGCCCTCTTTGGCGTGCTGACGTCAGGGACATCAATTCATGCCCCTTGGCTGGCCGCACCTCCCGGGTTGTTTCCCGTGGTGGGGCTGCTCGGCGGCCACCGAACAGCCAGCGCACTGCCAGTATCCTGCCCGCTGAGTCGCCGCACAAGTGACGATCGGTGGGTCTATAGTGCGGGGCAGTTCTGCCCCGTCACAGTCATGCATAGTAGAAAAAATGGCCTTTAGCTTCCCACTTCATCCATGGGCTTCATGGGCTTTGGAATGGAAATTACCATTGCCTCACGTTTGAGGGAAGCGTACTCTCCTTAAGATAGTGAAGAATAATGTTGCTAGCCACGGGAGTCCTTTGGGGTTGAGATGGTGGAGGAGTTCTGGTTGAATACCAGCAGGGCCTGAAGCCTTCCCTTTCTTCATCAAGAAAAGTCCTTCTTTTACTTCCTAATGCTGACAGTGGAAGGTCTTCCTCAGGGGTAACCCTTAGCCAAGCTAATAGGCTGACACTGTTGACTGTCTCTTTAAAGGAGCAGCAAACACACCAGGCTTTGTAAGTGTTTCAGTGGGCGGGAGATGGTTTGGTGAAATTCTGAGGTCGGAAGCGCTGTTGGTGTCACTCTGCAGGGAGCAACCCGGCTGGGGTGAGGCTATCATGCTGTGAGTCCACTGCTGGTCTCGGGGCTTGGAGCCAAAGCTTCACAGCACAGAGGCAGGTTACAGGTAAGGCAAGACTGTGCCTTACTGGCCTGGACTGAACCCCAAAACATCACCTGACTCTGCTAATGATTCAGTGCGTAATTTTGCACTAGTCAGATTGTTTTCAATGCAGATCTGGCGGGCCTTAACCTCCATGTTTTGTCTGTGAAAAGGGGATTATCTTTATTTATTATTTCTTTGGCAGGACTCCAAAATGAGGTGGACACTTGACAGACCAGACAGCAGGTACAATGCCTGCCCTGAAGCAATTACAAACATGCTTACGTAGCTTGCAGTATGGGGTGCTGATGTTACAAATTTATATAGATGCCTCCAGGGGTGTGGAGGACCAAATGAATGTTTGTACAGCACTTTGACCATGTAAAATGCCACAGAGGTAAAGGACAGCCTTGATTATTAATATCTAGCTGGGGACATGAAATTCCCTGGCAAAGCCAAAGTTCTGAATGAAGCAGGGCTGATGAGGCCAGATATCGGCAGAGCTAGACTTTGATCCTATGAGGAGCTAAGCACCTTACACTCCCACTGAAGTCCCAGGGAATTTAGGGTGTTCAGCCTTTCCCAGGAGACATTCTGGGCCTTGCAAGATTGAGCTTGCAGTAAACAAATGACCATTTTAATGCTCTCAAATCAGCCACTAATTACCTAGCCCTTTGAAACTGTTTTCCAAATTTGCGTGTCTGAGAATTCAGGCTTGGAAAGAGCACTCTCAGACTGATTCCAGTCTTTAGACTAGAGGCACTTCTAACCCACAGCCCTAATGACATGTGCGAGCCAATAAAAAATGAAATGTGCTTTTAATTAAACCAGCCAATGAGCCCCCATTCCATATTGTCTGATGACTGTAGAGAATTACTAAACACTGTCAAATACAGCATGCAACATGGGCAAATGGTAATTAATCACTGTCAGAGGAGCATGGAGCTGCCCCTGGCTTTCAGGCAGGATTGTGAGTTTCAGAGCTTTATCAGTGATACCTAATTCACTTGGGTCTGGTCTCTACTTTCCAGTGTGCTCCATTGGGCCACCAACAAGGAGACTGTCTCCTTCACACTCCATCTCCCCAGATAGGAAAAAAAGAGAGAGCTGACTTCACTAGAAGGGCTCATGGGTTTTGCGTGCGAACCCAGCCTCTCCAGTAAATCCAAAGGCAGGCAAGATGAAATTTCCTTCCTGGGAAATACCAAATGCTGATGTCATTATCTTCCCTTATCATTTCCATTACTGAGTAATTCATAACCACACTATGTTACTTATTAATGTGGCCCCTGTAAATGGGGTCAGGGCAAAGTACAACACAATAAAGCTCTTTACTAAAATATACTCGTTATAATGACATTTTCACCCTATGACATTTAAAATAACAAAGATTGGTCCAATATACAGGGGTAAAAAGGATGGATGGCAGGGAGGAAAGAAAAGAGATGGGAAAATGAGACCAAAACTGGTCATTTAAAAAAATGGATGAAAATAAATTAAAAATATAGAATCAAAGACACACAGGTTTGGATGGGACTTTGCGATGTCATCCAGTCCCTTCCCCAGCATAGCTGCAGGATCCAATATGCCTAAACAATCCTGACAGGTGTTTGTGCAACATATTCTTAAAAACTTCCAGTGATGGCTATTGCCCCCTTCCCTTGGTAACATATTTCAGAACTTAGCTACCCTTATAGGTAACCTAAATCTCCCTTGCTGCAGATCCAGCCTCTTACTAGTTATCCTGCCTTCAGTGGGCATGGAGAACAATTGACTACTGTCCTCCCAGTAAGAACCCTTATCATATGTGAAGGCTGCCATCCGGTCCCCACTCAGATTTCTTTTCCCAAGACTAACCATATCGATCATTTTAATCTTTTGTCATAGGTCAGATTATCTGAACCTTCTATCATATTTGTTGTTCTCCTCAGTATTCTCCAACTGGTCCACATCTTTCTTATAGTATGACAGCCAAAGAGTGGGACAGTTATCTGCTGTGGCTTACATATGACAACCCTGTGAGCACACCCTAGAAAGATCCTAATCTTTTTGTAATTGGATCGCATTGTTGGCTCCCATTCAGTTTCTGGTGCACTATACAGCTCCTGTTCAGCAGTACTACTGCCTAGCGCATTACTCCCACGTTGTATTTGTGAATATGATTTTTCCTTTCTTTGCTCTTTATTGACTTTCATTTTATGGATTACAGATCAGTTCTCCAATTTATCAAGGTCCTTTTGAATTCTAACCCTGTCCTCCAAAAACTTAAAAACAACGAATAGTCTAGCAGCATCTTAAAGAATAACAAAACATGTAGATGGTATTATGAGTTTTCATGTGTACAACCCACTTCTTCAGATGAATGGAGTATTAAAAGTCCAGTTCCAAAATAAATGGGGGTGGGGGTGGAAAGGAAGGGGGGAAATAGTGAATTAGAGTGTTCAAGTTACAAGAAGCTGATAGAGAAGGTGCAAATTGTTCTTAGGTACCCACCTCTCCCAGCTTGCTGTCATTTGCAATTTTTATTAGCATACTCTCTTCTCTTATCCAGCTCATAAGAGGTGTTCTGGGATATTTTGCTAATGAGATGTTGTCATTATAGATGTGTGTGTGTTGTTTAAAGAAAGCTGTTTTTCAATGGTTTTCAAGGTTTAATATGTTCCACAGCCAAAAGCCCCGACAGCAAAAGCAGAGTCACTTACTAATATAAGGTGCAGAGGAAAAAGGAGGAGGAGGAGATATGATCTCAGACACTTCTCATCAGAACAGGGCTCAAAGAGGAAGTTACATGTAGCCAGCAGCTTTGCACCACTAAGAAAAACCACTTTTGCACTCATGTGGAAAGGCAATGGTCAGAAGCAATGCTGAGATGCTCACTCACCCTTACTCAGTGCTATCAGGTGGATCTCTTCAACAGCTGGAAGCACAGAGCAGAAAAATTGATCTGAGGGTTGAGGAAAAAGCAGGTTTAGTGTTTCTACAGAAATACTGAAAATATCGCTTGAACATCTCCACTTCGAATACCAAGCAGAGAATGAGCATATAGAGACCATGGGGAAAAATTATATACTGGTATATCATCAGCTTGTTGATTCTATCTTGTGCCTAAGAAATGATCTTGTCAAGAGGTCTCATCTAGTCCTAGAGCAGCCTGAAACCTCATCAAACATTTTAGCATCAAAGTATAATTTAGATATGTGACCCAATCTTCCCTGCTTTAGGATGGTCACTCCCTTCACTAAGCAAGGCATCAATAAACCTGTCATTTATGGCATCACAATAAAATCACTTTAAACAAACTAAAATGGAAAAAAATGCACAAAACATTCGGGTGATCAGCCAACAGGAAACTCAGAAGTCTTTGGAAAACTCTTGCAGTTACAAGGCCCCAAGGAACCATAAGCTGACTAAGGCTATGTCTACACTAAAAAGCAAAGTTAGAAAAAGATATGCAAATTGCAAACCACAATTTGCGTATCTTTTTCTACTTTTCTTTCGAAAGCGGCTTTTCCGAAATTTGGCGCGTCTACACTGCACCAAATTTTGGGAAAACCTCCTCTTTCAACACATCCCATCTTCCTCGTAAAACAAGGTTTACAGGGATGGCAAAAAAATTTTCAGAAAAGTGGACGCATTGCTTGGACATGGCATAGCTTTTCCAGGATACCTCTGGCATCCCGGAAAAGAGCTGCAGTCTAGACGTAGCCTTAGCGTGCACAATGTCACATGTGAGTTAGGGGAATCACTGTGAAGGTACAGCTAACAAGAGAAGGCAGCCTGGGTTGAAAAGCCACATTGTCCAGAAGAGCTGGATGGTTCCTTGCAATGTCTGCGACAGACCAAGTGACATCACTTATTACATATGTGCACTTGCATGAATGCTTACACAAAAGATAAGGCTCCGATTTTTCATATTCATATTCCACAGAGGGAGTTCAGCACTCACATTACATAGCCGGTTGTAGGCAAAAGGACATTCATTCCCGTTGTAACTCCTCTGACTTCAGTGTAATGATACACTGGGGTGGATGTGACTTTTTTAAACTCCTTGTGCTCTGCACCCAGGCCTGATATGGCCTCATCTTGTCTTGGCAGTCCTGAGTAAAGGGTTTAGATTTTGCAGTTAAGTACACCCTGATAAGTGGAGTGATAGAGCTGAGGATAAATAATACGTCAGTTGAAATATGAGGTTGAAATATGGCCCCTATGGCCAGAATTGAAAAGAAGTTGAACATCAAGACAAAACATCTCTAAATAAGTGAAATCATCCACTGGTATGAATTGAAGTCCAATGAAGAAATCCATTTTCTGATTAGAAAGATCCCACTCTCATAAACCCTTGCCCAATGTTCTTAAGATGATATAGTCGCCTACCAACTTCCCTGTGGAAAACATCTGTGACCCAATGAAAGCTGGTGGAAAAGATCCCTCAGAAGACCTGAAACACAATGGCTGAAAGGGGTCAACGGACACCAGTCCCTCACAGGTATTCCACCCTGTCTCATGTCAGACTTGACTCAGGGCAGCTCCTCATGGAGGCGGCATAGGACATTAGTACTGTTCATCTGGCAGCATGAAAGCTAACCTGTTAAAATCCCTGGGGAGCACAGGTTCAGAGAACACACCAGGAACGGATGCAATGAAATTATGAAATTGCTCCGACAAAGGAATCTCAGAATACAAGAAATCCAGCAACGTGATGTCTTTCTTTCTAGAAAGGTAAAATCTTCCCTTCTCAAACTGCAAAATGATGCTTTATACTGCCACTCTGCAAAGAATATTTTCCACTTTCCTTTTATCCATGTGTGGCAGCCTGCAGGATGAAGGGAGGCAAGGTAGGAATCTAGGGCACCCTTCAATCTGTTGGCAGGGTATAATGATGCAAGATGTTCAGAAGTCGTTATGATGAAGCCCTGGGGGATTGCATTCTCATTTCCATAATACATAGTCAGTCGTAATTTCATAAATAGATCTTGTCTGAAAATGTAGACTAGCATGTTTAGCTCCTATAATTTCAGCGGTCTGAATGGAAGTTCCACACAGGATAAAACTACATCTTGAGTGAAATGTGAGTTCTTCCCATTCTCCTCATTATCAAGGCTTCTCATTCTCAAAGAGGAAGCTGCTGTGCCCTCAGGAGTAAATGAGATGGACCATAGGTCAGAGATCTTCTGCCTAGCCAAAACATTCTATCCATCTCTTGAGAAGTACAGAGGAAGAGCAAGGGAACTAACTCATACTGGAGAAACAACTGCCATCCATGATCGGGTGTTCTCATAAATCATTTCATTTGGCTACGGCTGTAGGTTTTCCACCCACCTACACTCTTCATTTTTCACCAGAGAATGCTCTGCATCCTGTATGAAGTTCCTGTCTTCCCCCGACTTTAACTCTTCCATGCCATGAATCATAGCCCCCTGCCTTCTTACTTAGGAAGAATAAACTGTATTGGGCAAGACTGTTTTTTGTTTGTTTGTTTGTTTGTTTTGGGGAAATGTGGTGTTTTCTCCTCTTCCTCCTAATTCCTCCTACCCCTAGGGTGGAGTGCTCTGTTTTAGTAATAACTGCCACTCCCAACTGGTAGAGTGAGTGGGAGGTAGGATCTGAAAAAATCACACCCATCTATATTGCACAGCAAACCAGACTCCTACCTCTAGAATAGCAGGACAGGAGGCATCTGCATGTTTTTAACCAGTATTTCATAGACTTTCTAAATAGTAATATCTAAGGGGATGTTTTCTATTTTGGGGCTAGCATCCCATCTGCTGAAGGGAATTGTGCTATTCAGATTTGTTAAAGCCTTCATCTGAGTTTTGTGGAAATCTGTTATCTATAAAACATTAATCACATGGGCTAGCTTAGGCAGAACTCAACCAGCTAATGCATACTAACAGGGGTGCTCCTGCATCCACTCTAAGAGGAAGGTCAGGGTTAGCTAGCACAAGTCAATGAAGCCCAGCCTCAGCCCAACCACTTTTCCCTGTCGAGATAAAGCCAAAGGGAGTTAGCACCCAACTCGCATTGACAAAGCTGCTGTGTCCTTTGAAAATCCCAGCCTAAACCACTGAGTAAATGAAAAGCTGTGTATCAGTGGTCCACATTTGATGCTCTCCCAGATAAAGTGCTTGCAGCATCCTGCTCTTGATGATTTGCCATACTTCACTGCTTGCTGCTTCCCACTGAACAGAGGACGCTTTTCCAACCTCTGGAGACAATCAAGCTCTGGGTTGGATTAGGGTTACTGGCGCTGTGGGCGTTCTCTCACTCTCTGGCATATGTCAAACAGTGTCTCTCAGACAGAAAAAATTGCAAAGAACATCTCTGAAATGAGCTTTTCTGCCAAAACACTCATGATGCAGCGGCTCCTAGATGACTCTGCAAAAGTACAATGTCTCTGCTTAGATTACGGCTTTACACTAGTGTGTCTCAGGGTTTGGGTTTGATGTGTGGGCTTTGGGAATTCAATGTTACTTGTCTTTTTGATGTTATTTGATCTCCTCTTGGGGAGAATGGGGCTGGATGGGAAGGGAGGGACTCAATGTAATCATCAAAGAAAAGGGATTTTGAGCTCTGTGATTAATGTAAATGCGGTGTAAGGCCTCTTCAAACAGACTCACAAGGGTTTCTTTTTGTTAGGTTTTTTAAATGATGCACGCTAGCTTTGTCTGACCCATGTCCTTATCATAGGGAGAACATTAATTTTTTTTTAAATCTGCCCATCTCTTATTTCTAAGTGAAATATGGATACAATCTTCTGCCTGGTTCTCTTTTATATTTTCAGTCTATTTCATCCTGTGAAGAGAGAGGATTTTTTTTCCCCTTTGAAACTACACTACAAAATGTTTTTGAGTGAAACACATGAGTCTACCAAACAGTGAATTACAGATGGCAGGGCTGCCAGTGATGGCAGATGCAGGAAATATTATTTTCACTTTTTGGCTTTGTTTGGGATCTGGTTTGGTTGGTCAAGGAGGGCTGGTTATAACTCCTGTGATGGATCATTTTGTCCCTAATTCTTAGGTCTAGCCAAGAGGTGAACTGCCCTGCCATTTTTGTACTGCCCTAATGCTGGATAGGTAGAGGCCACCGGGGGGAGGAGAGGTTCAGGGGAGGGCATGTGCCCCATGCACAACTCCAAGCAGCCTCAGAGCTACCCTGACTTACACCGGCTGATAACAGCTCTCAGGGGATTATTGCATTAGCCATTCCATCTCTGTTCTTTAGCTAAGCTCCCAGCTACTGGCTTGACAGCCCCACTGCATTGGGAGCTGCATTACCAAGGTATCCCCCACACTGCCATAATCCTTAACAACTGCTCAGTTAGGCCACCTTTACAGAGAATTATGAAAGGGCTGTATTGGGCGCCAAGAGTTGGCCAATAGACTCTACAGCCTGTCCCAGTCAGTAATCTCTCCTCTGTGTCCAAGAAGAGCACTGAAGGAGAGTCACTGTCAAGGGAAGAGTGGAAATATACTGAGATAAATAGCCCACTGGTCATTGGTGTACAATTACATTTTGGTTGCAGGGTTAAGAAGTCAGTTTGCTGAAGGAAACACGGTCAGATGTTTACACTTTGAGCCCATTAACAGTAGAAGAGTAGCCGTGGGCAGCAGGAATAGTGGGAAGGACCAAACACACCCATACAAGACACTTTCCCCCCGGCTACATTCATCCCACTGTAACTTTAATAGCTTGAATGGAATTAGCCTGTTCATTTCCCTTCCTTTGGTACACATTGTGGATCTAAGTCAGATCTGGTTTTAAATGGAATCGGCTCCACTGACTTCAGTGGTTGCTTACACCATCTCTGAATGGGACCCAGAATTTTATAGTGACTAGTGATAAGTAAATATTGGGGTCTTCCACAGTTTTGTTAATTTTATGGAAACTACATGTGCCCTAAATAAACAGAGAGACGAGAGGGAGGTGAGACAAAGGGGGACAGCTCTGTGGGAGAACATTGTCTCTTTACTTCAGATGGGTTCACACACCCATGCGCTTCCCTTTAACGTTTGAAGGGACCCAAAGCCTCATAGGAAAATGAGAACTTGCACATCTTGCTTGGCTTCATAACAAAATCTGTCAAATACCACCACATTTGACACTGTCCTGAAAGCATAAATCACTCCAAATATGCCCAGGTCCCCCACCCTGACCCACATTTCAGGTGTGCCCTGAAAACCTGGCTTTCATATGGCTACGTTGCACAGCTCTAAAAGCTAAAGTGGTATGTAGACCGGGTAGACAGAGCACTGTTACAACTAGATTATTCGCTGGGGTGTGAAAGCCACAAGTGAGGGGAGTCATGAGGAAATCTCAGTGGGCACGTCTACACAGCACCCTAAACTCAAAGTAAGATATGCAATTTGCACTACGCAAATTATGTATCTTATTTTGATTGAATTTCAAAAGAGGCTATTTTGAAATTTGGCACATCTACATAGTGCCAAATTTTGAAATAATGTGCTATTTCGAGCCATCCCTTAACCCTCATTGAACAAGGGTTACTGGGATGCTGAAATAGTGCGCCCATTATTTTGAAGAATATTTTGAAATAACGGGTGGCTTGTGAAGATGTGGGGTAGCTATCCGGTATCCTGAAATAGCCGTGCAGTATAGACGTACCCACAGAGACTACTTCATTCACCTTTCTGGAGGCGGCCAGCCACGTGGTGTAAAGGGTGTCTCTATGCCTGATAGAGCCTGGGGACTGAGGCGGGAGGGACCCAAAAACACCGGCGGCAACTCTGGATCCCCAGCAGGCATGCCTAGCCTCATCGCTGCTACGGGGAAGTATGGAGCCATTGGAGCCATGCTAATAGGAGCTCCCTTCTAGTTGTGCCGGCTCCTGCCGCTCGGTGGAGAAGCGAATGCAATGTGAGGCTGTGTTACATTTTAAGTCTGGATTAGGGGGCCAGGTGTGATCCTGCCCATCAGTCTCACCTGGACGTTATGCACTACCCAGCATGAAGCTCTGCCTGCATATAGGTCCCTGTACAAGGTCTTGGGAGAAGGGGGAAGGGAAGGGGCCCTGAGGCACTCAAGCCTCTATTCTGCATAGCTCTCCATGTGCACCTCAGGGGCACTTTATGCCCCATCCTGTGTCATTAAACCAAAGCTAATGGTCATCATGCAGGAAAGAATAATGTACGAAAGCCATTGCAAGATTTTAAAAATAATAATACCAAAGCTGAAGAGGAACGTGATGGCTCAGACCTTGAGATTAAAAAAGCCAGGTGCTTGGGAAGGTAAACAAAGGGCTGAACGAGAAAGTTGGATGCACAGAGCTCAAACTGCGTTTTTCCAAACGTATGGTTCTGTTTTTCTCCTTTATCTATCTCCAGCAGTTGCTGACAGCTGGCCTTTAAAGCTCCAGAGAGCTGCACCAGCAGGTGATTTGCTAACAGCTGTGCCAATCAACAAAACGAAGGAGGTCAGAGGTCAACACAGGATGGAGCTGGCCAGTGAAGTCAAGGGTGGGATTTAATTAAATAAAGATGCATTATGCTTTGTATTGATTTTTGTATAAGCGTGTGTCTTGGTTTGTTTCTGCTCCTGGCACCTGGACATTTCATCCTGGCTGTGTCAGCCAGCCCTCCCGGAGCTCCCCAACCCAACCCCACACATCCCTTAGGACAACGTTCACTGAAGCCTCACACTCACAAAGAGGCATGTGAACAGGTGGGGACTAGTC
The DNA here is from genome assembly GCA_030068395.1 of Apalone spinifera. Classification (NCBI taxonomy): domain Eukaryota; kingdom Metazoa; phylum Chordata; order Testudines; family Trionychidae; genus Apalone; species Apalone spinifera. The sequence continues at coordinate 117,232,835 of CM057845.1, read as the reverse complement.
AATAAACAGAGGCGTGCAGCAGCTGACAGCACACAGCAATCCCTGGTGTCCCTTGATATTCATTAGGTGCCTTCTCCCTGTCTGACAGCTTTTTACCCTCTGCAGACTTGTTACTTCTCAGTATCTTTCAGGGGATCCGTTTAACAAAAGCATTACATAAATATCTCAGCTCTCTCTTCTTTTCATTTGGGGCCTCATGCAACTCCTATTAAAATCAATGGGAATTTTTCCATTGATATCAGTGGTGAGCTGGATCAGGTCTTTAGTGCACATCACTGTGACTGGCTAATGAATATCAGAGGATGATAGTTATAGAATCACAGGACTGGAAGGGAACTTGAGAGGTCTTCTAGTCCAGTCCCCTGCACTCTTAGGGTGCGTCTACACTACAGGGCTTAACCTGAAATAAGCTTTGCAAATTGAGCTATGTCAATTGCGTAGCTTATTTTGAAATAGGGAGCATCCACACAGCACTTATTTCAAAATAGAGTGCTCTTCCTCTGACTTCCCTTCCTCCGTGTACATTGAGGGTTACAGGAGTCGGAGTAAGAGGTCCTCCAGCTTGACAGTATTTTGACACTATTTCGAAATAACTGCCTGCTGTGTAGACGTGGACTAAGTTATTTCAGAATAGCGCTAGTTATTTTGAAATAGTTTTCCAGTGTAGACGTACCCACAGGGGACGAAGTATTATCTACACCAAGGCTACTCAACACGTGGCCCATTTGTTTGTGGCCCATGGTGCAGTTTGGGTTTATACAGGACTCAACACGGGGCGGGGGGGGCCAAATACAGGGTTTTGTCGACAAAAGTGACCTTTTGGTGACAAAACTATACCTGCGTCTACACTACCGCCGCATTCTGTTGACAGTAAGTCGACAGAACATGGCAGGTTTTTTGACAGTGGTACAAGGAAGAACGCCTTTGTCGACAGAGATCTGTTGACAAAAGGTGTGTGTGGACACAGGGAGCCAGTTCTGTCCACAAAAAAGGCCTCCTGGAAGAATCCCTGATGGACAGTCTAGCCTTTACAGGTACAGCACCTCTGTGGTTCCTGGCCACAGCCTCTTAAAGGCACAGGCACCCAGATAGGCCTTGCTGTCCTGCAGCTAGCCAGAGCACCCATGACAGCCATGTCCCAGCCTCAAGGCCCCCCTGGCCCTTCTCGGGACAGAGATGAGGACCCACCCATGGGGCACCAAAAGGTGGGCACCAGCCTGGTTAGGGCCAGAAATCCAAAACCTCCTGGAGCTCAGATCCCAGGAAGAAGCCCTGCAAACATGCCGCAGGAATGGGGACATTTATGAGCACCTGGCCCAGGGACTGGCCTACAAAGGGCATCACCCCCGCACCATGGCGCAAGTCAGGGCCAAGGTGAAGGAGCTGCGGCAGGGATATGCCAGGGCCCGGGATCAGAGCTCCCGTTTTGGGGCAGACCCCGAGACCTGCCCTTACTACGAGGAGTTGGAGCAGATCCTGGGCAGTGGGGAAGCCCAGACTCCACTGCATGTGGTGCAGTCCGGGTTGCCCCACCACATCGTGAACCGATCCCTCTTGAGGGAGGAAGACCAGGCAGGAGATCTGCACCAGGAGGAGGAGGAGGAGGCAGAGGAGGCAGCAGGGACCCAGACTCCAGAGGCCTCCCAGGCATCCATGGAGATCAGGGAGGGAACATCAGGTGAGTGCTTTGAGGGGTTACCATGCACAGGCAGGTTGGCAGTGTGGGGGGCCACCTTGGGGCCCCTGTGAGGCTTTCAGGCCACTGCCCAACTCACATGCGGTGCCATGTGTAACCCCCCTGAGTCTCCTGTCCAAAGGAGAGCCCCTGACAGCCACGGCATGCCCTCGGGGACAGCAGGGGTGCACACAGACATTGATTGTCTCCTCCTCTTCTCCTCCACAGCCAGACTCTCTACCCAACAGGGGAGCACCACACCCACCCCACCACCATCCCAGACCTGTGGCACCTGCAGGCACTGGCGTGTGTACACGGGCCTGCTGAAGGAGCATGTTGTGGCCCTGCAGGACCTCAACAGGACCCTCCAGAAGAGGATGGAGGCAGAGACCGAGTGGTGCACCAGCCTGTTGGACGAGCTGGTCCAGCAGCGCACTACCATCTGTGCCACAATGAGGGAGCTCTTCGCCTTGCCTGCCCCTGTCACGGACACCACTCCTCCTGCACACCAGGCCCCTGCTTCCCCTGCTCCTCCAGCCCCCTTCCCCTGCAACCTCCCAGTTCCCCCCTTTCCCCCCAGCCACGCCTGCTCCTGAGCCTTCACAGTCCCAACAGCTGCCCCCCCTCCTGCCAAGGCCAGGACTAGGTCTCACTCCACCCAATCCCAAGGCTGTGGCAATGCCTGGACACAGGAAGGTGGTAGGACCCTGCGATCAGAGAAGCAGCGGCCTACTTGAGCCTCCCTCCCCCCTCCAGGTTTTCAGTCCCCTAGCACCCCAGTTAAAGGTCATTTCAGTTATATAACAAAATCTTTATTTTTGAGTGAAATATTTACCTTTACACATTTGAATAGTACAGATAATTTTTTTAAACAGTTAGCACATTTTCTTTACTGATAGTGTTTCTAATTAAAAAACTAATGTCTGTGTACAAAGAAAACTGTGTGTGTATGTATTTATGGGAAGAGGGTGAGGGTAGTGGAGGAACAGGTAGGGGTGGGCCAGGCCAAACCCCCCATGGGGGAGGCCCTGAGGAGAGTCAGTGGGCTCCTTCTGAGAATCTCTCCCACAGGGCCTCACTGATTTGGACACCAGCCTGGTGAGCCTGGCGGATGGCAGCCGTCCGGGGCTGCTGAAATGGCCTGTCCTCGCCATCAGCACCTGTCCCCCACCCTGGCAGGAAGGCTTCCCCTTTCCTCTCCACCACGTTATGGAGGGCGCAACATGCAGCCACCACCTCCGGGATGTTGCGTTCGACCATCTCCAGGTATGTGAGGAGGCAACGGAACCTCCCTTTCAGCTGGCCGACGGCGCATGCCACCTGGATGCAAGCCTGGCTAAGATGCGTGTTGAAAAGCCCCTTGCTTGCATCCAGGTGACTGGTGTAGGACTTCGTGAGCCACGGCATCAGGGGGTGGGCCGTGTCAGCCACTATGCCCACTGGCATCTGCACGTCCCTGAGTGTGAGGTGCCACTGGGGGAAAAATGTTTTTGCCTGCAACCTGTGGTACAGGTAGGAGTTGCGGAATATGCGGGCATCATGTGCCCACCCCGAACACCCGACACAAATGTCCATAAAATGTTCCCGGTGGTTGACCAGGGTCTGCAGCACCATGGAATAGTAGCCCTTCCGGTTTATAAATTGGGCTGCTTGATGGGGCGGTGCATGGATTAGATGTGTGGCCCATCGAGGGCTCCTCCGCAGTTCGGGAATCCAAGGGCAGCAAACTGGGCAATGATGTTGTCCAGGTCCCGGAGACAGATGAGCCTCTTCAGCAGCTCTGCATTGATGGCTCTCACCACCTGCAGCACGAGACAAATAGAGAGACAGAAACCAGAGAGTTAGACAGGTTACCTAAGTGCTTAGGAGGAGAACCCTCCCTCCCCATCCACCCCTCCCCTTGTCAGGATGCCCCCTCCTCCACATTAGCGCAGGGGTGGCCAAGGATCGGCCTCCGAGTGCCACTCCATCCCCCACTCCCTCTTGCCCTTGCCTGGCAGTCCCCCTTTATCAACCTCCCCCCCCCCCAGCAGGGCCTGTCCCCCAACAGTGATTTACCTCCATCAAGATGGCCCCGACAGTAGACCTCCCCATGCCAAACTGGTGTCCCATGGAGCGGTAGCTGTCGGAGGTGGCCAGCGTCCACAGGGCGATTGCGACCCACTTCTGCAGGGGGATGGTGGGCCACAGGTGGGTGTCCTGGTGTTCCAGAGCAGGGGCGAGCCAAACACACAGCTCTAGGAATGTGTCCTTCCGCATCCGGAAGTTGCAGAGTCAGGGTCATCGTCTCAGAGCTGCATGATGAGCCAATCCCACCAGTCTGAACTCGTCTCGTGCCTCCAAATCTGCTTGTCCCCAAAAAAGTTTGGGGGCAAGGGCAGAGCTCCTGCTTCCCAGAGGAAGGTCTCCTCAGTGCAGTCCAGGTCCATATGGGGCAGGAGATTCATGAGAGAGTCATGCAGATGCAGCAGAAGCTGCAGTATGGCAGCATGGGGCCATCGCCTGCCCAGAGGCAGCTCAGGCTCCATGGCCAAATAAAAGATGAAAAGCAGAAAAAAAAAATCCAGAAAATAAACTGTTGTAGTGTCTGAGGAAGCAGAGTAACCAGAGCAAGCACTGCAACAGCTTTGCTTTCCCTCTAGGCGGTAGGCAAGCCAGAAGCAGGAGCAGAGCAACAGCTGTCCAGGGGGGATTCCTTTAAAGCACGTGTCTCTGCAAAGGGCAGGCAGCAGCACCTGGAAATAAAGGCTGCCCCCATGCCCTGCCAGAAGCACTTCTGAGTGCCTTCTTTTGTCGACAGAGCGTCCGGCAGTCTGGATGCTCTTTTTTGAAAAAGCAGAGCGATTTTTCGACCTGCATAATGTAATCTAGACGCTCTTTTTCGACAGAGGTTTTGTCGACAGATACTGTCAACAAAGACTCTGTTGAAAAAGGTGTGCAGTCTAGAAGTAGCCACAGCCTATGTGTGGGATCCTTTGAACATGGCCTCCACTGGGAACACGCTCCACAACGGGCAAGGCATCTCCCATGCGGGGTGAGCAATGAAAGACGCAAGTAGACAGGCTGGCTGGAACAGACGGGTACAGGATGTCAGCGTTTCTAGGCCCCAGGGAAAAGGTGCTGGGAGCACCAGGGCATTGTGGGAAGTGCTGATCTTGTGGGCAGAGCCTGAGAGATGCTAACTGGCTCACACTGGCCATGTTTGGGTCTGGTGCCGCGGCCAGGGAGCCCTGCCTCCGTCCCATATAGAGCGACAGACTCCTGCATGGGGACATCAGCCCTACTGGAAATCCAGGACAGGGCTCCGGGGCACCCGTCCTTTTTTGCCTCTCATGTCCAGCCTGAGTCGCGCAGCTCCCCACCCACCGCAGGTTGGAGCGCTCTGGCTCTGGTTTCTTTTCACACTAAAATCATACCAAGAAATGCACAACCTGAAGCTTCAAGCTAAACACCCAAAACACTGGTATACAATTTTCTTTTTAATAAGAAGCATTACAAATGGCAACAAAGAAAAAACATTTGTTAGATGAATACAGGGTTTTCAACCCTGTTTTGGAGGTGGAATTCACTTTAGCAGAGATAAATGGAAAAACCAATATCTCTTCTTTGTCAAAAGACTATCACTGCGTTAAAGAAAACAGACCTGCAACAGCACCACGAATCTTGTCATCCTGAGTTCAAAGACTTGTATCCACCTGACAACAATAAAAGAAAAACTAAGATATGTTTCTTACTGGAAGGTTACCGTACTCAACAAGATATGTTATGTTAGTAAGTTAAAGACAGTGATGCCTCTATAGATGCCTCCTTCAAAATGGCTTGACACATAGCTAAATCAATAAGACCTTTTACGGAAGGTGAATTGATGAAGCAGTGCTTCTAGGACTGCAGTGAATCACTTTTGGCAGAATTTAAAAACAAAGAGGATATAGTTAAACAAATATAAAAAATGCCAGTGTCTGATTCAACTGAAGTAAGATGAATTAAAAGCATTTCAGGCGATCTGTTTTCTAAATTGCTAAAAGACATTGAAATCACTGAGGATATGTCTACACTTGCCCCCTAGTTCAGACTAGGGAGGCAAATGAAGCATACCGAAGTTGCTAATGAAGCGCAGGATTTAACTATCCCGTGCTTGATTAACATATTCGCGGCCGGTCACCATTTTAAAAAGCTGGTCGCCCGATTTAACTTGCCGCGTGTAGACACGGTAGTCCGATTTAAAACCCTTCCGTCAAATTAATTATTACTCCTTGTGCAATGAGAAGTAACAGTTAATTCGAGGGAAGGGTTTTAAATCGGACTACCGCGTCTACATGCGGCAAGGTAAATCGGGCGACCAGCTTTTTAAAATGGTGACCGGGCGCGAATATGCTAATCAAGCATGGAATATTTAAATCCTGTGCTTCATTAGCAACTTCGGTATGCTTCATTTGCCTCCCTACTCCGAACGAGGGGGCAAGTGTAGCCATACCCTGAGTATTTCAGTCTGGCAATGGATGAATCTACTGATCGTTCAGACATATCTCAGCTCATAATCTGGGTGCATTTTTTCAATGGCAAAAAGTATGTCAAAGAAATGCTTACACTGCTACCTTTGATTGGTCAAATTAGGAGAGAGGATGTTTATTCCGTGCTGATGGCATTTTTTGAAGGACCAGGAAAATGCATTGATTTGAAGAAGCTTACTTTGGTAACAACTGATGGTGCTCCCTCCATGGTTGGAAAAGAGACGGGGTCAATTTCTTTGCTGAAGAAAAATGCAGTTTCCAGATTTCCTTTCATACCATCATATTCTGTACCAGGAATGGTTATTCAGCAAACTGAAGAGAGGATTTTTCAAGAGCACAATGGATAGTGTCACAAAAATTGTCAACTTCATTGTTGCAAATGCCTTGAACCACAGACAATTTCCAGTTTTAGTTGAGGAGTACAAAACACAGTATAGTGACTTGGCAATGCTTGCAAAAGTTAGATGGCCGAGTTGAGGCAAAGTGTTAGATCAGTTTATGGATCTACTGTACGAGTGTTTTTGGAGGCAAAGGATTGACAGGATTTACTGTCGTATTTAGATGAAGAGACATTCCTGCTAAATGTGGGTTTTCTCACTGATATGACACACCACTTAAATGCGCCCAATCTTAAACGTCAAGGCAAAGGAAAAAAAACTGCTTTCTCTGATGTGCGATGTTTCTGCATTTGAAACAAAACTGGTCCTTTTTGCCGATCAGCTTTGTGAGAAAGACTTTACTTGCTTTCCCATCCTCAACTCGCAAGTGACACAGCTGAGTGAACATGCATCTTTTTTGCATGGTTTTTTTACGGAGTACATCTCAGAGCTGAAAACTGAATTTTCTTCTTGTTTTCTAGATGTCAAATCCCTGAAGACAGTTCTTGAATTTACTGAAAATCCGTTTTCAGTTAAGGTAAAGACAGTCTCACCTTCAGCAGTGAGATTTGGACTTGAGAGGGACATCTTTGAAGAAAGATGATAGAACTGCAAAACACTATTATCCTAAAAGGTAGGCATAAGGAAGAGGACACAGAAACATTTTGGATAACTTATGTACAGGAAGACATGTACCCTGCATTACAGAAATGTGCCAAAAAATGCCAACTTGCTTTGGGTCTACATATATCTGTGAAAGTTTGTTCTCCTCCATGGGAATCATCAACTCAAAACTGCGCACCTCTCTTACTGACACATCTGACAGACTGTCTCCATGTTGCTACAATGGAATAGAAGTCTGATGTGAAACAGCTGGTAAAAAGTTTGCAGACACAATCTTCACACTGATTGTACTGATACTCCAGTAAATTCCAGTACACTATTGGCATATTTGTTTAATTTGTTAAAATTATAAAACAAAAACAAAAAAGGAGTCAATATAATGGTCTTCTGGTGATATGTGTTTTAGTAGTTAAATTCCTGGACTGTCATAGCTCATTAAAAGTGCTGTCATGAGTGGAAATCAGGTAAATATTGTATTGTATTAATAGCAGCAGCACTGACTTAAATGGGGCCTGCAAGTTGTGTAGTCTTGCCACGTGCATTCATGCCTGTCAGTGTGAAAGAAGCTATTTGCATATATATTTGCACATATATGCAACCACACTTAAATTGTGGCCCTCAGCATGTGCTGTGAGTATCATTGTGGCCCCCAGGGCTTCCAAAGTTGAGTAGCCCTGATCTACACCATCCCTGACATGTGTTTTTCTAACTTGCTCTTAAAAATCACCAATGATGGGGATTCCACAGCCTTCTTAGGCAATTTATTACAAGAAGCTTTTTTTCAAATGTCCAACTTAAACCTCCCTTGTGACAATTTAAGCCTATTCTACAAGGTTAAGAGAATAATTTTTCCCTCCTCCTACTATGTACTTGAAAACCATTTTCATTTCCCCCTTCAACCTTCTCCTCTTCAGACCACTAAACAAAACCAGTTTTTTCACTCTTCTCTCATAGGTCATATTTTCTAGATCTTTAATCATTTTTGTTGCTCTTCGCTGGACCTTCTCCAGTTTTGCCACATCTTTCCTGAAAAAGAAAAGCTTCATGGCTCCATTCATGGCTTCCAGAATGGAACTCAGCACAGTGTAGAGAAGAAGAATTATTTCTTGCATCTTGCTTACAACATAGCTGCTAATGCATCCCAGAATGATATCTGCTTTTTTCCATCAATGTTGATCCCTTTCTATAGTACATCTTCCTAGGCAGTCATTTCCCATTATATATGTGTGCCACCGGTAGTTGTAGCCTACAGTGGAGTATTTTGAATTTGTCATATTGAATTCTTCTTTGAAATGACCTTTTTTGAAACAAGAAAGTCATTTAGCACTTCTATGATTGCCATCTTTTCTGTTGTTGGTCCCTCCCATCCCCTCTGAGTAACAGGTCTACCCAGTGTTTGGTTTCCTCTTGCTTCTAATGTATTTGTAGAATGGTTTCTTGTTACCCTTTATATCTCTAGATAGTTTAATCTCTTTTTGTGCTTTAACCTTCCTAATTTTATCCTTACGTACTTGTTTTCTTTGTTTGTATTCATCTTTTGCAATTTCTACTTTTTGTAGGACTCTTTTTTTTTATCATTGAAAATCTCCTGGTTAAGCCAGCATGGTCTCTTGCCATACGTCCTATCTTTCCTATGCATTTGAGATAGTTTGCTTTTGTGCCTTTACTAATGTCTCTGAAAAATTGCAAACTCTCTTGAACTGTTTTTGCTCTTAGACTTGGTTCCCATGGAATCATACTTACCAACTCCATAAGTTTGCGAAAGTCTGCCTTCTTTTCAACAAGCCTGTCTCTTATTTCCAGTTCAAACTCTGTCCAAGAGTTTACATCTTACTATATATTTATAAATGTGCATCTGTCTGTCAGTCTGACCAGTTCTGATTCCATTTGTTCAAGAACTCCTCCTAAACGTTAAGAGGTTGGACCACCAAATTTTGTAGGCAGCTTCCTCAAATAATAGCTTAAAGCAAAAGTAAGAGTTTGGTTGTGCCAGAACAATGGGATGTGCGTGGAATCTGATTGTTTTTCATAAAATGGAAAGGGAGGGGTCTGACTGGAGGGAGTTATAACTGCCGGATGACCACAGGGGTGAGGGGGCAGCAAAGGGCCAGAGATGCAGACCAGGACAGCTATAACCCCATTGGGCTGGTGGGGTGGAGAAGGGACAGCTATCTACTATATATTTCAGAGAGTTTGTCTGTTTGTGTGTCTGT
>CM057845.1:117166545-117211618 GCA_030068395.1 Apalone spinifera | reverse complement strand
AAAGCAGATGATTTTCCGCAAAAAATGGCCAGTCTAGACACAGCCCCTGTGTATATAGAGAGAGATGGCTGCCATTGACAATTTTTTACCTTTACAGCTGTGGTTTCTCTTGAAATCACATGACAACCTCCTCTCCTCCCCATCCCAACCTCCTTTGCAGTAATGAGTCAGCTGTTTATATTCCTCCTCCTGGCTTTTTAAAAATTATTATTATTCTGCAAGTTATTCCCATTCATCTTGCTCTGTGGTAATAGGAAGGCAAGGGATCCTCAGTTTTACTCACACAGGCAGGAGGAAGAAATAATTCAAGGCATGGAGTTTAAGAGATTCAGAGAAGAAGCTGAGGACATTCACACACCCTGTACTCCATCAAAAGCTCCCCCACGACTCCAAGCCTTTGTAGATGATCAGCAAAGTTCTTCTAACTCCATTGGCTTGTTTGTTTTCACATTTTGTATGTCAGTGTGCTTCCTGTTCTAGACCAGTAATGGAAAGAAAAAACCAAAATATCATAAGGGAGGCTATTCTGGTGAGCGAAACCTGAAAGTATGCAGCTCAAACTATAGACCAAACATATTAATAAACTTCTGGATCAAATATTAACCATACTTCCAAACCAATTATTAAACATATAGAATGCTTTCCTGCAGTTCTGCATAGATTGTAACTAATCTCCTTATTTTCTGCTCTTTTAAGTCTCATTTTTCAAGCCTGCTAAGAATTTTTTCCCTGCCATGTAAAATAAATCACTTTGAATCTTCTTGCAGTCTTATTTGCCATCTCCTGAGGAGAGGAAGGTCCCTTGAAATGTCATCATTGTTTTTACAGAAACAAAGAAATGTGGTGGGGTTTATTTCCAATTCTTTCTGAACAACAGTCACTTATGCCTTTTGCTATAATGGCCCCTGGACTTGGCCATTGGGTTGTTTTGTGTATGTTTTGGGCTTGTGTGCATTAGGAGCAGGACTAGATAAACAATTCATTTCACACCATGGCATTTTTGGTTTACAATTGGGGAAACTAAGGCACCAAGACTAAATGACTTGATTTAAATGAATTCATTATATTGTATTTACATGCCATCGAAAATGGGATTGGTGGGGTACAATAGACAAGAGAGAGTTCTGGTCCTCTTGGGTTAAGTTGGCAAAAGATGAATAAATGAAACATCACAAAATGCAACACAATTTTAATTTTCATTATCCATTATGAGAGACAAAAAGCACGTTGAACATAATAGCCCCAACACATTTAACTCAAACTACGATGGCATATTACAGATCAAGAAGCTCACCACAAAATCATTGTTGCCTGTGATGAGTGCCACAACGTCAGTGTCTGTAACACAACACTATGTGAGGGGGTCTTGACAGATACAGATGGAACCCAGCAATAGTTGTTGAGATCTCAGCTCATGTGAACATTGTATTCTCTCCAATGGAGTAGCTCTTGGCATGTCAGAGAGAGGGAGATACTTAAACACAGCAATGGCAGTAGCAATAAAAGGGAGTACTTGTATACTAAATCATCAGGAAAAAAACAATGATGATCCTTTTCTTCTTTTTATTCCTTTGTTTAGCTGCCAAATACCACAGGGAACAAAACAGCAGGTTTTGCTGTGCATGGCAAACTTGTAAAGTCAGAGGGAAAACAAATCTTAAGCAAATAACTCAAAGCAAAGAACTAGAGAAAGGAGGGGGAAGGTAGAGTAAATGAACCCTAATAAATCTTCAGATGTTGTGGAATTAGACCTCAGCTCAGGAAGGCACCAAAGCATGTGCATACATTTAAGCATGAGGAGTCCATTGACTTCAGTAGGACTGCTCTCATGCTTGGAGCTACCCACGTGCTCAAGTACTTTGTTGAATTGGGATCCTATAAGCTAAAGATTGCCCCGAGAGATGGTTCTGGGCATATTTCAAATGCCTTGCCCCTCCCAGCAAATGTGCTTCTTATACCATTCAGTTGTCCACTAGACCATACAAGTTCATAAATTAGTCCATCATTCCAATAAAGGGTGGTGAATATGCACCAACCATATTGCCGCAAGTGGAGTTTCCCAAGCATTTCACTCTAAATATACTGGTTTGGAGAAAACAGGTTTATTAACAAGAGCGAGGTTTTAAGTCATTTACAAGCAATAAGACATAAAAGCCAGAGTTGGTTACAAAATAAATAAAAAGACATGCAAGCTAATGCCTCAACTTTACTAAAACCAATATGTTTACAAGCAAAAAGGTTTCTCTCACACCAAAACATTTAGTAATTTATACTAGCTGGAAAAACCTCGAGGTTCATTCCTCCCACTTCAATAATGCACTTTTGTCTTCCAAGTGATCTTGCTGCTGTGAGTAGAGAATGGGGAATGAGAGGTGCTGGGACATCTTTTCTTGTCTTTATGCTCTGATCCTTAATACCAAAAGTCTTTCCTGAGTCATGGGGATCAGGCAGTTCCTTGGCGTATGTGAGCTGCCAACTATCTTTGAGGTGAATTGTAAATTTCTTGGTTACAATTCTTCTGTTGGTGAAGCTCCAATGAAGCTTGTAATAGATCTTTAACACTTTGCTAGAATAGCAATGGCTTTGTGGCTGAGAAATCGGCTTATGGTTGTTACCTAGAATTACAGCATCTTTCTGCCACAATTAAATAGAATAATCTTATAATTTGAGGTGCAGTGCTATTACACACATTTCTACAAGATAATATTCAGCAGATTTGAGTTTTCAAATGACTCCTCACAATCAGAGCTGGTCTTAGGGGCGGGCGAGCCAGGGGCTGCTATTTTTAAGGGGGCCGCCAACAAAGCTCAACAAGAGGGGCCGCCAATTGGTTAGGATCGGCCCTGCTCACAATGCATGCTTTGTACAAAATGTATCTTAACCATATAAAGCGGTGAATATGGGGTACATGTTGCCACAATGGGCCTCCACTTAAAACTGTCTTGCATCAATGTAAGTGCTATATTATGCCACCATAGTTACACCAGCTCCCCAGGCAATGTTGAGCCATGGTTGAGGTATGTAGGTCAATGCACCACAAGTGTAGACATTGTTACTCATGTCAAACCTAATCTACCAGCCACTGTCTAACCATGTCTGACTCTGATGGTCACAACTGTTAACTCCACTGCTTAGGATTCACATTGACCAGAAGTCCCACCTCCTGGCTTTAAAACCCATTTTCCTGATTGGCCAATGGAGCAAGCACACTTGGGAGCTCTATGTTATTGTATGCAACTGTCCAGCTGACCAGGCCGGCTACACATGGCAGACAGGCTCCTGCCTGGAGTAGACAGGTGGTGCTGGAGTTCTGCGTCTGTGGGACTAAGAGGTGTGTGGACACAGCTATGAGCCTGCTGCAGGAGAAGGGGTACAGCAGTCGTGCCCCAGGTAAGCCAGGGATCTACAGCAGGCATAGAGGCAGAAAGCCAGGGAGGCCTACAGTTGACCAGGTTCTGAGCCACAGACCTACCATTTTCACAAAGGCCTGGGTGCCATAATTGCCAGAGACCCCCACCAGTGTGGATACTGACAAGGAGCCCAAGTCAAAGGTCCCCACCATGACCAGTGAGGAGGAAGAGGGAACATGGGAGACGGGCAAGAGGGTGAGGGATCCAGCTGTGCCACTCTACTGCAGTCCAGACAGTCTCTGCAGTCAAGCACGGGTGAATCTGAGGAAAGGGAAGGAAGCTAGGTAAGTGTGTAAATAAATTTCCTATTAGAGTGCTGGTGACTTTTCATTAATTGGCTCATACTAGGAGAGGTAGTGGCACAACAAAGAGAGGAGTTCTTATCTGCTTTTCATTCCTTTCTCGAGTGAGTCACAGAGAGCAGAGCAAGCAATGTGTTCATGCACATAGGGATGTCCCCTGAAGCCTCTTAAGAGTTCTCAGTGGAAATCCCCACGCAGTCTAGCTGTATCCTTTGTTCCCTCGCAACTGGTAGGGAACACTCACCATGACTGAGGCACTGTGACCGAGCACTCCAAAACAGAAGTGCCAATAAACACGTCTTGTTTAACGCTTTTGGAGAGCAAGGAAAAGGGAGAATTGATCAGTCTGAACTTTTGCTCTCTCTACATACTATATAGACAATGGTACCTTTGTGTGTCTTATCTGTAACTGTGGCCATTGCAGGGGTCATAAGAACATAAGAATGGCCATACTTTGTCAGACCAGAGGTCCACCTAGCCCAGTATCCTGTCTGCCAACAATGCAATAGTTGCATTAGTAGCTAATGCAAGGTGCTCCAGATGGAAGGAACAGAACAGGGACTCATCAAGTGATCCACCCTCTTTGTCACCCATTCCCAGCTTCTGACAAAGAGAGGTTAGGGACACTATTCTGCCTACCTTGGCTAATAGCCATTGATGGACTTGTTCTCCATGAATGTATTTAGCTCTTTTTTGAACCCTGTTAAAGTCTTGGTCTTCACAACATCCTCTGGCAAGGAATTCCACAGGTTGACTGTGAATGACATGAAGACATACTTCCTTTTGTTTGTTTAAACTTGCTACTTATTAATTTAATTTGGTGACCCCTAATTCTCATATCATGGGAACAATTAAATAACTTCCTTATTTACTTTCTCCACCCCAGTCATGATTTTATAGACTGCTATCATATCCTCCCCGCCCCCTTAGTCTCCTCTTTTCTAAACTGAAAAGTCCCAGTCTTCCTAATCTCTCCTCATATAGCAGCTGTTCCAACACCCCTCCTCCCCCATACTACTGAAGCAACTGACCCAGATAAGGAAGAGAAAAAAGAGGATGGTCCTTCAAGCCAATTCTGCACCAGATCTTGAACAGCAGGCCTGCAGGTGAATACTGCAGGTTGTATGGAAAAGGAAAGCACTGTGAAGAGAGAGGCACAAGAACAGGAAAGGAAGATGCATCAGAATATAATGCAAAAGCGGCGAGGAGTCTTGTGGCACCTTATAGACTAACTGAAGTGTTGGAGCATAAGCTTTCGTGGGCAAAGACCCACTTCGTCAGATGCATGACTGACGAAGTGGGTCTTTGCCCACGAAAGCTTATGCTCCAACACTTCGGTTAGTCTATAAGGTGCCACAGGACTCCTTGCCGCTTTTGCAGATTCAGACTAACACGGCTACCCCTCTGATACCAGAATATAATGGAACTTCTCCATCAACAAATGAGTCCTGTGCACCTCCAGGTTCAACCATCCAGAGCACAACTCCTGTGGAAGTCAGTGAAGAACTACAGCATAGTGCCTCCCTACACCCCTCTCAGCCCCTAGCATTCCACATGACCTCATGACCAGCATGTCTACTTCTCCCACTCCACATTACAGAAAGCATGGACAACCACAGCTTCACATACAGTGAGCTGCCAAAACCATTACAGCTACACTGACCATCAATGTTCCTTATCATAGAATCATAGATCTGGAAGAGACCTCAGTAGGTCAAGTCCAGTCCCCTGCCCAAGGCAGGACCAATCCCAACTAAATCATCCCAGCCAGGGCTTTGTCAAACTGAGACTTAAAAATCTCTAGGGATGGAGATTCCACCACCTCCCTAGGTAACCCATTCCAGTGCTTCACCACCCTCCTAGTGAAACAGTTTTTCCTGATATACAACCTAGACCTCCCACACTGTAACTTGAAACTATTGCTTCTTGTTCTGCCATCCGTCATTACTGAGAACAGCCTTTCTCCATCCTCTTTGGAACCTCCCTTCAGGAAGTTGAAGGCTGCTTTTCCTTGTCTATTTATGGGGGGGGGTAAAGTTAAAACATGTCTTTCTTATTAAGCTTTCATATTGTTTATCTGAAGTTGTTTTAATGACTGAATAAAATTATCTTATTTTGAAAGTGACTCATCATTATTAGTTTACAGCGTCTTATGTACAGGGCCTGCTGGCAGTGAAAATATTTGTCCTGTATGTGCTTAACCCATTGGCTCAGTGTCAAACAGTGTTGTTGTCACACACTTACAGCAAGCAACAAAACAGTGATACATGCACAACTGTGCAGCAAGCATCACACAGCTCCTGAAAGGCTCCCAAACTGCAGTGCCTAGTTCAGCACAGTACATCCCAGCACATTACGGTGCTCACTGTTAAAGTACAGGCTGGACCTCTCTGGTTCGACACCCTCGGGTCCTGACAGGTCCCAAACGAGGGGATTTGCCGGACTGGGGAGGTCCCTCCTCTCATGGCCTGTGCTGCCCTGCAGCCCCCCCCCCATCCGGTCAGGGCTCTCTAGAGCCCATCCCATCAGGGCTCTCTAGCTGCCCCCGGCTCAGCTGTTGCCAGGGCCAGAGCACCGTGGCAGGAGCTCCATGTCCTGGGCCAGAGCTCCCTAGATCTGCTGCCAGGGCTGGAGCTCCCCAGCAGCCTAGCTCCACAGTGGTCAGGAAAGAAATTCCCTGCTTGTGGCTTTCTGAACAGCTCTGTGTTTTTAAAGATATGATTGTCGTGTACCTTTCTTGACCAGCCTACACTGATATCAGTGAACCAGCAGCTCTTGTGTAACCATGGCAAAGCAACCCTTTCTGTGGATGTATTCTGTGGCAAGGCATTGTAAGGCCATACTAAGGATGTGCTTGCTGTCTATTGCTCCAATGAAGTTTGGGAGCCCTATAGCTGCAAAGCCATACACTCTGCCCTGCACCTTGGTGAGCGTCACAGTTTTGCAGAGCAAGAGACACTTCACCTACCCTGCGGGCTTTCATGGCTTATGGCCCCCACCAAGGATTTTTTTCAATTTCAAAATGACACCCCCACTGACCAGTAGCAAGCCAGCATTGCAAGTTTCTACAGTGTGATTGCCACTTGCTGCTTCTCTGTCAATGCAGGTCTCACTGAGATGTCCCCATGTTGGATGGTTGGGGCCAGCGTGGCACACAGATCCAGCAATGTGGCCTTGTGCATCCAAACTTTCTGCAGCCACTGCTCCTCCCCCCAAATCTGCATTCTGATGTGATCCCACTGGACCTTGACACAGTGTTCCACTGTCTGCAGCTGTTCCATGAACACCACCAACAGCCAGGAATTGGTCCATGCTATGTCCCAGGACAATCTGTCCTCCAGGAAATCACTGTGTTTCCCTCAGTTGATCTTGTGGCTCTGCAAATTCCAGTGGATTGTGTGTCTTGTGCTTGAAATCCTCATGACAATAGAGTAGAACTGTGCACTCTACGTGCTTCTCTCCAAGAGGGCAGCCAACAACAAGTCCCATGTGGGTTTGTGGGGAGCTGAAAATAGGCATGAAAAATATGGGCGAGAGATGATATTAAGCAACGAAGAACATTGCATTGTGGGCAGTTGACCACTTGCTGACAGTCACCCCTGTGCAACTCATTCTCCCCGCTCCCTCCCCACAGGACAGGGCGCTGAATGGTGGAGGACTGCTCACCCACCCATGTTACATCACACTGTGCATCAGCATAAGCACTAATGGCAGGTATGCCCACAGCCGACACAAGGAGCCACGTATGCATGTGTGCAAGTTGTATATCAGCTGCATGCGGATGCAACTTACAACCTCAAGATGTTGTCGTGCAGATATGGCCGGGGGGCCATGCTACTACTCATATAGGACTTGCAGAATCTATCCTTGGCCAATTATCCAAACATTTGGAGTCTCATCTGGCTGAATCTCTAAAACTTTTTGTATTCCACCATCAGTATTTCCTAGTGCTGGGGCTAGAAGACCTTGTCCTCCACCCTTACTGTCCTGGACTACTCCACTCTTACAGGAGTTAAGCCCTGCTTTATTTTTGGACCCTGCATGCATTCTACTCTGATAGCGAACCTTGGAATTTGAGCCACACTGGCACCCTTTTCTCCTGGGCTCTTCCTCTTCATTGCAATCTGTGTAAAGGTATTTCTCTCCCTCTGCTGTTGCTCTGGATTTGGAAAATGTCCTTCAGTGCCAGGCGTGTTGCCAGGCCACCTGTGGGAGCAGGGACCTGCCTTTCCCTGAGCCCAGCTGCTGCCAGAAAGCTACCAGAGTATGAGGGCGCTAGCTACAGCAAAAGGCCCAGGACAACATTTTTTTATGAAAGGGACTTTATTAACAGGGATATCTTTTGCAAGTAACTTAATTTGGAAAAAAAAAATCAGTCTTATTTTTTAAGTAAGCAGCAAACCAGGGGAGAACCGCAGAGCCCACTGCCAGGTTCTCAAGATTAGCAGCCATATCATGGGCATTGCAGCTGGGATTAGCTGTTTCTTAGCTAGTTCTCTTCAGCGGATCTATGATCTCTTTGTAATCAGGGTGTATTACTGAGCTACCTAATGCATGCTATTTTTGGCTGGCAATTCAAATGCCATGCATAAAACTTGATTCTCTAGAAGGCAAAGTATTTTGTTACTGAATATTCAAAGTGCAGGTGCTTTAAATGGAGAAAAAATAACTCTCCTTCCTCCCCCTCCCCCGCTCCATTACTGGGTAAGGGAGCCATCTCAAACAGGCAGGTCACGCTTTCTTTCAACTCTTCCAAACCCCAGCTTTTTTGTTACAATCAGATCTTTGTTATAGTCTGAGGCATCCCCAGAAGACACACCCGCATAACAGGCATTAGGTACACGTGCTCCACAGTTATGTCTATGACATGCCTCTTGCTTGACATCAGACAGTAGCAGCTGATACCTAAAATAAGTGGTTGGGCTGAAGCTGGCAATTAGGTACCCCTCTCTTCCCAGAATTAATTACTGACCCCGCTCTTCTTCCCCCCCCCCCATACACAACCACTTCTCTCCCAAATAAAATCAGCCAGGTGGTGAAATAGTTTGAATAGTTTGGGAGCTCAACACACACACACACACACACACACACACACACACACACACACACACACACACACACACACACACCAGCTCCTCTGCTGTAACTCTCTTCAATGCTCCTCCTGAATAGGAGCAAGCTGCTCCTTTCCACTCTGTTCTCTGTCCCCCAACCCCTCCCCTTTAACTCTGAGTGTTCCCAATCCCGGGGAGGCGGGGGCAGCACTATAGACTGTTTACTGCCCACCAGAGAACAGGCTGAGGTGTGGAGCAAGAGGAATATTAGCATTCTTGGAGTAGAAAGTGGATTTTAGCCCAATTTTTTGTCCCTTCACTCCAAGATCAACCCAACTTTATGACGATGAAACTACACTGGTGACTTTCGTAAGCAAAAGTTTCATAAGCAGTGATTTCTGTTCCACTCAGTCCCAGCCTTTTCCTCCCCCAGTAAGAGCTGATAACCATCTCCTGCAATTCAATAGGTTTTGTGTCGTCTCCATGAAAGAACTGGACCCTTTCTGGCTTGAAAGCAGCATTTTGATTTATTTTTTCTGGCATCTACGTACTGCTGGATTCTGTTTAAATGGGAGAGATGGCTAGTATGTGTTTAGCAGGCAAAACTGAAAAAGCCAGGAAGAGGACGAGAGGACAGTGTGTGAACAAACAGAGTGAGCAGGGAAAATCCAAGCTCTCCCGCTGGGTCAGAAGGAGTTCCTCTTGAATATGATGGATTGTTCTGCTCTCCCTGCCTGTAATTGGAAAATCAATGCATTGGGGGAGCCTCATTCGAAGCTCACTAACTTCTGTAGGTTTGGGAGCCTGTCCTTTATGTTTTTTCTATGATAAAAACTGTGTCTGACAAACAGCAAAGATCAGGAGGCATTGGTATAGCCTGACATCCTTAACTTTTTTCTTAAGTTTCCCAGATAGTAGTTTTGGCATCTTGCTCCTCCATAAAAATCATTCAAACAGTTTAAATGGCTCACAGATTTATACAGGCTTCCTAGGATCATAGAAGTCAGGCGTGGAAAAGAGGTACTAGTCCTGCACGCCAACTTCCCTGAGGCCAGTGGCCAGGTTGTTATTAGTCATTTATATAACCCTGTAAATGTACAAGATGCTTTGCAAATAAAGCAACAGGTTCCTGGGTGGAGCAGAGACACGGACACTGTCAGGGATACTTTGCCAGGGGCCTAGCACAGGTTGGAGCAGCTTGGGGCTGCTCTAACATGCACCAGCTGGCAATGGTCCCATGGGACTCTCTGCAAGCAGGGAACCACCAGAGTGTTTTCTGTTATAGTCCGTCTTCCTTCCCAGCCATCACGGTGTGCAGCAAGGAAGGAGGGTAGGATCCCTCAACTCCATGAGTGCAGAGGTGGCACAAAGGGGAGCAGAAGGTGACTGAGAATCAGCTTCATCACGCGACACACATTCTTTGCCCCAAAGATGTTACTGTCTCAAGGCCTGATCCTGCAACACTGACAGGCAAAATGTCAATGGGACTACTTGTGACTCAAGTCACATTTTCAGGATCAGGCCCTGCTGGTATCTGTGTGCGCACTTCCCTGCTTTCTGTCCACAGTGTCCTTAAATGGCCACAAACTAGCTTTTGAAACATCCACATGCAAAGGAATGTGAAACGTCATCTCTAATGCTGAGAGGCTTAGAAAAGCTGAAGAAACATGTAGGTGCCTTTTGACCAAAATTAAAAAAAAAAATCAGTAAAAATTGTCCCAATGGGAACGAGATGTTGGTACTAGCAATGGAGCACCTGGCCGAGTGATTTACTTAATTAGCCCTGCCCCTCCTCCTGTCAAGTTCTGAAATATAACTTGGTGTTACTAAATCATGCATTGGTGACAGTTAAGGGAACTTCTTTATAGTTGGGTGAAATTGGGGGAGGAGGGAAGCAAAAATGTGAGTAGTCCAAATATTTTTTTGCAGTGATTCAATAAAAAATGCAATTTTTTCAAGCTAAAATTCACACTTGTGAATTCTGATAAAATAGGAGGCAATCACATTTTCATGCAGACTAAGTACAGGGCTGGAAATTAGCAGCTCCTGAGTTCTAAACCTGCCTCTGCCAATGACAGGTCTTAACAATGCCTTGTACCTAGCTAGCCTATTACTAGCACCGCTTAGCTCTCAAGTGGGTACGCACCATTGTCTTCATTTTACAGATGGGGAAACTGAGGCTCAGAAAGGTAATGTGAGTTGTCCAAAGACACACAAGTCAATGGCAGAACAAATCTAAAGGTCTGATCCTGGAAACTATTACACACATGGGCAGTACCATATTTCTCCTGACTCCCAAAACTAGGCTTAATTCCCCTATACCATCATGCATCCCAGGCACATCACATAATCATTCTGTATCTCGGTTTTCCCCTACCAGCCAGTGACTGCAGCCTGTATATTTGGATTTTGGCCTGTGGTAAATCAGATTGCCCTTGTGTTATAGGTGGGCAAGTCAATGTTCCACTCAAGCTCCTTTTTTCCCTTTGTAACTGCACCAGGGCAACAGCATTTGTCTCAGGTTATCAGGCTTTCCAATAACATAATCATTTGAGCGCTTCCTCATTTTGCTCTAACTGTTTGGCTATCTGCAGTGAATTATTGACAACTCAGTGTAAAGCAGCAAGGTCATATCATGGACACCACACCTTACACATAAATATTATTACAGTTGTCCACTGGGGTGTTATCAGTGTATCGCATACACTGGGCTTAGTTAGATGGAGGAAGCCAAAACCAGGGTCCCATGTGTTGCCTTCCCTGATAGACATTCTATTGATAGTTCCATCTCACATTGGCAAGACCTTTTGTACCACTCTGGGACAGCTGTTCTGATGCCAAGAATTCTTTGCTAGCTGGCCAGCCCCTATGGCGCTACCAGTGAAGCTCCAGTTTCAGCAAAAGAATTTGATGGTTGTCTGGCAAGTGTATAAATCATAAAAGTAGCTTTGTTCTTAGACACTTCAAACCTTTTAGACTCTCTTAGATGCCTGCCGTTTGCTGGCGTTTGCCATTCAATTTATATAAGCTAGGCTGTGCAAACTATTACCTTTATAGCCTGTAGGCAGTTAGTTACACCACACGCGGACGCTGCTTTGTTACTCTCAGCTCCATTCTGCTGACACCAGAGTTATTCTGGAAGTGATATGTAAGCATTTTATGTCATTTTATATTAAAACCAGTTTCATCCAGTATTTAAAAACAATCTGCATCAAAGCAACCACAGCCTTGATTATTTCCTTTGTTCCTTGACTTTTGGGCTGGCGAAAGGCATTCAAAGCTCAGCACTAGAAGTTCTCTTTTTTTCCCCCATGGAATAGGTGCAACCCAGGCAGGAGCAATGCAGATTTATAATGCTCGGCCAGCGTACTCCAGTCCTTCTTGAGAAGTGACTACATCCGAGACAGAGGCGGTAGTTCAGTTTCCAGGCTCCGTGTAGAGATCTGCCCAGTTGCAAGTGTGTATGAAATATACACAGGGACACACAAATTGTAAACCCTAAGCATGATCCACCTCCCTGGGCAGTGGCCACTTTCAAGCTCTTGACACCCCAACTCCTTGGCCATGCTCCCAAATAAGCCAGATTAAAATGCAGGAAGGGCAGTGAATGGATGTTCAAAGAAAGAAGGGTCAGATTCTCAGCTGGTGCAAGCCAGTGACGCTCCTTTGAAATCAGCACACAGGGTCAAGCTGGTTCTGTGTGCTAATAAGGTGAAGCCACTGGGAGCTCAGAACTTTGGAAAACTGGGCCAGGTACTTAAGTCCTTGCATATGAACTCTAAATTTACAGACCTGCCATTCAGTTTTCATGCAACTAGTGTCCCAGGTCAGGTCACCCTTCAGGAAAAATGCTTCTCTCAGTGAGCGCACAGCAAGGTGCAAAACTGCTCCATTCCCATTTTGTGAAACTCACAAGTCACGACTTCAATGATGAGTGTACGTACTTGTCTGTATGGGAGCTGGATAGGCTGTTCCCTTGGTGAGTGCTAGAAATCCAGTGCTTTTGCAGTTCCGTGTAGTTTAACTAAATCTTTACTTTCGCAGCATGCATACAGGTCTCACAGAAATGACCCAGAAATGTGCAGTTGGGTTGAGGGTGCAGAAAAGCAGCAGCCCAACTGGAAATGGAGGAGGCAGCTTAGTGGAGTGGAGAATGAGAGGCAGAGCACAGCGCATAGCCTGTGTGCAGGGCCTGCAAATTAGACAGTGTTAGAGCAAGCATGGAAGTTCTGAGAGGCACCGGACAGCACAACGGATTAATAAGAGCAAAACACAGGTCATTTATGCCAAAGCTGGGTGAAAAACAAAGATCTTTTCTGGCCATAGTGGTCTCTGCATGTTTGCAGATAATGTCTGCTGTTTAGTTCTTCTTCCTGAATACTATTCTGCATTTTCATCCCAATGGGATTTGTTCTATAGGAGCACGGAGCTTCAGGAACCTTCTAGATTAAAGCTGTGTCCAGGAACCCATGCAAGTGTTGCCCCTCTTGTCCATTAGTCCAGTATAAGGTTACTCAATACAGACGAAGCCCTGCGACTTTTTACATAATGCTGGGAGACTAGGTCTGAGGCCCCTTGTGCGCTCTGTGTTGTGTGTGAGTGTGTGTGTGCACCTCAGACGGAACCCACTCTGACAAACCACCACCAGGAACCGTCTCTATTCTTTAAAGAACCTACAACAAGATCACAGGTCAGCAGCCCCTCTTCTCTGCTTGCAGCCTACATGCTTCCAGCTCAGTGCCTGCGGGGAGAGCAGAGGGTACATTGTACAACACAACCCCCCTTACAAACATGTTCCAACTCCCACAGTAACTAAGTCTCACAACAAACAAGCCCATGTTCTCCCTTCGTGTCACTGGAACGCCTCTCTATAAGCCCTTTTTGGTCCTACCTGTAAAGAACACAGAGGAGCCTCTTCTCTGCTTGTAGCTTAGTGCTCCCAGCTCAGTCAGTGCTGAGACCCTGCTGTGAGGCAGAAGGTACATCCTGGCAGGAAGCAGGAAGTTCTCCCAACATGCCACAGTTTGTAGTCCACAAACTTGTTGTTCCAAGGGCTGCTCTGAAGCACACTGGACCTTGGACTACATGCCTCCTGCCTCCTCATAGGCCCCAGTATTCTACAAGAGGCCAGCAGGAACCCCACCACCACAATTCCTTTATGTCTATAGCTAGCCGTGGACTTTGAGGGTACGTCTAGACTACACGCTTCTTTCGAAAGAGATCCGCTTTTTTGAACGAGAGCACCCAGGCAGTCTGGATGCTCTCTTTCAAAAATGCCCTGTTTGCAGTCAAGAACGCCTTTTTTCGAAAGAGCTCTTTTGAAAAAAGGCATTCTTCCTTGTAAAATGAGGTTTACTGCTGTCAAAAAACCCACTGTGTTCTTTCGATTTAATTTCAAAAGAATGTGGCGGCAGCCTAGACGCAGGGGAAGTTTTTTCGAAAAAAAGCCACTTTAAAAAAAAAAAACGTGTAGTCTAGTCATAGCCTAAATTCCTTTCCTTTCTGCATGGCGATATCAGTGCTGCAACATCAGTCTTGTTGCGAGAGCTTCGTGCTGTTTTCACGTAATACTCTATAACCCAGTGATCACCTCCAGACAACTGGGTTATAGAGTATATACAAATGGACTCCAGTACAAAGCCACATCTAAATTGTCTTGGCCAACTAGGAGGGTCACCACATCATGTGGCCTTTGAGGGAAGAAAAGGGAAGCGTCAGAGACGATCCTGGATGGCTCGTACCTCGTAAATAATCAAAAGGTCACTGGAAAAAAACACCCTTTATTTACAGTATAACCTCCAGCTGCTAGACAATGAGACGTGTTAAATCTTGTGAAGTTGCCGAATGCTGCACTGAGCAACTTGGTTGCCTCTCCTTTTGCCTCGCCTACAGAACGGTCTCGGCAACAAGGTCCTAGGGATTTCATGGGTGGGAGTAAAATGGAAATGGAGCTCCAGGAGGGAAGAATTCTGGTGGGGGAGGAGAACGATTTCAAACCTGAACTACATCAGCTCACTCACTGCCCCTCTGGTAAAAGCGGCCCCATGACTCTTTATATTACACACAGCCTCCTGCTACTGACCCCTCTGAAACTCAAGGCTTAGCCTCTTGGGGGATCTGCTGTCAAAACCAATTAAAAGAAAAAGAAAACATGGTAGAAATGAAGCATGGCAGTGAAAACAGAAAGTGTGCAAAAGCAAAATAGATATTTTTACACTTAACTTCCTCTGCTGATTTGTGTCAAGTCTCTCTCCCTGAACTGGGCTGTTCATATCCTTCCAAAGCAGGGAGGCTGTTAAACACACCATTGTGAACTATGTTGCTATGTTTTCTGCTTATTGCACATTAGAAATCTTCCATGCAATGCACTGGTTTTGAATATAGTTTATTGGTAAGTGTAAACAAGGACAGATTGTTCTGCACAGAAAGAATTGTGCATGGAAAACATGGCAAAGCTGCATCTGATTCTGTTCCAAGTCACCCTGGGGTAAATCACCATGAATTCCATTGAAAACGATGAAGTTGTATCAGAATAAAACCAATCAGAGATTCGAATGCGGCCCATGAGCACTACATTTCCAGACCCAGTTAGATACAAGGAAGAGTTCCAGAAGTAGTATATTAAAAAAAACGCCTGATGAAAGGAGAAGGGGAAAAAAGTACCTGCCTGTCGGCCATAAGAAATGTTGCCCACAGGAAATTAAACCACATAAGTCATGGAATACTGTACTCTATATGCCCACCTCAGCGCATGCCAGGAGGAAGGAATAAAAGATGAGGGATTGAGGCAGGGAAGGGTAGCAGCTGGAGCAGTAATAGCACTTACAGTTGATGGTCTGACTCAGATTTCACAATGGGCCCCCCTTTTCCTGTGCAAAGCCTCAGAATGCTAACTGAGGGGAATGGGACGGGATGCTGACATTGGAGCGAGGCCTTGGCATCTGGCAGTGGGGCAGCTAGAATCACTTGTGTTTGAGAGTGGGAGATGGCAAGCTCTTTGGGGCAGGAGAGGTCTTTCACTCAGGGTCTGTAAAGCAGCCAGCACAGTCAAGCCCCTGGTTCAGACTGCAGCATTTGGGTCCAATGGACCTGCAAATCATTAGAATAGAGGAATGATGAAGGCAGGGGTGGGGAACCTTTTTTGAGTCTGGGGGTCGCTAACCCACAGAAAAATCAGTCGGTGGAGGAGGGGCCACACGCAAGTGAGAAGCAAAAAAAAAAAAAACCCCTCTGCACTGATGTGGCCCCTACTGAGAAAGAGAAAGACACTCCCCGCATTCCCCTCGCACACCAGAGCTTGGGTGGGCCCAGCCTCGTAGATTGTGTGCTCCAGCTTTGTGGTGGGGTAGCATGGGGGCTGGAGTGCCAGCATGGGCTCCCCAAAGCAAGAGGGGGCTCTGAGTCTCAGGGGCCAGATCCAGGCAAGCTGGGGGCTGCATCTGGGCTGCCAGATCTGAGGTTCCCCACCCCTGGTTTAAGGTGTCACAGGAGGTTTTTACAGCAGTGCCAAGACTAGCTGGGCAGATACAGCAGCCAGCAGGAGGGGCAGCAGTAATGATGAGCAGTTGGAAAGTGGGTCAAGATACAGGGAGGCAGAAATACTGATGGATGGAAGTTATATGGGGGTGCTGCCAGGAGCTCAGCAGATGGATGGAGAGATTAGAGCACTTCCTGAGGCTCAGTGGGACAGGTGGGCAGATCCTCCCATTTACACAGTGTGGTGTATTGAAGATGTATTGAAATTGTAAGTTGTCACTTTAGGTGCTCAAAGGTTTGCCCTGTCCTGCATACAGGGGATGAGGGCCTAGCAGTCGTCAGTCTGCCGTCAGCCAGCCTAGAGTGAGGTGAGGTCAGTGGTACCCCTCTGTTTTAGGGAGCAGCCTGCTTTGTCTCGCTGCATGTTTGCATTCCTGTATGTTACCATTGTGAATTCTATGACGTGTTACACTGCAACCCTCCAGCAATATTATTTATTAGATTATTAGTTTATTTGTATTATTAGCTTATTATAACATTATAATATTATTGTCTAACTTTTTAGTGTATGTTCATAACAGAGATAGGAATGTTTTTTCTGCAATACCCTAAAGCATGTTGTGAGAAACAAATGTGCTCACTCAAAGCTAGAGAGTCTGGAGGAAAATCCTGGTTTCTTTCTGTTCCCTTTCCTGGCTGGTTGCTTAAAAACTTAGCTTCACGCTGCGCCTCCCTGCCTCACACAACATTGTATTATCACCCGCACACTTGATGAGCCATTAGTGCTAACACCTTACTAGGGAACAAGAAATGGAGTCTCTCATCCATTCCAGCGGCTGCTGTTTTTCAGAGGGAGAGGGGAAACCACTCATATGCAAGAAAAATCCCTGTTAGCGTGAGTGAATGTACCTTGTGAGGTACCCTTGGCTTGCTTCTCTTTCACGCTAGCTCTCCTTAGCTTTGCCTACATTCAGGACATTTACAGATAATTCCCCACTCTCTGTCCCAGCTGCCACTGCCGGGGTTCTGCCCAGGGAAAGGCGGGATTGGCTGAGCCACGCCTGCTTCCGGCTGATTCCTGATTCAGGGGCCATGTTGGCAGGCAACAGAGATCAGAGAAGCCTTTAGGCACCCAGCTGGCCTCAACCCCTCAACTTTACACTGAGCATCCATGAAGCTGGCACCATGAAATAAATAACAAGCAGCTTTATTAAATGGGATGGAGTGGAATGGAGATCTATAGGGCACTGAAACTCCCTGCAGAATGTCCTGGTTTGATATGACCTGAGTCTTGAATAAAGTCTCTGAGATATAGTCTGTGAGAGCCATCTCTGCTTTTGGTCCTGTCAACATTGTAAAATATGGGTTTCTATTTCTAGACCACTTGACTGCCTGTCTCTTTTCCTAAGGTAGTACATTTCCCCCACAGCTCTGTTGAAACCAGTGGAAGTTAAGGGCCTAAATACCTTGCCAGACATGGCTTGAGTGACTATGGCAGGAGGCTCTGCTGCTGTTGAGAGGGGGACATAGCTGTGAAAGTAGGAGAAGGAGATTCACTTGCTGACTGTTTTTCTTTCTTGCAAAGCAAATTTCCCAGGGACTTTTGCTATTTCTAGCTTATTTTGTCACAGGTAGTTAGTTGTCACGTCCCAGGGAAGCTTAGGCAGCATTTTGTAGAGCTGTAAGGAGCCACAGAGTAATTTTAGAAACCAACCAGCTAGATCCGGAAAAAATGTTTTATCCCCCTGTGGTGGGGGTGGCTTGTGAGCTAAGTGTGTCCAGGCCTTTTTTACAGACTTGATCCTGTTCCCTTTGAAGTCAGTGGCAAATTCCCACTGGTTTTAAGGGAGCTTGACTCTGAAGGCACCATTGGACTGAGAGCTAGGTACTGCAGATCTCAGCATTCAGTGCTACACCTCAACATGAATAGAAGGCTGCTCTGATCGAGATGTACCATGAGAATGCTGGGGCCTGTAGTCTCTAAGGGGTGCTCTCCACTATGAAAGAAGAGAGCAGCTGTTATTCATCATCACCTTTTTATGAATTTTTCCTGCAGTCTTCCAGCTTCGGGAAATTGCTTATTGCGAATTGCATTTTGGTAGAGTGTGAACCCTTGTGATCCAGTGACACTAAGAAAAAACTTTAAAAAAAACAATGAATAGTCCTGCAGCACCTTAGAGACTAACAACACATGTAGATGGTATCATGAGCTTTCATGGGCACAGCCCACATACCATCTACATGTTTTGTTAGTCTCTAAGGCTATGTCTACACTGCAGGGAAAAATCGAAAAAAGATACACAAATTCTGAACCACAATCTGCGTATCTTTTTGTATGCTTTTCTGAAATTCTTTTCAGCAAAGCAGATGCATTCCTTGAATGTGGCAGAGCTTTTCTGGGATACCTCTGCTTATCCCGGAAAAGCTCTGCAGTGTAGACATAGCCTGAGGTGCTGCAGTACTATTTGTTGTTTTTAAAGTTTTTTCAGTTACAGATTAACACAGCTACCCCTCTGAAACTGTGAAAAAAAATCCATCCATGCTCAGGCAAAACCTGGTTAAAATCATCCCAAGTTTTAGCTAAGTAAAAGTTGAGTAAGAACTGCCAGATTTAGCCAGCATGGCTTGAAAACCATAAACCAAAGAGAATCCCACTGGATGCAGAAAGTAATTTGAGCCTGGGAAAATCAAATGGATTATAAAGTATTCTCCAAGCAAAGTAACATGGTCATGTGAGACCTTCAAACAACACATTAGAGAAGCAAGATTACAGAGAGTGATAATATGCATCTTCCTCTGAGGCAGCTTGTGCTGGTCCTGTTGGAGACAGGACACTGGACTAGAGGGGCCCTGTGTCTGGTTCAGTGCCCTAGATAATAAATCCCAATTTGCTTGGTTAGCCTAATTAGAATTTTTTTAAATTTAACCTGAAGATGTGACTTGCACGAGCTGGGAATCATACCCCATGCTCCAAGTGGGGATGTAGTCTCTGAATCACAATCTGCTTCCTGGGTTGCTTTTGGTGCAAGATAACCAAACACTGCCCCTTACTCAGGACTCATGGCAAAACCTTTAGCCTATGAATAGGTATCTTGAAGACATGTGTAATAGGGCACATTTCATAAATCAAAGAATCAGTACATTGCAGGCTGCAATTCTGTGGCCGGAAACTCCTGAATCCTGTAGCCTTTCATCATAAGGGGAGGACCTAAAGTTTGGCAACCACCCATGCTGCCATTTTTGCCTCAAGCACTTCCCTCAGAGCTAGCACCTCCTCTCCCTTCCCCCCCCCTCCGTTTTCTCCCCACAAATGCACCACTCCTAACCCCACCTTCACCTCATTCTAACTTTGTCACCTACTGGTTCTGTTTCACATTGTTGGGATCATCTGACCCCTTCCCCAAATACATTCATGGAGGCAAACCCTTGCCAGATACTGAATAAGGTCTCAATCTCACATGTCGGACATGAATAGGTAGGCAGTTATTTAAAAGTTTGGGGGGCTGAATCCTTCTGTGGATAAGGATGATAAGATCTGACCCTCTAGCTCCCCGGTCCACACTCTGTTTTAGGGATTCAGAAGTAGAGCCCTTAGCACTTGCAATAGGGTCTCACTGAGATTTCTAATCAGAGTGACACTAGCAGGGACCAGCTTTTAAAATATTCATGATGCATTATCAAGGGGTTTGAACTTTTTCCAGATTATTTCTGTTTAAGAGAGAGGAATATCCAGGGAGAGAAACATACTTTCATAATGACAACAGTATGCGCCATTTGCCATTGTGTGTTCTAAAAAGAGGTGTCATTAATAAAAGTTAAAAATACATTTTAACGTAATAATTGTTTTAGCTGATTGGCACCCCTTGCTGAGGGCCTCTGCACACTAGTACAAAGCCATGCATTATGAAACAATCAAGGGAGCATCCTCAAATGCCACAAATCCCAGGGGTAGGAGTGAAAATTCCCCTAAAATACAATACATTAAATATGACATGCATAAAATACATGCACTTCTATTAAAATAGGAACCAAAAGGGCTGAGGTCTGAAATGCTTTTGCATGACTCAGTGGGCTGGTGGTTTTCATCTGTTCAAAGGATGCATTCTCACTAGGAAAATGAGTGTGGTCTTAAGAGCAGAAGGCAAAAACACTAGTGAACATAAAGCAGTGTATAGCTTTTACGTGTTAGCAGCTTATGGTAAAGACTAGGAGAAGCCGGGCTTTATGTTGACCTGCTAATATATGTGAATTTTATAACCTGCTGCTATAACAGGCATAAATTGGCAAGCTTAAAACAGGAACCAGGAACCGACAGGCCCTAGAATTTTGAGCCATGAGACGTCCCTTCATGAATATTGGCTTATGCATATTGGTGAAGTAGAGTGGGGAAGCTTGTGCCGATGCTGATGATAAATTCACACCAAAAAGTCAGCATTCAAAAAGACTTGCCCTCCAAATAAACTCTGGCCTATGTTGAGCTGAAAAGAAATTCCAGAAATGCAGGTCTGCACTGGAAATGGATATCGACCCGTCTTCTGCCCTTCAATCATTATACTTCAGGGTGGTTTGCAACCCCAGGAGTCAGAGAACATTCAGCCAATGGAGTAACACAATTGGGTCCCATCCTGTAACATCCATTACACTATAAGAATCTATTCACATTTTCACAGTCTACCTCGCCTCCCAAGTTTCCTGGAAAATGCCTTGTTTGAGCAGACCCATCCCATGTTGGGTAGACCACTTGCAGGAAGCGTTATTATTTTATGGTTTCCATACATGCATTTTAAATGACCTAACGGGGGTGGGAGCCTCTTGTTTTGCATTATCAGGTTCCAAAGCAACAGAAACGCACCGTGGTGCCAGCATTGCCATTGTGACACAGTGTTGTCATATTGCTGCACACATTCCCGACAGTCTGTGGGCCCCAAGATAAAATGTCCAAACGTGGACCTCCTATAGACTATATATTCCCACCTTAAGGGGAGCAGTGGCATCTGAACCCAAATTCCAGAAGGGTAGCTCTCTGGGGCAGAGGAGAGGGGTCAAAATAAACTGGCTTCAGTCCCTATGTTCCCTATATCTCTAGGGGGCTATGATGAAGTCGAGGCAATAGAAGGGCAAAGGGGAAATTAAGGCATTTTAATACCAGAAAACAATCTCAAAAGCCAGTTTGTTTATAAGCAAACAATCAGAGGTGCATGCTAAAGTTATTTGCAGTGGCTTCTTGTCTTGGAAATGCTTTGCCTGATTCATCACGCTGAGTATAGGCTATCCCACTCTGGAAATCCCTGTTGTAGTGTTGCAATTTCATCTGCAGCAGCAGCAGCAGCAGCAGCAGCAGCTGTGTGAATTTTATTGGAGAGGGCTTTCAGCTTTTAATAGTTTCCACTGAAAAAAAATCTATGAAGTGGTTTGCTGCATTCACATGCTGCACACCATGTGCACCCAAGCTGTTAGCAGCCATCGCAGACGGGACTTTACTCATGACGTGAATTGTGGTCAATAGAGGAAGCAAAAAAGAGGAACCCGAGGTTTCTATTAATCGAATGGGGCATATTGCCTTACAGGAATCTAGGATGTATTACTACTGATTTACATATAAAAGAGAGTGAGGTACATTTCTGAGATGTACCAGAAGTAGCCGAGAACAGGCAGTCCAAGAAATTGAAAGCTACTTCCTAGAAATTTTGTCAGTCCCAGCTGCCACTGCTGAGAACTTTCTAGGTCAACGAGTATGAAATGGCACCTGTGTCCCTTCCCCTTTTCCTCCAACGGTGGTTGTATTTCTGTGGTGGGTGGTCAGTTTGTATATCCTTAAACAGGAATAGTTGGTGTCACACGTTAGGCTGTTTCAACATAAAAGATGCTGTGTAAAGATACAGGATAGCTCAAAAAGTATGAAAACTAAGAATCTCCCATTATTAGAGGACTCTGTAAAAGGATGCTGTCCATGCTAGGACAGCAATCGGGTGTTTGCAAAATGTGGGAAGGCCCACAGGTGAAAAGTGTCTTGGAATATTTTAATCACTTCTGCCTTTAGTTCCAACCTAACCCTGGGTAGTCAGAGGAACTCAGAAATGGAAAATAAGGGAGGGAAATAATGAACACCACTTGTGGAAACCTCACAGTTTGTCCCAGATATTTGGATGCTTCCAGCATTTTACTATTAGGCATCAGGGTTAAGAGCAAAGAGTGATTATAAGCCATCTTTGCACTGGACCTGCCGGGGGTTGTTTGGTCCTCAGTGAAAGTTAGAGGAGTTTTTAGGACTACTGTTATTTACACCATTTTGTAAGAGCTGTCTAGGGCATGTTTCCATGTGAAGGGACTTCCTAGCTGCCCATAGGTAGTTTCTTCACACCTCCCTGGCAATGAGGTATAGAATAAAGCTAAATGTTGTCCTTTGTTTGAGGATTCTTAAGGATTTATTTTATTCAGACCCCTTTGCAAATCTCCAGTGATCCACAATTCCACAGTACACTGTCAGATTTAGCCAGTGTCTCTAGTGCTGGGAGAAACTGCCAATATTTCCTTTAATGGAATTTGTGAATGAAGGCCGGTATATTTGTTGATTTGGACAAACACAGTTCCTTGAGTGAAAATGACTGCAAAATTCTTCTCTCCAAATAATCCTCTGAGTTTTCATGAATTTGCATGGCATGAAAAATGTGTTGCCTTTGCCAAGAAATGGTGATGTTTTTCATATCACCCCATCTCCTCTGTACAATAAGACACTTCCTGATCTGTAAAAACGGTCAGCCATTCATTCTCACAACACATCTGAACTCAAAACAATGCTTTGCTTTTAGGCCAGGGGTGGAGAATCTTTTTTGGGTCGGGGCCACTGACCCACAAAAAAACAAGTTAGGGGCCACACACAAGTGAGACACGAGAAGCAAAACAAAAACAAAAACAAAACCCCAAGGCTTTACTGATGTGCCCCCTTGACTGAGGAGCCAGACACTCTCCCGGTCCCCACATTCCTCTCCCACACCAGAGCCTGGGGGTAAGGGGCAGGCTAGTAGATTTTGTGTGCTCCAGCCCCAGAGGGCAGGGCGGGGCTGGAGCACTTACTCAGGCTCCCCAATGGTGTGGGGGGCTCTCCGACCCGGGCGGGGCTGGATCCAGGCAAGCCGGGATCCACATCTGGCCCCTGGGGTTTTGGTTCCCCACCACTGTTTTAGACCCATAAGAATGGGATTTTTTTCTTATTGATTTTACTCATGGAGAAATTCTCTAACTTGGCTTCATGCATTAACTTCAGGAGGGAGGACTGCAAGGCACAGCTGATCCTTAAACAGAAAGATGCCCAACTGGGCATGAATTTCAAATAAGTTAATTTATTGTGTTTTTATTATGTAAATAGCAATAAGTGGACCAGGTCCCCAATATGTTAGACACTACAAATACAGACCGAAAAGAAGGTATTTACCTAAAGCAGTTTACAATCTATGCCATAAAGAGTTTAAAATTAACATCAAAATCAAATATGAGTCAAGGATTCAGGGCTTCATGTGAGGCATCTAGCATAGATAAAACAACAATGAAATCCTACAAGCTGCTTTAACGTGATTTTCACCTCAGAGTAGTCACAAAGTCTACTTTTCTCTTAAGATTTTCACCACTTTGCATCAAAATCTCATGAGCTCTCAGCTACCTCAAATCCAAAATCAAAGCTAGACTTCTTATAGATTTGACGTTGATCTGAAACCAAAACCTTAGGTTGAATTCAGCACCACAGTCGCTTCCTAATCCCCAGCCCTCATGACATTTAAATTGCTATAGAACTATAGTTCCAGTTTTGGCCTGTTTCTAATTATATTTGAAACCAATCCTCAGGCAACCAAAGCTATTTCGTTCTCCATTAACAACCTCCTCACCCACTCCTCAACTCTAACAAAATAGAATTGTCCACTGCCTCTTTCTAGTAGGCTAGAAAATTGGTTTGTATTATCACATATGAAGCATGACATCCCCCCACTCAAAAGTAGAGGGTTTGGACCCTAGTGCTGCAGATCCCGTATAGCACCTGACTTGCTGCTTTATTATGAAGAACATGGGCTCTCTATTTGCTGCTTATTATTATCCCATTGCATATTTCGCAAGAGCACAGGTGCTAGCCTCCAGCTTTCTGGCCAAATTCCAACATGGGTAATTACATTCTCTCAGCCTAAATTCCCTCTTGCAGGTTCAGCTGAATACAGATATTATTCATCTTTGCCCCACTGTTCTATAGCGTAGCAGTGCAGTGTTACGTTGCTGCTATATTTTATACCAGAGAGGGCTGCATGTAAATGGCAGATAGAGTGCTTAATATGACATGAACGCACGGAAAGCTACTTCAAGGTGAAAAGCATTAGAAAAATGCTAGATATTGTTATGCTTTCAGCAGATCATCACACATTGTACTTTGTATTTTTTTGCTTCTTTGGCACTGACTGGTTCAAAGGGTTAACACAGAGAGATGGTTGATCCCTGTAGAATCTGGACTGGGAACTATCCCTGAAAATTGGCCACCTTTTGTTCTGGATTTCCAATTGGTTCCTGGGAGAGCTGTCACCTGGAAACATTGGGAAGAGAGATAAGAGATGGGGATTGGGATGAGCATATGCAATAAGTGGGTGGAAGGGGAGAAACAGGGAAGTATAGTTCTAAACATATTTAATTAATGTTCAAAATGAGTTTGGGAGTTCAATATACAGCTGGTAGGCAGGAAGAGCAAAGGAAATACATTTTTTTCTAATTACTAGGGGGCTGCGTCTCCTGCTCACTATGCTCACCAACCCCCCTCTCTCTGAGGGCAGGCAGCCCCGACTCTCCCCGCAGCCACCAAGGAGGGCCAGGCTGAGGCCATTCCAGCCCCAGCTTTCTCCCCACAGCCGCTGGGCCAAGGCCGCAGCATGGCAGCCTCGGGTCCCACCCTCCAGCACTGGGGATGGGACAGGGAAGGAGGAGGCTGTGCAGCTGAGGGCAGGGGGGCAGCGGGACACAGAGTGACATAATGACATCATTCTGTCGTCCCACGGGAATTTTTTTTTTTAGAGAGAAAGAAAGATTTTAAGCCTGATAATATTTTATCAGCTCACTGCTGAGGCTTCTGAATTATGGGGCTGCTCAGCACCACCTGGAGGCCATATTGTCCATTATCTGAACAAAGACCCCACAAATTCACACAGAGGTAACATCAGGATGTTTATCTCCTCACACTGCAAGCAGGTAGTAAAAAAGAAACTCCAGTCAAACAGGGCAGTAAATTTCCTGTTGAAAACTGCATGTCACATTTCCCAGAAGAAGGTGACACTATTTTTCAACACCATTTGGACTGATATATGTGACACTGTCTGGGTAGTGAGAATTTGGTGCTTTGTATTTTTTTCTAAAGTCCATTGTGCAGTAGCTATTGTAATCTTCTCGGTAATATTAAATAATCCCAACAAGCAAAAGCCTCCTTCAAAGCCATTTACATTTAGTCCAGGGCACAACCCATCCAAATCCTTAAAAGCAAAGAAATGCACCTGAGTAAGGGCAAGGACTTCCCCATTTTGTCACCCACTTTGCACTGCCCATCCTACTTAACCACTGGGGCCTATGACAAGGGAAGGAGGGGTTGTCACATGTAGTGGGGGTTGGTTCCATTCCTGGCCTGCCCCAGGACTTCAGGAGACAGAACATTGTTACCTTTACTCCTAACTCTGATCTGCTCCAGAGCAACCAAGGATTGATCCCAGGTGACATTGTCCCGCTGATGCATCAAATATGGAGCCACAGCTACTTAGTGGTAATATAACCACTGGCATTTATGGAGATAGGAGACCATATTTCCCAAGGGCTGAATAGGTTTAGAGGAACATTATTTTTTTCAGGGCATAGCACAGTGTCAGAGGTATGCTACTATGGTGTCCGACAGCATCAGGTCTGTTGGTTAGGGCTCCATATTTTCAAATTTAGATCGCATTTCAATATAACGCATGAGAAGCTCCTTGTGCTGCTGGGCAAAAGCAGCATGGAGAGTCACAGAGGGCTGTGTTTGTGCCCTTTTTGAGCTCTGTTAATTGTTATGAAATTTAAACCTCGGAAAGTGGATTCGGGTGCCACAAGAAAGATCACCTCTTGCCTGTAACAATAGTTGCACTCCTAACACTAGAAATATACAAGGATTCTTTTTTACTCTGATTAGTCATGTAGTAATACCTAACAATGCCTTGGAATGAAGGGTGTATGCTTGGGTGAAAGAGCATTTGAAGCCAGGGGCAAAAGAAAAGATGTCCTGGTTTCGGTTCTAAGCCACGAACCTGGTGAACCTGACTCTGATGCAAACAGTCTGCAAATACTTGCATTGCAGTGAAAACATCCTGCCATGACACCAGCCCACAAGAAGGCTGATGTCCTACATGCTAGCAGCCCCTCCTGAAAGCATTAGTGATAGGAGATAGCCACCTCCCCATTTCTTCTCCCCATGCACTGGGAAAGACTCCTAAGTTATAGGACTTTTCTTGACCAGGCACAACCTTCCCATGCTTCAGCAATGGGCTTGCAGGGTTGGCTCTCCTTATTTGGTCACACAGAGTGGTTAAGGCCTTTTCAGTGGTCCACTGCCCTAGAACAGTGGAGACAGATTCTGGCCATGGAGGAGCTGTGGCTCCACAGCTCCCCACTCACTAGAGTAGCTGGCCGTGCCCATGAGGAGAGGGACAGAGTATGCTGCTCTCACAAAGGGGGTGAAGTAATTTACTCCCCTTCCATACAGACACCCTCGGAGTTAGGGGAGCACAAAGGGGGAAGTGTGACTCTGAATGAGTCTACTCCCTACTCAGTGCAGCGCTGCCCTTCCCCCCATCCCCTTAACCCTCCTCTTCAAGGCACAGTGTAAGGTTAAAATCCATGCCACTAGCTTGTTCCTCAAACATGCTCCCCTCTCCAGACACTCTTCTCGTCCCTCTCATTTGTTACTTCCCTGACGCCGCTGGCCACTCTACTCCTAAGACCTATGCTTCAGGCAGGGGAATCCAGAGTGAGGCTTCCTTTGGTCCTGTCACTGCCCTATGCAGCTACCCTTTTCCTGCCACCTCCTCAGCCCCATTAAAGGTGCAAGCAGTTGGGGGGTGGGTCTTTTGGACAAAGAAGCTAAACTACCTTTGTTTATTTGCCAAGGGACAGGCTGGCTTTGAAATGTGCTGAGCTATGTGCATGTTAGGTAAGACTTGAATAAACAACACAAGCGCCATCTCGGTAAATGTACACTCATAGCGAAACTTCCCTTTTGGGAGAATTATTTCAGTGATAAGAAGGCAGCGAATAGCAAGCTGCACTAGAGTATCATGTTTACTGTGGCAATAACAGGTGTTTACAGCCCTTACAATGTATCACTTCGTAGATCATACGAGCAGTCATTAAAAAGACATTGCCATTGCATACTAGAGCAAGAAGAGGTGCTTCAGTTGTCCAGGTGATGAGCTGGTATAAATGGGTGTTATGCAAACTCTACACTCTTATTGGGGACGTGACTTCAACATGTGTAGATAGACACCCACGCTGGCCAACTGCAGAGCTGTCTTTTGTGATATATGTATGTATAGTGTCTCGCTTAGTAAAAGTGGGCCACCTAGGCATGACCCCAACACAGATAGCACATTTATTCTCCTGCAAGTGAGGGAATGTGTTTGCTGGCTTGAGCCAAGAATCGTGCCAATTTTTTGGTTCCAGCTGGTTTCAATCAGCCCTGTCACTGCACCTCAGACCTGGCCTGCACGCTCTGCCATTCTGATG
The DNA here is from genome assembly GCA_030068395.1 of Apalone spinifera. Taxonomy (NCBI): domain Eukaryota; kingdom Metazoa; phylum Chordata; order Testudines; family Trionychidae; genus Apalone; species Apalone spinifera. The sequence goes on along the minus strand of CM057845.1, from coordinate 117,183,610 downwards.
TTAGAAAACCCTGCTCTGCTGTGCCAATGAACCTGACTCCTTACCCGTACTGCCCAAACAGGATGGGCCACAATGGCCAGCAGTATAGCTCTACCGCGTGCTTAGAAGTAGCAAGAAGCAGATGTTTGCAAGGGGGTGCTTATATGCTGCTCTTCTCCTCCTGTCCCCTTGTTCCTCATCACTTAGTTACAAAAAGGTCCCTTCAAAGCATGGCACAGGAAAAATAGGTTGGCTTTAATAGAGTAAAGGCCTGGGTGTCCAAGGCGTGGTGAGAGGCAACCATCCTAGTAGCTGATGGCCATGATGCAGCAAGGATTGAATTTGTTAGCAATTGTCAAGTATCAGAGGGGTAGCCGTATTAGTCTGGATCTGCAAAAGCGATAAGGAGTCCTGTAGCACCTTATAGACTAACAGATGTATTGGAGCATGAGCTTTGGTGGGCAAAGACCCACTTTGTCAGATGCAAAGACCCACTTCGTCAGATGCATCTGACGAAGTGGGTCTTTGCCCACGAAAGCTTATGCGCCAATACATCTGTTAGTCTATAAGGTGCTACAGGACTCCTTGTCGCTTTTGTTAGCAATTGTTTAGCTGAGAAGTGAGTCAGTGTGAGCTGCTGTTCTGCCAGGTGCAACCAGGAACAAAGGAGAAGGAAGGAGATAGGATAGACCAGTGATTAGGGCACTAGTGTGACCAGGTGACTGGGCTGAAAATCCCTGCTCTTCCACACGGGTCCTAGGTGAGCTTGAGCAAGTCCCTCGGTGATAATGTTGGTGTGGTGCTCAGATACTACAGTAATGGGAGCTGTACAAGTAGCCGAAAGAGGGGGAGGGGTCTGCTTCTGTTACTTATGAGCAACAGCATTGAAAGGAGCACACTCCTCTGGAGAGGGTGGTACTGTCTGAAAGAAAGACAGTCATCAGCAGATAAAAAGCCAAATCCTTCAATCTTCCGGGTAGTGATTTGGTTTAGCACTGCATTCTGTACGTGAAGCCACAGCTCACTCATGGCACTGAATGGAGGGACAAAGGGCAGGGGGGGAGCGTGGGAGCCTGCCAGCACAAATGCCCAGATGAGGAAGCTAGCGAACATAAATTAGGAAACCTGAGTAACTCTTCCTGTGTTGTTATGTTCTGCTTGTGCAAAGAGGAGGAAATGTTTGCAATGCTGATTTCTCAGAATGACTGTCTGAATGCAGAATCTCCCTGTCTCCTTCCCTCGGTGGTGGCCCTTGCTCAACTCCTGCATGGGCTGTGCTGGGTTAAGTTATGTTTGGGGCCTTTGCTGAATACAGGCCCATTCATCTGGAGCCTGAACGTGTACATTTTTGAAAAGCTGTCCGCCTAGTTATGCGCCTGTGAAGATAATGAACCACTGTTTTTTGCTCCTCTTTTATAAAGGGCAAAACTCGTTCCTCCCAGTGTCACAGTCACTGGCTTCATATTCTTCATAGATTAAGTCACCTACAGCATTTGTGCATTTCCTAGCTCTTCATTTCAGAGACACGATGATGTAGTGTGCATTTATTTATTTATTTTCCCGGGTTTACAGCAGGGACAGAAGACACGCTACTAATGACTTTGAGATAAATTAGAGGCCAGTGAGTCACAGCCACATGAGTTTACCTCCCACCCCCAGGCCTCGCCTTGTATGTTGTGATTTGTTCGTACAAGTTGTGTCCCAGGTGAGGAGTGGAGTACAAAGAAATATCCTAGTGGCAACTGTAGCTATTTCCCAGCTCAGGAAACTAAAATGTATGGTCTGTTTTCATGGTAAAAGCTGCTTCCTCAGTTGTGTTATAGAAAGTGCTCCCAAAGCTTTTCATTACTTCTGTAGTTAAACAAAATGAAAAACAGAGACAAATATGCTAAACTGGGTTTGATTTTCTCCAGTGGCAGCAATTTACAAAACATATTGGAAGATACTGTAAGGAAAACGAACAATAGGATTTTGAGGTGGTGCATGTCTAAACAATCCAAAGGGATTTATTTAATTGATCAGAAGTCGGACAAAGAGCTTGATTTTGCACAGTTCGGGTATGTCTACACTTGCCTCCTAGTTCGAAATAGGGGGCTAGTGTAGACATACCCTTCAAGTGTGGAGAGTTGCATATTGTGTTTATACATAAGTATATGTATGTAACATTCAATTTATATATGCTTTTAAAATAAATTAATTATAAATTATACACCTTGCATGCATACATACACACACAAGTAAAAGAAGTGGAGCTGGTAGCAATATCTGTAGTTAACGTCACCAGAAACTTGAGATTATAAAACCATGCTTCCTGTGCTGATAACTTGGTCAAATTTTAACCATTTGGGCTGAAATTATCCAAGCCGGGTATCTCCTTGATACTTTCTTTTCTTGTTCATGAGGGGGAGATTGTTTTGATTTGTATAGTTTAAGCAAAAATGGTTCAGTTATTTTTCAGAAGACTGGGAAAATATGCTTTGCCCATTTTAACAAATTCTTACAACAGTTTTGTTGAGAAATTCTTGTGTCTTCATGCTTTGGAGAAGGTACTTAAAATGTGGCTGAGAAGACTCAGGTGCAGGATGTGCCTTTTGCTGTGCATATGAAAAAATTTCTCAAATTTGGCTTCTAAAAAATCTCAGTTTGCACATGCACTGTAGACGCTTGCTAGGTAGTGGCAGCTGAATTATTCTGGTTACATTGAGCCAGCAGTAAGAAAGACGAGGAGGAAGCTGCGTGGTTTGAATGCAGCAGGATGAGAAATGGCAAGGGGGCAGGAAGAGAGGAGGTTGTAAGAGTTGGAGAAAAGGGGGGGATTGAAGTCAGGGTGCTGATAGGAATAGGAGGGGAAATGGAAGCAGAAGAGGAGCAGAGTGAGACAAAGGCAAAATGATCTATAATCATGAGAGCACACTCCCCTCTGGAAACTGCAACTGAACCCAGGAGTCCTCAGTCTCCACATTCATCTGTGGTGGGCAATTAGCTATGAAACCCACTGACAAAGGGTACATCTATACAGCAGCGTTATTTTGGAATAACTGATGTTATTTTGGAATAACAAAGTGTGGATCTACACAGAAAAACATTATTTCAAAATAATGTCGAGCTGGAGGACTTCTTACTCTGACGCCTGTAACCCTCCCTTCGACTTCCTGCTGTGTAGACAGCGCCAAAAGCCGAATTACGTTATTTCAACTTCAGCTACGCAATTGACAGAGCTCAAGTTGCATCGCTTATTTGGGCTTTAGCCCTGCTGTGTAGACATGCCCACGTGTGCATAAGGCTCATCTCCTTCTAATCCATCAACACAGAGGATAATACTGTTACTTTGTTATTTTAAATGAGGAAAAACATTAAAAATACATTAAGCTGGTAATATCAAGCTCTCAAAAGTTATGGAATTCCTTGCTATATTTTGCTGCCTTAATGTTATTTTACTTTTTCTTATTCAATATAATAAAAATAAGTGTTAATATAATTGTGACTTTCCCCAGAGTACTACCTGGACAGCTGTGTTCCCTCAATTCACCAGGCTGGGGTGTGTCTCTGACTTGCTTCATTGTGAAAGCAACCACTCCTGTACAAACACATCCTCCAACATGCAAGTCACACCCAGCCATACTGCATGAGTGCTACAGCCACCCACCCATGAATTGCATCGTAGGGTAACAGACGCCCAGGCTCAGACTTTCTTCCAGAAAGGTGTGTGTTGTCTGCCCAGCCTCCTCCTGGACCACACAAGCTAATGTAAAATTAGCCATTTCGTTAATAGAAATGATACACACAAATCCTGTTATCACAAAAAGAGTTTTTCTAACATTTGCATCCAAGCACACTGGTATATGTAAAACTAATACCTAACTTAACAAGCTAAGCAAGTTAGGGCAAGGTGTGGGGGACTCAAGGCAAGCGGTGGGAAGTGCAGGAGTCAGGGCAGGGGGTTGGGTTTGTGGAGGGCTCAAAGCAGGGATGAGAGGTGCAGGAGTTAAGGAAGGAGTGGGGGATTCAGGGCAGAAGGTTGGGTGGGGAGGGCTCATGGCAGAGGGTAGGGGAGTAGGATTCAGGGAAGGGGAGAAGGGCAGGATTCAGGGGGCTCAGGGCAGGGGGCTGGGAGGTCAGGGGAGGCTCCCCAGGGCCTCCTGCAGCAGTGAAGGCCACACAGGTCCAGCAGTAGCTCTTGGCATGCCTGGGGCTGCACTGCTGCTGGGGTGGCACTTGCCTGGGGCGCCTGAGGCCACACTGCTCCATGGTGGTGGCTCCCGGGGCCACACTACTGTGGTGATGGTTGCTGCCCAGGGCACTTGGGCCACGCCAGTTTGGTGGCAGTGGCTGCCTGGGGTGCCCATGGAGATGAAGACTGTATTGCCTGCCCACCCTGACTCCCTAACTGGCACTAGGGCTAAGGGCTGAGGGGCAGTGGCTTGGGCTCCCCATGTGGTGGCTGAGGAGGGGCAGTGGATTGGGCTCACCTGTGGAGCATGGGGGTTAGACAGGGAGAGGACTCAATCATGGCCAGCACAGGAACCTTACCAGTTGACAATGGCTGGTAATGTTGAGAGCCCCTTTCCCAGCTGTTCACTCTCTTACTGGTGCAGTTGCCCCCCTTCCGCACACCACCCCCCAGCCCATGTCACTCTGAAGCATAACTGTCCCTGCTAGCAGCCCCCTTCTTTTTTGTGTTATGGAAAACGACCCCATTCCAGGCACATCTTATTTTCCTGGCACAACCAAACCCTGACCTTGCTTTATGTTCGGATAAGAGGAAGCTGCCTACCACATTTGGTAGTCCTAGCTCTTACTGTTTAGGAGGAGTTCTTGAATAAATGGATTTACAGATGGACAGACACATGGACAGACAGACAGATGCACAAACGCTCTAAAATACGTAGCAGACAGCCTATAGGTAGCAGACAGTGAAAGATATGCATGCCAGTTAAAGAGTAATGGACGCTTTGTTGTTTCAATTACTCCTAAAAGTGAAATATATCTAATGAACAATTTTTTTTAAATGTAGAAAAATGTAGCATTAAAACTGGATGACAAACCTCTCCCAACAACCAATGGCTGCTTAGCATAAATTGCTAGAGAAGGCAGAGGAACTCATGTACAAGCAGAGTACTTCAAATACTGCTTTAATAACCCCAGGGATAGAGAGCTCATCATTTACGCTGTTGATGAGTTTGCATTTGCACAAGTGTTCCCATTAATGTCAATGGGACTATTCATGTGAGTAAGTGCACAATATGGTCCATGGTAAATATTATTTTAGATAGATGTTAAAAAACCTTACCATACCAAAGAGTCTTCCTCACAGCCAAAAACAGTCATTACTTTAAGAAGGAAATCTCTCATTCAGGCTATGAGCAGGTAATAAGCTACTCCACCAATACGTGATGTCCCTCACGTATTATTTCATATAGATAACCACTCTGGCCTCAATCCTGAAGCATGTTGTAATGACATGGAATACAGAGCAAAACCGGAGGGAGTGGGTGCTGAAAGGTTTATATGCAGAGGTTATGAGAAGATGGTTATTAGAGAAAAGGGTGCTGGATTTAAAGTGATTTATTACAAATTGAGTCTAAATTAAGACTAACCTATTGTTATTAATTATTGTTTGTATTAATATAGGGTTTAGGAGCGCAAGTCAAGGAAACTACATAGACCCATCTTTTTAAAAATTATTAAAATTATTGGGTTTATTAAAGGTAAATGAAAAATATGTCCAAGTACTTTTAAGTAATTGTTAGAAACTTGCAAGAGAAAAAAAGATTTTGAGATTCTGTTACATTCTCACTCTATTGATGATATCAAAATCTATTTTCTCTAATCCAACTACTAGGAGTTTCTCCTGTCCATCGTGTAGTCATGATTAGAACAATATGATTAAAGCTACTTACTTTAATCATCCTTTAATTGGTAGAGAAATCTCCATTTGTGGGCAACCAACATGTGATCCTGATTATGTAAATTATATGCACTAGTGTCCTTGAGGATTGTCACATCTGAGAGCTGTCCCTAGGCCTTTGAAATGATGAATTACTGACCATAAATCTGCAATTAGCAGATGAATTACTGAGCATACTGATATCATCTTGCATGTTGCTAAATATTTTCTAAATGAAAATAATTCTGATAGCATACTATAATTTATGGTTACAGTGCATATATTCAGGTTAATAGAAGAGGTGAACAAATGAGAGGCTATCTGGAATTTTTTTATTTAGAACAATAGGCCAAACCCTCTGCTGACATAGCCATGCTGAAGAGAACAAAGTTCCATTAGCAGAGAATTTGGCCATTTATTTCCAGCTGGTTCCAATGAAGATGGTAATTTGAGTTACTTTTTGAGGAAAAGATTAATATATTTGTTGATATAAAAGGAAAAAGATGACAAGAGCCCAGCCAAGGGTACATTTAACTAGTGAATCTAAAGGCTGTGCAGTTTGTATTTCTTAAAGAGAATTTCCCTCCCTTCCCCCGAACAACATCAACTCTTCCTTTAAAGTCACTATTTAATTTAACCATGTTGCTGTCTGATAGTTTCTGTGACTTGGGAAGCCTTTCCATTTGCTCAGAAGGTCAGGCAAGCTGTGGTGCATTAAAAACACACTGCATAGATACGTAAACAACAATCTTTTTTCACTGTTTAGCACTTCTTCCCCTTTGGTTAATTTTGTCCCTCCGTTATAATTTTTCCAGTAGTATTTTTGCCCTTTGCACAAATTAGCTGATCAACCTTCATGAAACAGATTTTTATTCAGAGGCTGTACTTGGTCTGTTGAAAACACCATATCTTCTAATTCATTTCTTATTTTGTTATTACTGTGTTTACAGGGATTATTTGTATGAGATAAATGACTAGTATCAATTGGTAATAATGGCTTTATAGTACCTCATTTCCTGTTCATGCCCTGGAAACCTTTATGTATAATATGGATTTTCCTCCTGAAGGTAATCAATGTTCTTGGCTTCAAGGAAGATGCTCGTATGACAGAACATTAGTCATTTTTAAAATATAAGTATTAATTCTTCTTCGGGGGTCCCCGTGGCTACTCCACTTAGGTGCTTCATCCCTGCTGTGCACACAGCCTGGGAATCTTCAGTAACAGTCCCGCACCCACCGACACGTGCTGCACTATTGCGCAATCATTCGGGATGACAGTTGAGCATGCGCCGGCGGCAGTTCCCTCAGTTCCTTCTCAACCACCGCCGGCATCGGTCGCAACTAGAGTGTCTCCCCTCAGATCGTTTCATAAACCTACCTGATCAGTCCGTTACTTCTTTAATTAACAAGACAGAGAGAGAGCAACTCAGCGGGACAAACAGCTGCAGCCGCATCCCTTGCGACAGCCCCAGTAGCCCTGTCATGCCAGCATCTCCCGGCTTTAAAAAGTGCACAGGGTGCGGAGCATTCATCGTGGCAGCAGACAGCCTGGGTCAGCCTCTGCCCGCATTGTCAGCGGCTCGCCCCACGTTCAAAAAGAGCACGAGAACTGCAGAGGCACAGCCTCTTTACGGGTGCACCATGGCAGAAAAACAGCCTCAAACAGCCCCCCCCCACACACACGGTCATTCCTACGGGGGTGGAGGCCAAAAAGAGCACTCCCATGCAGGGATGTGCAAAAGAACAGGAGCAGGACAGGAGCGCGAAATGTGCCAGATCTCCCACAGAGGCTCCAACTGCCGCCAATAAAAGCTCTTCCGGCAGGGAGCTGGAGATCAATGGGGATGAACACAGTGACAAGGGATCCTGCTTACAGAGAAGCAGTGATCCCAAAATGAAGCAAAGAGCCACTGGCCATGCTTCAAAGTCCCCCCCACAGCAGAGCAGCGGTACAGAGAGAAAAGCTGGTATCGCCTGCACTTCAGAAGCCGGCCAAGCTGCACAGCAATAGAATGCCGTGCGCAGCAAAGCCCTCGGTATCATCAGTACTGGCGCAGGCCAAAAAACCACGGTGCTATCGGGGACAGTAGGGGAGAGCACCATCATTCCAGGTACTCTCATATACTACAGAGAGGGACGTACCAATAGCCTCAGTGCCATGCTCCCTGCTGTTTGGTACTGATGGCACACCAAAATCAAGAGGCTCGCTCTTCTCCTATACTCCGGCATCACTAGTCTCACCACGCTTCAGAGATGACAATGACAAAGAGCGAAGGAGCCACAGTGCAAAGACCCAATATGCGCCAATGCAGCCACGCCAGTCCCAGAACTGGCAGATGGTGCAGTGGTTACCCCCACCGCTGCCACTCCCTGGGCACCCTACAGATACCAGCAGCTGCAACTTCCGCAAACCCAGGTGCCCAGGGTGCCATCAGCTGGCAACAACATGCCCGGAAGGGCTGACTACAGTCCAGACAGCTGGGATGCTGATTCTTCTATAGGGGACGCAATACAAGGGATGCTGATACCCCCCTGGAAGGATCTGGCCCAGCTACAGATGAACAGAGTCTCCCCATGTCACCAGCTAAAGGGAATGATCTTAAGAAATTTCAGGACTTGTTCCAGAGGGTAGCAGACATGTTGGAGATACAGCTATCCAATGCCAGCCACAACAAACGTAAACTCATGAGTATCCTTCATTCACCGCAACATAACAAATTGGTTCTGTCAATGAATGAGGCTTTGATAGATCTGGTGAAATCCCAATGTAAAACCCTGACATCAGTGCCCACAACGTCAAAGAAACTGGATAAGAAGTATTATGTAGCACCTGCAGGGGTGGAATTTCTATTCTCCCACCTCCAGCCGAATTCACTCGTAGTCTATGCAGCCAACCAGAAGGGGAAACAATACCGGTACCTCAGAATACCGAGTCACGGTAAAGAAGTGAAGAGACTGGAGACTATGGGAAAGAAAACATTTTCATCAGCTTCCCTTCAACTCAGAATTGCCAATTACGTAGCTCTATTAGCCAAGTATTCACACCAGACTTTTGAATCCTTGGAGTCCTTTATTCAATACATCCCAGAAGATATAAAGGATCAGTATGAAACAAATATGAACGAAGGGTCACTGGCTGCCCAGACAGCACTTCGAGCAGCACTGGATGTGGCGGATACAGCTGCTAGGTCCATAGCCTCCGCAGTGGTGATGCGAAGAGCGTTGTGGCTGCAACTGTCCGGATTCCCCAAAGAGATTCAATCGAACATTGAAGATCTGCCATTCGAAGGAGAGAAACTCTTTGTGGAGGCGACAAATTCATCTTCCACACCCTCAAGAACTCCAGAGCCACGCTACGCGCTCTGGGAATCCAGCTCCCTGGCACCAAGAAAAAGCAAGATAAGCAATACAATCAACGGTTCAGAGTGCCAATATTCATACAACAACACAGACCCTACAAGAACAGGAGACACATGAAACAAACTCGTAGGAGGCAGGTGAACGAACTCCCATCATTGTCACAAGCATCCACATCACACCAGCAGATTTGAGGACTTGGTCGAGGGCACAAGAGCCCCCGGTTCTCTAGGGCAGGCAGAAATAAGAGCACAGATCTTCAGCAACAGACTCGCCAAGTTCAATCCCGCATGGGAAACCATCACTTCAGACCAGTAGGTCCTAGAAATAATACGATCTGGATACTGCATACCATTCACAAAAGTTCCACCATCCCACCCCACTTCCCCATCCCTCTTCAGGGACCTCTCTCACAAGAGTGTCCTCCAGGAGGAAGCACAACGTCTATTGCTGGTAGGCGCTATAGAGGAGGTATCCACTCAATACAGGGGAAGGGATACTATTCCCGATACTTTTTAACCGTCAAGATATCGGGTGGGTGGAGACCTATCTTAGATGACAGGGACTCAACTAGTATGTCAAGTGTCAGCGGTTCAAGACGGTTACACTAGCGAAGAACATACCCACTCTAGAGAAAGGCACATGACTATCAACTCTCGACCTCTAAGATGCATATTTCCATATATCAATTCACCTGGCACACAGACGATTCCTCAGATTCACCATCAAGGACTCTCACTAACAATGCAGGGTACTACCGTTCAGGCCGTCCACGGCACCAAGGGTTTTTACAAAAGTCATTTCCGTGGTGGAAGCACACCTGCAAAGAAATCAGATAAACATATTCATTATCTCGATGATTGCCTGATTATGGCATCCACATACAACGGAGCAGAACATTCACTGAGGGTGATGGGAATGGTATTTGATACACTTGGCCTCCTACTGAATCTGGACAAGAGCAACCTTACCCCTACCCAGACACTGGAATTCATAAGAACACAGTTAGACTGTACACAGGGCATAGTCTCCCTTCCTATCCACAGATGGTTGTAACTACATGATCTGATTACGTCGGTACAAAGTACTCCACAGACTACGATGTGTACATGTCTGCAAATTCTAGGGCACATGGCAGCATTCACGTTCATACAATCCACTCCACAAGATACTATGTGTCCCTGATCGAGTCAAAACTGCCATGAATTGGTGGACAGACAGAAGCAATGTATGCATTGGACTACTGTTCCAGGCACCAATGCCATCTGTTACCATCACAACAGATACATCCCTGATGGGATGGGGGGCCCGTATGGAATCCATAGTATCCAGGGTCAATGGACACACACAGAGACTCGCCTCCATATCAAACATGTTGGAGCTCAGAGTTGTGAGGGCATGCTCACGGCTACTCCCCCACATACAACACAATACAATGAGGATAATGTCTGACAACATCACCACAATCTATTACATAAACAGGCAAGGGGGTGCAAGATCTCGCAGCCTGTGTGCGAAAGCAATGAGACTATGGCAATGGTGTATCGTACACAACGTCACACCCATCACAATGCATCTACCGGGCAAAGACTATATAAATAAAAATGGAATGCTTCAAGCTTTGTCTACGCTGCAAGGTTTTTGCGCAAAAAGCCTTTTGCAGAAGAGATCTTCCGCAAAAACTTCTTGCTCAAAAGCGCGTCCAGACCTCAAAGAGCATTGCAAAAGCAATGTGCTTTTGTGCAAGAGAGTGTCCACACTGCATGGACACTCCTGCACAAGAAAGCTCTGATGGCCATTCTCATGGCACCTGTGCTTTCTCCCATAGGGGTTTCTTGCGCAAAAACCCCTCTGGAGCGTCCACACCTGCCTTTTTGCGCAAGAACTGAAGCGCAAAAAAGAGTTATTCCTTGTGAGAAGAGAAATAACTCTACCGGCAAAAGCCCTCTGTTCTGTCAATTTTCTTGTGCAAAAACACACTTGAGGTATGGACGCTCCGCCAGTTTTTGCGCAAAACCAGCTGTTTTTGCACAAAAACCTTGTAGTGTAGACCTAGCCTCTGTGTTTTAAAATAATATGTTATTAACTAAATAGAGGGAAGGTTACTCACCTTGTGCAATAATTGGAGTACTTCAAGATGTGTCCCCTTGAGTGCTCCACAGCCACCCTCCTCCCCTCTGCTCCAGGCTGACAATGGTCCGGTGTAGAGAAGGAACTGCCGCCAGTGCATGCTTAATTGTCATTCCAAACGATTGTGCAATAGTGCAGCACACGCCGATGACCGGGGGACTGCTACTAAAGATTTCCAGGTCATGTGCACAGCGGGGCTGAAGCACAGAAGTGGAGCACCCATGGGGACACATCTCGAAGAACTCCAATTATTGCACAAGGTGAGTAACCTTCCCTCTATTTAGTTAATAACATATTATTTTAAAACACAGAGGCTAGGTCTACACTACAAGGTTTTTGTGCAAAAACAGCTGGTTTTGCGCAAAAACTGGTGGAGCGTCCATACCTCAAGCGTGTTTTTGCGTCCATACCTCAAGGTGAGTAACCTTCCCTTCTATTTAGTTAATTACATATTATTTTAAAACAGTGAAGCATTCCATTTTTATTGCACTATCGCAGCCCTTTATTTTATTACTTTCATTTTAATCAATTATTCTTTCCCCATAGCAGAAATTAGGTTAAATGACATATAGTACAGATGTTAATGCTCTTTTAATGTAATCACTTTTAAACTCATTTTTCCTTCAGCTTCGGTCACTACCAGCCTAGATCAAATTTGAACTGATAACGTAAAGATGAAATGAAATGTTTTAATGCTTTTCAGCCATCTACATCTCTCAGGGAACATCTACACAGAGGCATCATTTCGGAATAACGTCAGTTATTCTGAAATCACGAATAGTGTGTCTACACTACAAGCCATTATTTTGAAATAATGGTGAGCTGGAGGATTTCTTGCTCTGACTCATGGTAACCCTCATTTCACTATTTTAGCGTAAGCTGCGCAATTAACGTAGCTCAAGTTGTGTACCTTAATTTAACTTTTGCCGGGCAATGTAGGCGTACTCTCAAATACTAAAAATGCCTCTATTACAAGAGTGTAAACATAGGTAAGATACTTATATGTAAGCAAGTGTCACAAATATAGGCCCATTTTTCTACCTTACTACCGTCAAATTCCAGTGTGTTGGAGTCTCTGGATTCAAACAAAACTTGCCTGTTGAATAGCAGATGGACACTTCAAGAGCAAATTCCTCTTCAGAAACAATTTTTAATCACAGAGGAAAAAATGCCACCACAGAATGGAACCTGCTTCCTTCCCTGTGTCATCCTACCTTCTCCAAAGTAACAGCCAATGCTGATAAACCCTATGTAGCATGACTCAACAGTGAGCACAACACAAAGTTCACAAGTCAGGAGGAGCATGATTCATACTTTTTAATGACTGACCCAATTGCTTGTGTCACTGGAAGCAAACACAGTTAGCAAGGCTTTTCAACAAACAATCTACAATTTCCTGGTAGCTCTACCAATCCATCCAATGAAACTCTATGGCTTACTTAAGATTCAGTTGTCATTTCTTTCCCTTCTCCAGCTCTTTCCGACTGTTAACCAGAGTGAAGCGACTGGGGGGAGGAGGGGAACTCTTAAGGGGTATCAGTTGTAACATTAAGTTCCAGCTCAGGTTAAGCCTGTAGTACCTACATAGGTTCAGACATCATTCTTATTCGCAGCAGGCTTCACAAATCTGCCTTGAGACAATGATTAGGAAATCTTAGCATGCTAAAAGGAAAACCATGTAAGGCCTTGTCTCTAGAGGGCCTTTGCCCAGATTTCAGCAATTAATACCCAGCTATTCATGTAACTGCACCACTGTAAATCCCTAGCTTAGACAAAGAATTTGTATTGCATTATAAATCTTGCCATCATAATTGACATAGGTCATTTTTTATGATCACACATTCTTTCTGCTAAGAGATTGTTAAGATGGGTGTAGTGGTGGGTTTTTCAATAGCTATACACTGGGAATTGATACAAAATACTTCCAATAGCCCACTAAGAGCATCATATATTAATCATAGAACACTAGAACTAGAAGGGACTTCAAAAGGTCATCTAATCCAGTCCCCTGCCCTCTCAGCAGGACTCAGTACTGCCTAAACCATCCCTGATAGATGTCTAAATAACCTGCTCTTAAATATCTCCAGTGATGGAGATTCCACAACCTTCCTAGGCAATTTATTCCAGCGTTTTACGACCCAGAATTACATTCATGTACTTCCCTTGGTACCTTGTCAGACTTGTGAAAGCAGGAAAAATTGCTAACCTGTTTTCAAATTAAATGGGTCTTTTATTCTCCTATAAATAAAAAGAGTTGCACAGTCATATAATCATAAACTTGTAGGACAGGAAGGGACCTGGAGAAGTCTTCTAATCAAGTACCCTGCACATAAAACCAAACTAAGTTATCTAGACCATTCCTGACAGGTGTTTGTTTTACCTGCTCCTAAAAAGCTCCAATGACCAACATTCCACAACTTCCCTTGGCAATTTATTCCTGTGCTTAAAAAACCTGACAGTTAGGAAATTGTTCTTAATGTGCACCCTAAACCTCCCTTGCTGCAATTTAAACCCTTTGCTTCTCTTTTGCTTCTCGTTTGTTACAAAAAGGAGTGAGAGAAAATATTCTTAACATTATTCTCAAATGTTAAGAATATTTGTTCTCATCCCTTTTTGTAATAAGCTTTTATGCACTTGAAAACTGTTATATCCCTTCTCAGTCTTCTCTTCTCCAGACTAAACTAACTCAGTTCTTTCAGCCTTCCCTCTTTTGCCATGTTCTCTAGAATGTTAATCATTTGTGTTGCTGTTCTCTGGAATTTCTCCAGTTTGTCCACCTAACAAACCTCTACATAGAAAACTACCAATTTGGACCAGACCTGCCAATTGGGAGTGGGGGAACGGCTATTGCCCCAGGACCCAATGATTCTAAAGGACCCAGGGCTCCTAGCCAACACAGCATCAGCAGCAGCAATGCCTTTTAGAATCGCGGTGGGAGTGCCAAGTGGCACATTCCAAGGCCCTGCATCATGCACCCTGGCCAGCTTTGAGGGCCAGTAGGAGCGGGTGTGCAAGGGCTGGCTGTCCCAGCCCTGCCCCTTCTGCCTGATGCCCTGTCCCTCCAGGAGCACGGAGCCAGCCCCCACTACATTACTCAGGGGCCCGGTGATCCTATTAGCGTCCCTGATTTGGTTCAGTTTCCACTTTCCAAAAGGTTATTACAAGCAACTCAGATAGTGACATCTTTAGTTAAAGTTGTCTGATAAGTCCTATTATAAGACCTTGTTTCAATTGCTCATAACTTTACTAAACTTAGATCATTTCGGCTGAATTTTTCTAGGCCAATGGTCTGACTCTGGATGAATTTAACTTTTTTTTTATTTCAACAAAAACGTTTTTTCCATTTCCAAAAAAAAAAAGCATTTTCCTCCATGTCGGGATTTTTTTAGAGTTATGTCATTGTAATGCTCTGGCAACCTTGTGTGTTGGAGTCGAGCGAATTAGTGTGGCTTCCCTCTCAGATTGACAGGGAGGAACGAGCACTACCTCCTTTAGCCTGGTGGGTGGAGCCAGGAAGCTCATACCCAACTCCGAAGCAGAGCAGCTGGAGAAGAAGTACAAAAGGCAGGCCCTGCAGCGCAGCTGTGTTGGGAACCCAAAGAGAATCTTTGCTATGCTGAGGACTCACCAGACCTGCCCAACACTTCAATATTGAGGAGCTGCTGGAACTGCCCCTGGTGGTGTTCCCTGGGGAAATGGAGGATGACCCAGGTACATCCTCGGGAGGAGGAAGTAGCCCAGGAACAGCTGGCTATAGTTTGGCTGCATGGCTTCCTGAATCTAGGGTCAGCATGTTACCACTGGATTCCCTGCTGACCCAGAGGGCCCCAGTGTTAGGTACCTGGGCTGGGACCTGATGAAGTAGGGTGGGACAGGGTTCCCCATACTTTTTACTGCCAATCCCACCCCTGAAGTGGCAGCCTTCATGATGTAGGCCAAGAGGTTTGTGTTTGTCAGCAGTCAGAGCCAAGATGCTTGATCATTTGTTGCCCCACCCGGCCTGAGGGCCTCAGCTCTGAGTCTGTTTACTGCTCTGTCCTACTTGAAGGCCAGAACTCTAAACTGTCTGTGACTCCACCCTGCCTGAGGGCTTGAGCCCTGGAGACTAATCACTGTTCAGCGCAGCTCAAAAAGCCCAGACTGAGGAGACAGCTAATTTCTCATTTTCAGATTGCCCCTCTCAGAATGGGACAGTGAGTGGGGGGTGATAGGGAGGGATAGAACAAAGATTTGAAATTTGGCAGGGCTGTTATCCAGTTATCAGGACTAGGTCTCTTTGTTGTCTCCATAAAAACCATCCCAAATCTTACCAAATTATAGGCTCCTGAAAATACTCAGTTTGCACATGCTCAGTAGAAAGTTGTAGAATTTGGCAGCTAAACTCTCTGAAGATTCCAGGTATGCTGAGCATGCTATATTGTCACACAGCTTCCATGGGACAATTCGACAATATATGTGCCATCCTGACAAAGCAATTGAGTATGCTTCATCCCAGGGTAGCAAAGCCTGAGTAGGACTTTCCTAGCAACTGCTCCATCTGGGCAGGCCCAGCCAAAGAGTTTGCAGGACACAAAGCAGCATGTTGTGGTTGGCAGCAGCGCATGGCCGGGCAGTTCCCAGCCAGGGCAGCGAGCGAGCAGGCGCTGCACAGCGCAGGGCCCTGAAGGCGCAGAGGCCAAGGCAACCGCCTTGCCCTATGGCCGGGCCTGCTTCTGGGGGATATGCACTACTATGACACCAAGCACAGGAACTGTGAGCAGAAAGCCTTGCCTCTCCTTTGCTCTCAGTGCTTCTCTTATTGGGACTAGTGCATGTGGAGGAAGAGGAGAAGGAAGCATTGGAGGGGTGAGGAATGTGGGTTGGGGGTGGAGACATTTTTGCAACCTAGGCACCTCAAACTGGACACCCAAAATTAGAAAACACATTTGACCTTCATCTCTCTGTGTTTCAATTGCCCATCTATAAAATAGGAATAATACCACCTCCTCCTCTCACAGGTGTTGTGAAGACAAATGGATCAGTGTTTGTGAAGCACTCAGATAATAGAGTCAGGAGCACTACAGAAATGCCCATGAGAAAATTAATAATTATCTCCTGAGAGTGGGTTTTGAATAGTGCGCAGTAAATAAGGCCTGAGCCCACGCAATGAACAATGAGGAGAAAACAAAATATTGAATAGTTACTCATTAAGCAAGCACCAGCATCCTGTGTGCTAAATAAGACAGTGATCCTGAGGGGAAAAAATAGGTACATCCTGGGGGGATTTGTAATTGTGTAATTAAGAACTGTGCCATAATCATATACACAAGGGTGCCAAATGAAGGTTACACAGACAACTATAATTCTGGCATTTTCTAACTTTGGAGTGCTTGAATTTAAGTTGGTTTAATGTAGGGCTTTAAAAAAAGTAATTAAATCAGTGTGGGAATGTTAAACTGTGCTGAGGGGGGGAGAGATAACTACATGGGGAAAAATGAAAGTATATCATTCATAAAAGGATAGCACAATATCTCCTCTCAAATACGACATTCCATCTGAATCATCTTATTGCAAATGAGACTTAGCTGAAATAAAAAAGGTCTAGAGAGGACAAAGAAAATTCTGAAATGCAATGGAAGCAGAGAACAGTTTCCGTACAAAACACAATAGTTAATTAAGAAAGTGAAAGGGGGAAAAGGAAGCACAACAGCAGAATTTATACAAAATACAGAT
>CM057845.1:117152280-117166445 GCA_030068395.1 Apalone spinifera | reverse complement strand
CACTGTGTGGAAGTTTTCAGAAGTGCACCTATTTACTCTCTCCCATCATAAGCAAGAAGACATTCAATGAGTGCCTGAAACCTGATTCCCACCACGCAACACTGAAGCCCTTGGGTTTGGGCTTTGGCCCCAGGTGATGCAGTTCAAGATTCAGCTTTGGCCCCAGAAAGTCTGTGTCAACCTTTGGGTTCCCATTAAAATGGGATTGTGACCCATTTTTGGGACCCCAGCCCGCAGTGCGACAACATTACTGTATTGCAGTAATGTGGGCCATAGACATACGTAAGATAGACATCGAATTATTTTTTAAACACATCACCCCTTTGGGGGGAAAAAATCACGTGTAATAGTGCCAAATAATGAAATTCACAACATTGTCTTCTCCTTACAAAAGACAGTCCTGTGGAGATATTAGGGACCTTTTGTGGAAGGCAAAGTAATAAAACTCAGGAAAAGGTTGCAGCCATAAAAACCTGTTAAAAACATTCATTTCAAACCTCAGAGCCACCTGAAATAAATTGTTTCATTAGCAACACTTGAAGCAGACTGGTATCAGATTAGTAAATATAAGGAGACAAGTCATAGCCTGTATCAGAGACTGATTACCAAGCTATAGCGATTTGCATCTAGGTCACACACCTACACCTTTCTACCTCTGCTCAATGAGATGAGAACATACATATCGTTTGAGGCTGCAAGCAGTTGTGGCTCCCGAGGTTAGGCATTGACATTGGCTTGGTTTTTAAAAGCAGAATTACACTGAACCTGATAAGATTTAAGGCAAAGGTTGCTATCTCCCCATGCAAAGATGCTTTTTTTTTTAAATCACTTACAAAAATTATAGATAAGAAAATGTGCCCCAATTTCTCCAGGGAGATGACCTGCAAAAAATGATAGAGAAGAGGAAAGACGGAAGTACAGATCACTTGACATAAGAACGGCCATACTGGATCAGACCAAAGGTCTATCTAGCCCAGTATTCTGTCTGCCAACAATGGCCAATACCAGATGCCCAAGAGAGGGATCACAACAGGTAATCATCACATGATCCCTCCCCTGTCAACCACCTCCAGAGAAACAGAGGCTAGGGATACCATTTTTACTGATCCTGGCTAACAGCCATTGATGGACCTAACCTCCATGAATCTATCTAGCTCTTTTTGGAACCCTGTTAAAGTGCTATTCTTCACATCAGAGTATCCCATAGCCTAGTGGTTAGAGCGTGCAACAAAGAAGTGACAAGCTTCTGTTCAAATCCTTTCTCCTCATCAAGCAGAGAGGCAATTTGAACAAAATGTCTCTGCTACATCCTAGGCGAGCACTGTTACCTTTGGGCCAAAGCACGGGGGTTCAAACTGGGGGTAGGTTCAAACAGACAGGTAGGGGTGGCACTGTGGGGTTGCCTGCTGGGGATACAGCCACCTCAAAATTTGCATTTGGACCCTGCAACCACCTCTTCTAGCACAAAGGGCAGACCTAGTACAGAAGGGTGGCATGGTGTGGCATTGCCACCGTTACTTCCACAGTTCAAATTTGTTGATGGTGGTGGCAGCACTGCCTTCAGAAGTGGGCACTTGACCAACAGCCACCACTCTCCACTGCTCGGCTCTGAAGGCAGCCTGGCTGTCAGCAGCAGCGGAGAAGTAAGAGTGGCAATAGGGCACTATGTCTGCTGTGAAAAATGATATTGCCCCAAATGCACTCCCACAGCATTAAATAGTAAACATGTTAAAAAATAACGCGTCTGCTTGTAACCAGAATTCTGTAAAAGTGTTTTAATCTGACTTTAAAAGTGGTGAAAAAAGTAAATTCATGTTAGATAATAGGGCGATAAATTTAGCACTTAAAATAGTGTTAAATATTAAAATGTGTTGTGAATTTAAGGGGAGGGAGGCCACACTCAGAGGCTGCCTGCCTGAAAGGAGTCGCTCGTACAAAAAGTTTGAGAACCATCAGGATAAAAGTTCTGAGAGAGGTCTGCCCCCTAGCTCTTTTGTGTAGTCCTAGGCAGCTTCCAGGCAGGCCTTCCAGACCAAGCCCCACATGTAAACAGCACCTGTCTTCCCTTTGGTTTATGGATTGTAAGTAGAGATAAGTACCTCCCAGGAGCCCGAACTTAAATGCCGCTCTGTGAGAGGGGTGGCGTTTCATGAGGTATAAGGGAGCGGTCGACAAAAGCTTCGACCGATCCACGTCTTGACTTGCGCACTGTGCCGACGATCAGCTGAGCCGCCACAGCACGGTGGCCATTTTTATTTTAATGAAGCCGGGGATATTTAAATCCCGGCCTCATTGACTATGTCGGGTAGTCTAATTTACATGCCTCTGGCGATAGAGGCATGTAGTATAGACATACCCTCCAAATGGTAGGCACTGAAAGACACAATAGCACAATACCTAGGTTTCCTTTGTGGCTCTGGACCTACTTCATACAAGTGAAGTTACACGCAAACACCTCTGTGTATTTTCGGAGTCAGAACTACCACTTCTCTGGGAGAACTCACTCCTAGCTAATATGCCCATTCTAAATCTATATTGATAACCCTTATAACCCACCATCCCACTCAATGGAGATGGGCATCATGGGTTAGATTCTCTTCTGCATCTGAACTGCACTCACAAGGGAGTGCCACAGAGAGTTAGTCAGATATCTCCCCAATCCTGACATTGTGTAAGTTAAAGCAGCCGTGAACAGGCCTGTGGTTCCAAAAAGACTCGACACTGACAGGGAATCGGTTTAGTTTAGTTCAGCTGTTCCTCTTCCCCACCCCATTTGCCCCCATTGTTTGCTGAGGAGACACAGGTGCAGCATCTGCCAGCTTCATGTCAACAGAAAGCTCCCCTCTACCAGAATTCTCTGATGCCCATTTGCAGACAAAATCCTGCCCTACTCAATGTTGATTTACAAAGGCAAGTTCCATTCAAATGAGACAGCTACTTTGACTACAAATTGTGGTGAATCCGTGACTATGGCAAGCCATGCCTATACTAAGCACCTGTTGACATCTGTAGAAGCCCCTCTGTCTTCCAGACAGACTTGTTGACTTTGGAAGGACCTAGGCTCCATTCCCCGGGGTTTGAAATGTGGGTTTCTAGCTTTATAGGCCTTTTCAAAGAAGCAGGCATGCCCCCCTTTTTTTTAACAAAAAAAAGTCTGTATAACTTTTCTTAGTCATGTAAATATGTATTAAAATTGGAGTATAGCCTACCTCTCTGCTCTGTTCCCACAGAGAAAACTGGTAGTCACCTGTCAGTAGTCAGCATCCTTCATGCTGAATAAGAATTATGGACATACCTAAACCTCTGGACATTGCAAGTTAAAAAGTGAAAATCACCTTCTTTGCCTAGAGTCTGGCCCAAGAAATCTTGTAATTGTTTGTGACTGGCCTAAATAAGCGGAAAATTATATTCAGACTTTCAGATGTAATCCAGGTGTCCTTAATTTCTTCTGGTCTTTTAAGGTTGCCACCCTGACTTACCATAAATCTATTGCTTAAAGGTCATATGCAACAATAAAACAGATGATTTCTCTTCAGCCAGAATTCTTGACAGTAAGACTTTCTGAAAATTTGGGGGGGAAAAACATCCCGGGTGTTCTTTTCATTGACAAAGAAGGTTTGTCACAATTCACAAAATTTTACATTTATCAGACTTTTAAAAAAAAAAATCCAAACATCTATTTACATTTCATGTGGTTTTCATAACTTCTTTGGTTACCTTGATTCACTGTCAAAAATATTTACATTTAAACAAGTGCTTTAAACCCACGTGGCTCCATCCTCTCCTTTGTACCCTCCTACCTTGCCATGCAGTGAACTAAAAAGGCTGAATTTATCTCATCACTCTGACATGGGGCTCAATCCTGCAAATAAACTTGCTAATACAAATCTTTAAACTCACATGGGCCTGAGCTACAATGGGTGAAGGTAGAAATAAAATAGGCAACTACAGTTATATTAATGCTGTAGCTGGAGTCGACATATCTTAAATCACATTTTTGCACCATCCACCTAGCCGGAGGCCAACGAGAGCAAATGCTCCCATCAATTTCCCTTACTCCTTGAGAAGATTCGGAGTACCAGCACCAATGGGGGTGCCCTTCTGAGTTTGATTTAGCAGGAAATTGACCATGGTAGTGTTGATCTTGTGCATAGTGTAAACATGCCGCACGTAGACTGGCTCAGCTACCATAAACTTAATTGTGAATTGCGTCAAGCCCTTACTGGTGGGGAAAATGAGGATTATATTTTATTTAGTGTCTTCCTGGACAACATCACAAAAATCTTCCAAGAATCAATCATAAGCAAAAAGAGTGTATATCTCTGTGGAGTTTAGGCAGACCCGGCCAGTGTCCTAGGGATTTCTTTTGAGATATCTGAAGTATCCCAATTTTCCATGTAATCAAATAAAACAATGGGCTTGTTTAAGGTGTATTGTTACACTAAATACAATTTTTTTTCTGTTACAAAGGGGTAAAGAATGAGTAATGACAATAAAATAGAAAAATAAAATGAGTGTAGAGTGTTCTTTTTACTCTTGAGTCTATTAATGACACTTGCTCAGTGCTTCATGCTACACACATTCAAGACACTAAGTGACTGCAAAAAAAAATCCTCTGATCTGAAAAATATACAAGTGCCTGTTGAGTCAGAAGCTAACCATAAAGACACAGACATGCACTTTTAAAAAGTACTTTTGTCTGCCTGTTTTATGGCCCAAAATAATCTTAGATGTATCCTGATTTTCCATTTTGAAGATATGGTCACCTGAATCATAAGCTACTGGGAAAATGTTTATACTCTGGAAAGTGACTCTATAAAGAGAATAACATTTTTGTGCTTCATGTCTATTGCCTGTCAATGACTTCCACATCAAATGTGCCTCATTCACTGGGAAAATATGTACTTTTTTATTCTATAAAGGTTCTTATACTGCCTGTATCACTGTAGCATCTGAGCATCTTCCAGTCTTGCATTAAGAGATGTGACTAATATCTGCCACATATGGTTTGTTCTCTCTCCCCTCCCCCAGAGGGGAGAACTCTGTGCACAGTTGAGTGTTTTTGTTTTGGTAGAGTTTTGTTTTGGGTTGTTGTTGGGGGTTTTTTTTTTTTTTGTATTTTACCTTTAAAGGTACACGCTGCATGTGTTTATAGTAGAGAAAGCAAGGCTGAAGATGTAGATCTTTAGGAGCAGGTGTTGAGGTCTGTGAAAACACCTCTGAGAATTCATTCCACAGTCTCAAACCAGCCCTCAGAAGGTGCTGTTTACCGCATGGAGTGGAGCTTTAGCCTTATTGTAGAACATTCCACTGGACCTTAAGAGCAGAGCTGTTGACTACAGCCTTCACCACACTTTAGGCAATCTTTTAGATATGCTGGGCCCAAGCCACTGAGTACCATGAAGATAAGAGCCAAGACCTTGAACTTATTTGACTCAATGTTCATAATTCCAGACCAGCAAACACACACAGAGGTCTGAAACACAAGCAGGGCTCTTGCCTACTCATCACCAGTAATAGATTCCACAGGCCAAATTATACCTCCACTGACAACTGTGCAACCTTTTGTCTCTCTGTTATGTACTTGGTGACAGCTGTGTAAACTCAGTCAGTGGGTTTGCACAGGTGTAACTGTTTGAGGTTTAGTAAACAGCTCTTCCGATGATACCCAAAAAGGAATGATCCCCCCACACACACACCCCACTCTGCTCTCTCTTGACTGAGTTGATTCCTCGGAACTTTCAGGGAAACTTATTTTAATCACTGAAATCAACAGATAGAACTCAAAAACTGGATCAGAGAGTGGATCAGTTAAGTACTATGTCATTTTACAGTCATCTTTTAGAGAGGAGACACACTTAAGGTGTCAGCTAAATAAAAAAAGGGAAGCAGTGGCATAAAGGGAGGGCAATTTCTATGGATATATTTATGCTTCCCAGTTTGCATCACTTCCCACAGCACCCATGGACCAGGAACGGTGATCCATGGTCAACAGGAGCTGCAAGTGGCAAAACCCCTGGACAGGCAGTAAATAAAGCACCAGCAGACTGCCAGGGGCTAACCCTGGCAAACAACCCTGGGATTATTGCCCGCCCCTCCTAAGGCCAGCTAGGCCCTGCTTACTTCTTGCACCACCATGGTCACGCTATTTTGAGCACACCAGTTCAATTATAACTAGCACTATTATGTCTCCTTGAGGTAAAAATCACAGCCCCAGCTCAAATAGTAGACTTAAATGGGGCTGTATCTGTGAAAAAGCTGCCCTCATGGGACAGAGCTGCAGAAATGAAGTGTAGTGAAGTGATCAGACAGGGCAGGAAATAATGGCAGAAGGGTAGAATAGAGGGCATGGGGAGATGTGCAAACTAGGGGTATGTCTAGACTACCTGGCTCCTTTGAGGGAGCCATGTAAACTAGTTTACCCGGCATAGTCAAAGAAGCGGGGATTTAAATAATCCCTGCTTCATTAAAATAAACATGGTCGCCGCTTTGTGCCAACGATCAGCTGATCCGGCACAGTACGGCAGTCTAGACGCGGATCTGTCGGCTGGGGAAGCCTTTGCCGATCGATCCCTTATGCCTCATGAAACAAGGTTTACAAGATTGGTCAGCAAAGGCTTCCCCAGCTAACAGATCCGCGTCTAGACGGCCATGCTGTGCCGGATCAGCTGATCATCGGCACAGTGAGGCAGCCATGTTTATTTTAATGAAGCGGGGATTATTTAAATCCCCGCTTCTTTAACTATGCCAAGTAAACTAGTTTACATGGCTCCGTCGACGGAGCCATGTAGTGTAGACATACCCTAGGAGAACAATTTTGAATTGCAGTTAGAATTAATGTGACAGCTGATGGAGGCATTTCTCTTTGCTGTCTTGACTCTAGCTGGGCCTAACTTCCTCCTCTTTTTTCAACCTGAACTGAACAGGCCTTTCAAGTTCTCTGTCCTACTAGAGCCAAGAAGGCCTGAATATTCTACTCCTACTAGGGCCTGCACCATGTGAAAGTAATAGGAATGTAAAAGTTCTATCTCTTGTCCCTGCCCGTACTACAGCTTCACCAAAGACCTTTTTCCTGACACCGTCTAGATAGTGACAGAACCAAAGAACTTCCTCCCAACAGAGCCTGGACCCCGAGAAGCTGGAGAATCCACACCTTGCAAGGGCTATGAAGTACTTTCTGCTACAGAAACCTATAGCAGCTGCTACTGCATGCTTGAGATGCTCTTGTGTCTGTTCTCTGCTCTCAGCTGACCAATAAGTAGTGCTCCTGGTTGGGAAGACAGCACAGCTAATAAGCTCTGAGAAGGTGCAAGCAGAAACCAGGCAGCACAGGGCCATGTTGAAATGTGAACATCCAGTCACCCCTTTGCAATACCTGTTTTATAAATCTAAACCTTAGCATGATGTAAAGTACTAACCCAAGCTTTCCTATCAGTGTCATCCATTCCACAGTTGGTCCTGGCTCCAATCAGTCTGTTAACAGTGACCCTTTGTTTAGCATTGGCTAAAATATATTTTAGCTAGGTTTTGTTATTGTGGTTGCATTTACGTAGACATTCCAGTCAAGAGAGGTAGTCTAAAGGTCTTAACCCATTCAATCGCTGAGGGAAAGGCAAGTCCATGAGGGAACCAGTCAGCCCTTGTTGAGGGAAGCAGTCGGCAAGTATTTGATTTATGCCCCCCTCCTTTGCCATCGTGATGAAGGGGTGAGTCACAAAGGCCCCACTTTTGTAGCATATTTGATCATTCTACATCTGAAGCTACTGAGCTTTACCCACAAATGCCATAAAAGGTAAAAGTAGGGGGCTGGATTGTTGTCTGCCACAAGGTAGGCATTGGCTATGTGTGAAGCTCGTTCACCTCATACACCCAGGGGCGGCCCATGAGTATAGGCCGACTTGGCCATTGCCTAAAGCGTCGCCTTCAACAGGTGCCTAAGGCGCCCAATGATGACGTCAGTCCAGTGAGGGCCATTCCTGCGGGGGTGCCGATCGCACGTTCCGCCTGGGGCGCCAGCTGCCGCAGCCCGCCTCAGACCACCCCTGCATTCACCACCTGGAGGTAACACCAAGGTTCTTTCAGGGAACTAGCCAAACAGAGTCCTTGAGTTACAGTACTAGATCAACTTAAAAACAATAAATGGTCTGGTAGCACTTTATAGACTAACATAACATTTAGATGGTATCATGAGCTTTCGTGGGCACATCCCACTTCTTCAGATCTTTAAACGGGGGTACGTATGGCATGTCTTGCATCTTAAGGAACAACTTCTGCAAGGCAACTTGTCACCTGATGTAGGAAGGGGCAGTACTGGATAAGAACGGCACCTAGGCCTAGCTGGTTGGTCTCATACTACCAGTTGTTGCTCTGTGCAAAATGTCATTAAGTCCTATTTGAGAGAAGCTGAGCCACATCAAAGAGCAGTCCTTTGGAATAGCAAAAAGCCAATCCAGAGCTTGTGAGTGTTTGCATGTAGGCTTCCCACAGTGCTTAATTTGTAAGGAAAGAGGTGCTGGGCTTCAGTCAATTGTTTTACATTCATAACTCATGCATCAAGCCCAGAGGTGCCAGGAGTATGAACTGCCAAGCCTAAAGGTCCCAGGACTCAGGCCCAGCAAGCTCTGGCACAAATTAAGCAGTGGGTCCCCAGTTTGAACCAGTTCATCTGCCAATCAGGTGGCTTCTAGTCTTTACTTTCATTAAGGTCTTGGGTAAAGTGTCGCACCTGAATACAGAGGTTATGGTCCAGCCTGTGGCCATTTAGGAAGATGTAGAGCCATCTGTCAGCCTTTGTGTGAGTTAGATGGAAATACTTAGAAACTGTTGTACTTGGTTAAAATTCACATCTTTTACACTGTTGGGTCACCTCTCTCATATCTTCATTCATGATGACCCCTAAGTGACTGACGTCCTCCTAAAACCTCCTCCTAGGTCCTGCACTACCAGACAGATGTCATCTGCATAGATAAAACACCTGGCATTAGTGCGGGGAAGATCAATTCTGAGGAGTCCTTGAATGAGCTCTAGGGTTGAGACCATTGCTTTGGGAGTTCCAGGAGCTGGGTTTTTGTCCAAGAGGAACTAGCAACAGCACCATAGCCATGATAATCCATCATGATAGGACCAATGACAGTTTGTATAGTAGGCCTGTATGCCCAGTCATTCTATAGGCAGCCCTAAGATCTAGGAATTGTCTGCCTGTCTTCTGCAGTTAATGATTGCAAAGCTAATGAAGCACTATCTTGAATAAAGACTAGGGAAAAAAAGTTGTGGGCAGAAAACACATCCCACCCCCCTCAAGCCACCATCATTATATCTGGGTGTTCCAGCAACTGGGAGGGAAAGGGATCAAGAATGCTAATCAAAGCCACTTTTGCACTAGTCTGTTTGTGCACTAAGTGCAGTAATGGAGAAGTCAAAATCTAGAGTTTTTCCATCTACTTATACTCATACCAGGGTAGTCCTGCAAAATAGGAAGTAAAAGCAATTTCGATCAGGAGATGCCTGTTTCGTGTCTGGTTTGGCCAAACTATTTCTAAAAGTTATATTCATAGATTTCAGATTCCAAGTGGCAGCAGGATCATCTGATTCCGGTCAATTCATGTCTTCAGAGCTGACAGAGGCCACCAACTCTTTTCTCACAGGCCATTAAACAGCTGTCAGATGGTGTAAGTGCAGCTGCTGTGCAAGTACATGGGATGAGGCTGCAGAGGTCAAAGGAGTCACACTGAATATTGGAAGGTGGACTGCAGGGTCAGAGTGTGACCTGCAAGCTGCAACTTACAGCAGGGTTTGATTGCTGTGTTACGTAATGTTGGAATAAAAATAAATTGCTAAACACAAGCTCTATTTGCTTTAGTGCAAAGAACAACACAGATGGCAAGAGCTTTCAACCTGGACAGGCAACCTAGGGATTAAAGGCACCACACGCTAGTAACAATCTTGTGAGTCATCCAATTCCACCCTTCTATCATTTTCTTCTAGATATGTGCAAATAGGGTACACTTTATGTACACTTTATATTTAGCGTTTTTCAAACATAAAAAGATAAACAACAGTTGGTCATCTACCATGCTGATTTCTATGGGTACATCTACACTGCACGGCTATTTCAGGATAGTGAGTTATTTTGAAATAGTTTTGAAATAAGATACCTAATTCATGTAGTGCAAATTGTGTATCTTATTTCGAGTTTAGGGTGCTGTATAGATGCACCCTGAGAGAGTTTGAAACTGTCTGCCATGCAATTCTTGTCTAATAGCAGAGAGAGGGAAATAAGTTTCACAAAAACAAGAAGGTTAGCTCGTTAAATCTTCTTAGGTGTAGAATGATAGTGGGTAACAGAGCTGGACAATGGGAAAAAGAATCAGAGAATAAAAAGGCAGCTGAAAACAATGCAGTAGATGAAAACACATTGCTGCCTTAACTTCCCATTAGTGATAAACCTCTAATTCTCTCCCATGCTTCAGAGCTCAAGTCCCCCTCAATTCGTCTCCTGAACAAAAGTTTTTAAAAACTATTTTTTTCCCACTCCACTAGGCATTGTCACCAATTCAGTAGCAAGCAGATGCCATAGGTCTATATAGTCCCTTAACTATCAAACAAAATGTCAGATGTAGCTTCTTACATTTCCTCAGGACACTTGTGTGGACCAGCTGCAAATTCAGAAAATAGCTGAATGGAAAGAAAGCCCATGTCCAAAGCCAAAGCCACCAGGCAGAACTTGTGCAGGATAAGATTATAGCAACTCCACTAGTTTAGCCAGTAGAGGTCTCTCTTCTACTAATCCCTAATGAAAAATAATAATAAAAAAAGCTTTCCCTTTTGAAAGCTATTCCCAAACAGAATAAAATAAGTGAATGAGCCTATTGGTTATTCTGGGAACTGTTCAGCACTTTACTAGATAAAAATGTTACAACACTAACCCCAGGCTTTTCATCCAGCAGAAAAGGCCAACCCAGACCCCAAAACAATACATTTGTCTGCCACCAGTGAAAAATGAGAATAAGAGGTATTATTGAAACTGCTCCCAGCAGGGATGTGGTCCATTTGCTTGAAGAGCTATTTAGTCCATGCATGTAGTTCAGGGGATTGGTAATGTGATATGGAACCTTTCCTGTATAAGTCACTGGTTCCAATCTGAATAATCAGCAGTGCCTGAAAGCCTTTATAACTCAATGACTATTCTGTTGGCCTATGTGAAAGGAACCATTGGTCTTGATCCATCTCTTAATGGGGTCTACATCACACACAAAAATGAAAAATCAAAGCAGCAGGAGTCCTCACTGGCAGTCTTGGAAGAGAGGCCAAGGTCAGAAGGGTAACACTCCTCATCTACTAATCTCTAGTCTACTACTGCCAGCATATTGGGAGGGCAGCATGTGGGAAGCCTGTTCTGGTACTGCCCTTGCTGTATCTAGCCTGTGGACGGAGGGCTTCAAATAGAAAGGAGAATCAAGCAGCATTTCCCATCAACATTAAATGTACATTAAAGGTGAGCAGTAAATATATTTTAAAAAACCCCAACAGTTAGGTGTTAAATGCCTCAGATAACTGGTGGGAGGGAAGAGGAGCTTTTAGCACATTATCAGTGTAAAGTATAGCTTGTAATCTCCACATCTGACATTTCATAATCACTATAGATCTGCAACTCATGTCCAGGTGACAACACACTCACCATGGAACCCCGCTTTAGACTGAAGCTGGTCGCTGAACCTGATCCAATATCAATAGGCAATGCTCAATCCAATAGGCATTTTCCCATTGATTTGAATGAGGATTGGATCAGACCCAAAGACCATATGCTCTGAAACGTGCTGTAGACTTTCATATTCCAGCAGGCGTTGTCTTATCCCACAATCCAGTAGAGCCTGTAACTTCCTTTCTAGGTCCAAGCAGATGTGAAAGGCAGTATGTCCTCTTTGGTAAGAAGCAAAAGGCACTTGTAGTTTGCTTATGTAATCTGAGTGATTAGCAAGACCTTTTAAAGCCCAGGGAAATGTCTGATCAGCCTGAGCCCTGGACAGTAGAGTTCAGCAAGGTTATACCAGACAGGTCAATTCTTCAGGGTGTTATGCAGCTTGAGATAACAGTAAGAAGACGTCTTCCATCAGCATATTTACATCCTTGTGCAGTGATTCACATTGATGTAGTAGTAACTTAACTCACCTGTCAACAGCTGAACCCCTAAAAAGATGGTTACTGCTGTATTAACTTAAGGGTGCATCAAATGGAAACTGATGTGTGTGGACATTTATTCCCACCAAAAGGAAATTAAATAAGTTTATATAACCCTATAAACCCTTTGTGTATAGACCAGAACTAAAAGAGTTAAAGGAGAAAAGGCCCAAATCTTTAAAGGTATTTAGGTACCTAATTCCCATTGATTTTAAAGAAGAATTAGCTATGTGAATACCGTTGAGGATCTGGGCCCAACAGGCTGGTTTTATGGCCTTTTCTTCTTCTTCTTCATGATGTATGGTGAAGAAAAGCCTGACAGATATTTTCTCCAGGTCTTTTGTCTTATTGTTACCTTACACTCCCCACAGTCTCCTGTATCCACAGGTTGCCTCTCTTCATACATTTAGACTGTACATTCTTTAAGGCAGGAACCATCTTTTTATATGTACATGGTCATTGTCTGGAGCCTTAGGCACAACTGCAATAAATGGTAAGCTTCTTATCTACCCTGGAAGACTTTATGATTTAGTTCTTCAAAGGCATTAAGCACCTGATTCTCAAACTGAAATCAATGGGAGTTAGCGCCTAAATGTCAGATCTGGACCAATGTGACTTCAGAAATCTCTTGCTAGTTCTCATCAGCTTACTTTTCACTTGCTTCCAGTCTTTGTAATGTCTCTGTCATCTTTACAGGACAATTAATTTTCCCTCTTCCTTTTGTCTCCCGAGGAGGCCGGAATTTTAAGATTGAGGCTGCTGAATAGATAGGGCTTTCCCCTCATCTCTTTACTTATGTGCATCTGTAGCCAAGCAGTAGTTAGAAGATAATGAGGAAGTTTTGGGATAGCATGTCATAGTATATGAACAGATGTATCTTTCATCTGTAATTTATTTTTGTGTAACTTTAAGTGTTCCCTTTAGTATCTTTTATAGTGGTAACCCAATTTTTTTTCCAGATACAGGCCTAGGAAATGATACCAGAACAGTAATCTGCAGGTGTGTATTTATTTATTCAGAAGTATTTATATACATTATGTTAGTAGAGGGTATGTTCCCACCCACCCACCAGAGCAGAATAAACTAGCAACATATTTTCACATTTATTTCTGTTTTACATTTCAAAATAATTTGGGGTTGTGTGAAGAGACTTGAGTCAATTAGGCAAAAAATAAGGAAAGTTTTTAAATGAATGAAGGCAGGATGCAAGCTGTCAGTGATAAGAAAACCGACGAGGCAGATTTGGCAATGGGAGAAATGTGATGAATAAGTCCATGATTAAATGGCTGCCAGTGTGTGTGCTGAAAAACATTCACTTTTAAGTGGGCATTAGTATTTTCTCCCAGTCAAATTTGTGCAAATGTGATCTAGTGAAGTTATCAAACTGACATACATGTCAGTTTTGGTTAAGGAACTCACCATGTAATATGCCTACTTTTGTGACTAGAATGAGGAACTAGATAAGAAAATCTTCCTACTCACTGCAGAACTTTCACCCCAAACTGTAGGATAAGAAAATATTTTTATATAGCAGAATATGGCAAAACTCTGCTGCAAGTGATTGAGCCAGAGTTAAAACACATTACATTCAGTATACAAGACTTTGTGATTTCTATTCAAGGATCTGAAGCATTTTTACAAACAATGTAAACTCCACAGCGCATTTGTGAGACAGGGTATTTTAGCCATTTTCCAGACACTGAGGCACAGAGTATTGAAGTGACTTGTCCAAGGTTAAACAGTAAATGTGAAATTGAAGAATTCAGGGCACTTGGTTTCTAGCCCTGTGCTTAAACTACTAGAATATGCTTCCTTTTCTTTAAAACAGATTTTATCCAGATTAAAAAAGAAATCCTGGTGGCAGAAAAGTATACACACAAAGAAACTTTGCTACAGAGAAAACTGCTAGACTGCTTCTTCCCGCCACCCTTTCTCCCTCCTCTGGAGACTCCCTTCTCTAGATTCATTTTAAGGCACAGAAACAGAGG